>LR990610.1:31176501-31776501 GCA_905147815.2 Phalera bucephala
ACAAATGTACTTTTTCTATCGAAAAATTTCCAGTATCAGTCCGGAGTCTGGAATTGTGCGTCATATGGCAATAGGCTTGCCCCCCTATTACATCCACGGCGAAAAGTAGGTGTACACAGTACATCTGCTACCCTCGCTTGGGGAATAACGGCGTGACGGTGTTTTTTTAACATCGGTATATATTAACTACGCTGTAGGTATAGTCAGGTAAGTCGCTTAAATCTTCAGTTTTTCAAATCACTAATAAAGTTCATTTTACAATAGTTGGTAAACATTGTCAAAACAAATTATTAGCAACATATTTAAATACAAGGTGTAAAATATATAATGCAAGACCTCACACACCCCAATTAGATTATTGCTTTACGAATTCAATATGAAATCCAACTTCCAATTTTTAGGAGTTTTCTACCAATTTTTAAGCTCTTCGGTACCCAAATTAACCACAAAATGTAATAAATAATTAACTCATGTGTGCATATTGATTTGTGCCGGTGAATTAACCGTATTGTGTTTAATACAGCGAACTGAACGAATAACAGCAATTGTTGATAATTTTAAAAAATTTAACAAATTTTAAAAATAGTTCAATCAATCAATCTTTCATTTATTTCGTAAGCATAGGTATATGTAAAAAACAGATGGTATTAAATATAAGACAGTTCGCTATGTTTTGCCAAGAGATGCCGTACAAAATTAAAAATACAATCATTAATCTGTGTCGTACTAATTATACATGAATTAATATAGATATGTAAAATTATATCACAATCACAGCTTAAAACAGGTATCTAAAATCTAGAATTGCATTAATAGTACTTGCTTAATTTTTGATTAATAGAACGATTTGATCATCGAGACATAGCTGCAAGTGGTCTTCAATTAATACGTCAATTTATCACTAATGAACTCTGTGATGGAGTAATAACACTTATCTATTAAAAATTGATAAAAACTTTTCTTAAACGACTCCAGCCAATCTTGTTCTCTAATAGTTACAGGTATGTTATTATAAATTTTTGATGTCATTCCTAGTACACTTTTCCTAAATAGTGCAGTATTGTGAGGTGAAACACAGATAGTGTATTTGGGACGTCGAGAGCGTAGTGTTTCAAATAAATAAAGATTAGACCTAACAAATACTCCCATTTCGTAAATATACATACATGGTAAGGTCAGCAGATTCAATTCTTTAAAAAGTGGTTCGCAACTATCCGTTGATCGTAATTTACAAAATGAACGTATACATTTTTTCTGTGCTTTGAAGGCAACGTCCCTGTCAGTCGAATTGCTCCAGTAGATAATGCCGTATCTTATATTAGATGCCACATAAGCATTGTTAGTACTGTAAAGCGGTTTACCGTTTTTGAAAGTTTGTATAAGGCGTAAGCAAATTTATTTAGTTTCTTTGAGATAGAGTCTATGTGCTGTTTCCATGTTAAGTGACTGTCTAAAGAAAGACCTAAAAATTTAGTGACGTCAGTTTCAGAGATTTATGTGTTATCCTAAGTTGTGGTTTGTTTGTCTGCTGATTAAATGTCATTATTTTCGTCTTACTAAGGTTTAGTTTTAGATTATTATTAACTAACCAATGGATTATGTCTTTAAGATTATTATTTATGTCATTTTCGAAATTGTGAATGTCCTTTCCAGAAAAAAAAATAGTGCTGTCGTCAGCAAACATAATCATTTTATGTTTGCTCTGTTTGGGCATGTAATTTATATATATGTAAAACAATAGTGGACCCAGTATGCTGCCCTGGGGAACGCCATAGTTAGTTATCCTAGCTCGTGACACGTATATGTTTGTACGATGCTAGTACATCGCGTTACGCGTTGTCAGCATTTACGCCGGCACGCGCCATTTCGAACATTTCGTCATTTAGTACACGTCCAATTACCAATCGGTTCGCGTGTGCTCATAATCATACCATTTTAGATTAGGTTAAGTGAATATACCATAATATCGCTTACCTTATCTTTTATTTATGAACCATTCTTAAATCTCTGTACGGTCAACATACCCCGTACAATGTTTTCAGTTTTAGCGGTCGTGCTTACCCTGGTTATAGTGGTTATTTGAGTACGATTTTACAGATAAGATTTTATAAGCTCTAAGGCATTTCCTCTAACTCCATATGGTTCCAACTTGTATAGCAGTATATCATGATTTACGTAGTCAAATGCTTTAGTCAAGTCCATAAATAACGCTACAATTGGGGTCCTAGTATCAAAATTACTAACAATTATTTTCATTACTTCATAAAGCGCCATGTTTATGGATCTGCGTTTTCTACATCCGTATTGTTCATTATCTAACAGATTATATTTTTCGAAAAAGGAATAAAGGACATTATATAGTAATTTTTTGCTATTATTATTGAAATTATTGGAATGAGTGCTATGGGTCTATAGTTACTTAGTATTTTTTTGTCGTCTTTTTGGTGAATTGGCTTAATTATTGTGATTTTTAAATTCTTAGGGAAATGACCTTGTTTAATACAGACATTGATAATGTGGCTCATAACTGGCGCTATTATAGATGATACATGATTTCACTATATTGTTAGCAATTCCATCGTACCCATAGCTATAAGTGTTATTTAAAGAATGTATTATTGTTACAATGTCAGACGGTATTGTGGGTGCGATGAATAAGGAATTTGAATTAATGTCTATACTTGTGTAAGATATAGTTGAATTAAAAACCACTGGTTCAATGTCATCGATAAAATAATTATTGAAAGCTTCTGCAATTAGTTGAGGGTCATTAATCGTGGCTTTGTTCACTATTATGGTGTCCGTTATGCTTTCTTAAGGAATATTTACCTTATTTTTATTAATAATGTGCCAAGAAGCTTTCGATTTATTTTTGGCTGTATGTATGTAAACATCGTTTTGTGATTTTTGGGTTAAACTTATTATTTTTCTTAAGCGAGTAGTATATCGCTTTAACAGTTCCTTATTCTTGGTATTGGGGACACGCCTATATTGCCACAAAATTTCCCTTTTCCTCTTAATACTTAACCTAATTCCTTGAGAAATTCACACTGGCTTCTTGCGTAGCGCCATTTTTATTTTTTTTGTAGGGAATGAAAGATTAGTTTAAATAAATCATAAAAACAATTGAAAGCTTTCTCAGGGTCAGAATATTCATAAACTTCACCAAAGCTAAGATTAGAAAGACACAGTCGTTTCAAAAAGAAAAATTTGAAACAAACCCTATACCAACCCGTCTGGCCAGCGTGGTATAGTAGGCCAAAAATCTCTTAACATGTTAAGACACCAAACGCAAAGGCCCCCAGTTCCCGGTAGTCCCGCTGTCCGCTGCCACGGTAGCGGTCGCGGTAACAGCGGGGCAGGGGGTGCGAAGAATCTCCGGGCTACGACACAAGGCTACCAAAAACACCTGTGTGGACATGGCGAAGCCCCGACACTGTGACGAGGAACGAGATAGACTTCATCATGACTGACAGGAAGTCTATATTTAGAGAAGTCTCCGTGATCAACAGGTTTAATACCGGCAGCGATCACCGACTTGTCCGAGGCGCTCTAAATATAAACTTCAAGGCCGAAAGACGTCGCATGATGAGGTCTACTCTCAGACCTACTGCGCCTCAAATAGCTTTAGGGTCCGAAAAGTTCCAACTGGAGCTTCAAAATCGTTTCGACCTGCTGGAAACCGAAGGCAATGTTGACGAGAAAACCGACACAGTGGTTAAAACGCTACAGGATGTGTCTCAAAGGGTGTTTCCCGGCAAAAGCGGTAACAGAGAGTCTAAACTCTCGCTCGAGCCTCTCGAACTTATGAGGCAGAGACGGGAAATGTCATCCACGCAGGCGTCTTCGCCGGATGGGAGGAACCTCAACCGGAAGATCCGGAAGCTGGTGCGACGTGACCTCCGATGTTCCAACACCCGCACCATCGCGGCTGCGATTGAACAGAACAGAGGCACCAAAGTCTTCGCTCGCCATCTAGGTAGATCCCATCTGACGAAACTTAATACAGCGGATGGCAAAACCGTGACCTCCAAGTTCGAGATACTCGAGGAAATTGAGAGTTTCTACAAAGACCTGTACGCATCACGGATGGCTAAACCCTCGAGACCCAGCGCTGACGACCACAGAGCCCCACTAGCACGCCACGATACGGAAGACATCCCTGATGTCAACCAGGATGAGGTCAGAGTGGCTCTCGACCAGCTCAAAAATAACAAGTCGCCAGGCGATGACGGAATCACCACTGAGCTCCTAAAAGCAGGCGGGACTCCAATCCTGAAAAAGCTAGCGAGTCTCTTTAATTCCGTCATCCACCAGGGCTTAACACCTCAAGCGTGGAGCGGGAGTGCGGTGGTTCTGTTCTTCAAAAAAGGTGACAAAACCTTGCTGAAGAACTACAGTCCCATCTCACTCCTGAGCCACGTCTACAAGTTGTTCTCGAGAGTACTCACAAACCGCCTCGCCAGAAGACTTGACGAGTTCCAGCCACCGGAACAAGCCGGGTTTCGAAAAGGCTAAAGCACCGTAGACCACATCCATACTGTTCGGCAGATTGTACAGAAGACCGAAGAGTACAATCAGCCGCTGGGTATGGCTTTCGTGGACTACGAGAAAGCCTTCGAATCCATCGAAACCTGGGCGGTTTTAAATGCTCTGCAGCGATGTGGCATCGATCGGCGCTATATCGAGGTGTTGAGATGTCTGTATGATACCGCCACAATGACCGTCCAGCTCCAGGACCAAAAGACCAACCCGATCGAGCTGCATCGAGGGGTAAGACAGGGGGATGTAATATCCCCCAAGCTCTTCACCAATGCACTCGAAGACGTCTTCAAGACGCTGGACTGGACTGGGCGGGGCATTAACATCAACGGCGAATACATCTCACACCTTCGGTTTGCCGATGATATCGTCATCGTGGCAGAGTCACTGGAACAGTTAAGCGAAATGCTGCATATCCTAAATGGAGCCTCTCGAGGTGTCGGTCTCGGCATGAACTTGGATAAAACCAAGATCATGTTTAATGAGCATGTCACGCCGGGACCGATCTACGTCGATGGTTCGATGCACGAAGTTGTTCGGGAGTATGTCTACCTTGGACAAGTTGTCCAATTTGGTAGAAACAACTTCGAGAAAGAAATCAACCGCAGGATCCAATTGGGTTGGGCAGCATTTGGCAAACTACGTCACGTTTTCGCTTCGCCTATACCGCAATGCCTGAAGACTAAAGTCTTTAACTAATGCGTTCTACCTGTTATGACTTACGGGGCCGAGACGTGGACACTCACAGTGGGACTAGTCCACAAATTCAAAGTCGCACAGCGGGCTATGGAGCGAGCTATGCTCGGCGTCTATTTGAAGGATAAAATTCGTAACGAGGTAATCCGAAAAAGTACCAAAGTTACCGACATAGCTCGCAGACTCAGTAAGCTAAAGTGGCAATGGGCTGGTCACATCTGCAGAAGGACCGACGGCCGATGAAGCAAGCGTGGCCTAGAGTGGAGACCGCGACTTGGTAAGCGTAAGGTAGGACGGCCCCCAGCTAGATGGACCGACGACCTCAAAAAGGTCGCTGGGACAGACTGGATGCGGAAGGCGGAGGACCGTGTGCAATGGCGCGTGTTAGGAGAGGCCTATGTCCAGAAGTGGACTACGATAGGCTGATTGATTGATTGATTGAGTTGTTTCAAAATGCCCGCCGACGTGTTGGAGCAAGTTATTACAATGATTATTGATAGAATTTGATTTGATAGTTTTGCTTCCTCGCCCGGTTGTAGGAATTTACATCTTCTTTTGCCCACAATAAATCAAACTTTAGGAAGGAATTAGTATCAAAAAGATATTGTCGTCGCTGTTTAGACATTTCGTTTGCGAAAAAAGATACTAATTTCTCGTAACACAACACTACGCCGCTCTAGCGCCGTGCGGTCTGCCCGCTGGCTTCGAGACCGGGTACAGCGTTGCCGCGCCGCCGCCGCCGCCGCCCCGCTCCCGCTGACTTCGTGTCCGAGGCCTAAGTCTCACGGCGGCGCGCCCGGTCCACGCCGTCAAGAGAACTCCGAATTTGAAATAGTTCTTATTCATTTTTAGTGTCCGACCTAAGATCTATTTTTTGGCCGAAGCCGAAGCTGATACCGAAGGTGTACCTAAAAAATTTCGGTTCATGATAAACTTAAAAAGTTATGTTAACTATATGAACTTAACGAGTAGATTAAAATAACCTACAACTAGTTAAAAGTAATAACATTGAAATAATATTATTTATAATATTTAAACACCGTCACGCCTATATTCCCCAAGCAGGGGTTGCAGAGGTGTACAGTGTACATCCACTTTTTGCCGACAGTGTTAGGTCCCATGTAATGCGGGACAAGCCTATTGCTAAATACCGGGCACAATTCCAGACTGCGGACTGATACTGGCGTTCTTCGATAGAAAAACTCCATTTGTCCGACCTAGGATTTTAACCCAGAACCTCGTGATCGCAAAGGACATTATTTATAATATTTATTTACTTAAAACCATTCGTAAGTCATAAATCGCAATAAATCGTTCAATTTCGGTGCTTGCTGGCCTTCGGCTTCGGTTAAAACTTCGGCCCATTTTGGCCGAAGCCGAAATTTTGCCCGAAGGTGGTATGTCTGGCCGAAGGTGACGGAAGCCGAAGCTTCGGTCGGATACTATTTATTTTGTACCTTCTTACTGCTAATGTTGAAGCGCGCCAAAATCCCGAAATAAATTGAACTCAGGATTTTAATACATTATGTATTTCTATTTATGTAGGTGTCCACTGACTACAAATATTAAGGTAACAACAAAATAAGTATGCAGGTAGGTAATTTAACCACTGAAGGTTTAGTCCGATCCCTATTTCTGCGAATCCTGGTTGCTTTCCCGATTTATTAAAAAAAGCGATCATTAAACCTCTTTATAAAAAAGGCCCGAAAACGGACCCTAACAACTACCGCCCTATCGCACTTTTGCTTACAGTCTCAAAATTATTCGAAAAAGCTATGTGTAATAGGGTTTATAATTTTTGTGACAAATACAATATATTCGACGAAAATCAACACGGTTTTCGTAAAGATCGGTCAACGACCTTGGCAGTGTACAAGTATATGCAAGAAGTTATCAACCTAATAAATAATAGAAAATATGCTATAGGAATACTATTAGATATGACGAAAGCTTACGATAGAGTTAAATTTAACATCTTATTGGACAAACTTTATGGGATAGGCATACGCGGTGTGGCACACAAATGGTTTGCATCATACTTACAGAATAGGGAGCAATATGTAAACATAGATTATTACAATCACGATCGAAAAGAAATCCAAAATGTAAGATCTAATAGAAAAATTATAAACACATCAATACCACAGGGAAGCGTAATTGGGTGTCTATTGTTTCTAATATATATTAATGATCTTCCAAAAATCATGCAAGAACCATGTGTGCTCTTTGCTGATGACATATCCCTGCTAACCTCATGCGAAAACCCTTCAAACATAAATAATCAGCTCCACCGCATCTTAAATAAAATAAATAACTGGATGTATGCACATAATTTAGAAATAAATTATAAAAAAACCAAGCTAATGACTTTCTATCCCTATCAAAAATCACCATTACCGATGAAATTTTCATTTAATAATACAAATATAGAAACAGTGGATGCATTCACTCTATTAGGACTTACCATCGACACACATATAAACTGGAAAGCACACGTACAAAATATAGCAACAAAAATTTCAAAATTTATTTATGCGTTACGCGAAATCAAAAAAACGACAGACTTACAAACCGCATTATCAACCTATTACGCCTATGCATATGCTTGGCTCAGCTATGGAATTATAATGTGGGGAAACAGTACAAATGCAACTACACTTTTTATTCTACAAAAGAAGCTAATACGCATCCTTGGTAATATCAAACAAACCGATAGTTGCAAACCTCTGTTCCAAAAACATAAAATATTAACATTACCGTGTATTTACATATTTGAAATATGCAAATTTGTCAGGAAGCATAGCACTTTTTTCACAACACGAGCAGACACATACAAAATCCGATCCTTGAGACATGGAAACAGACTGGTTCAACCCGCTTCTCGGATAACACTGCACTCAAATAGCCCATACGTGATGTCTATAAAGATATACAATAAACTACCTGACCCAATAAAAATTGAACCTAACTTTAGTAAATTTATGAATAAAACAAAAGAATTACTAATCACAAAAGCATTTTACACAGTTGACGAATATATGAATGACAAAGAAATGCTCATCGCAAATAAATTCACTACCTATAACACCAGAATATTTTAAATTGCGTGTGACGTAGACTAAACTATATTATTATAATAATAAATATAATTTACGCTGGCATAAAAGATAACTTAATATAATAGACATTTTATACTAATAATAATAGACATTTATAATAATAATAATAGATATGTATAATAATAGTAATAGACATTTATAAAAATAATAATAATAGACATTTATAATAATAATAATAGATATTTGTAATCATAATAATAAAAGACATTTATAATAATAATATACATTTATAATAATAATAATAATAATAATAAGCCCCCTAAAGCCCAACCGTACGTCCGAATCGAACACCTGATTCACGTGGGGGGCGGACACGTGACACTAAATTACTGGCACGGCTAACACGGCTCTGGTTACCCATTCAACATGGAGACCAGATCTAAGAGTAAACGATTAGGGCCGCTGCCCGGGGGCGATCGCCGGGGCGCACCTGGAGCTGACGCTGGGTGCGGCAGCATACGAACCGTCGGCGGAGAGAGACTGAATAGGCGGGTCCTCTCCGGGTCACCCGAAGATGCTACAGCCAATCAGACAAATGACAGACAGACTGACAATCTGAGTAGAAACTCATCACCACCTCTTTCATTATGTATAGAACCATATAGCCCTTCTACTGCCTCATACATTCCTTCACCGATATCTTCCCCAGACCATGATCCTAGTGATCGAAACAGTCCTCCTACCTTAGCTGTTGCCCAGGGGGTGAATACCTTTTTACCTGCGTCCACTAAGGCGGGAAAACCTAGAGTGCGCATGAAATGGCCAACTGATGTGAACATATTCATCATGCGTACATACTATTTAATAACGAAATTAGAAACTGATATGACTTGTTATAGGAAAATTCTGTATGAACTCTTTACAAAACAATACCCAGATGTAAATGCTTCTGAACAAAGAATCTCAGATCAGAGACGAATGATAGTCAAAAACAGGTATTTATCTCAAGAAACACTGAACCAGATTAAAGAGGAAGTGAAATTGCGACTAATGGATAATAGAATTGAACAAGATAGTACACCTGTGCCTTCAACTTCAGCTCCCATAGAAATGTGTGTTACGTCAAATAATAATACTCATAATCATCTCCCAATAATCACTCGGACTCAATCACAATCTTACTCAGACTCCCCACAATATACAACACATATACTTACAACTGAAAGTGCAACACCAGCCATTGATGCTTTTACTCAAACACCGCTTACACATAACTTTATTTTAGAATCAGAATTAGAAACACAGGAGATTACCACATCCTGTGAATACAATATTCAAGAATTAAACGATGATCTAAACACAACATTGCTAGAATATGCAGGTACAGACCCTACAGTCAGACCAAAATTACCCAAATTAAATTATAGTAAAAGACTAACAGAGCTAGTACAACTGTTTAATGACAATATACTAAACCGTGTCTTAACACACAATGCTTTACTCACCGACATCCACACACTTATATACTGTAGTGCTATGGTAATAACAAAAAAACTCGGCTATAAAATCCTCGAATACAATCAACAGTTAACACGAAACAAGAATACTGAACCCGCTTGGCAAAGACGACTAAAGACAGATATAAATCAACTTAGATCGGATATTGGCAGACTTACACAATATATTAGGGGAAACCGAACAAATAAAATAATAGCTACAGTAGAAAAGATATTTAAAAGCCACAAAACTCACACAACACACGAGAAAAATAACAGTACGCCAGAGGAATATCTCGATACGCTTAAACAGAAATTAGCCCTAAAAGCAAATAGATTATCTAGATACAAGAAAGCATTGAACAGAAAACAGGACAACAAGTTATTTGTAACTAACGAAAAGATTTTTTATAAACAGCTTAGAGGGAATAAGAGTACAGAAAACAGGGAGAAAACCACACGAACCGTGTCTAAAGAGCGGCTAGAGGAATTTTGGTCCGAAATATGGGAGAATAGAGTTTTACACAAAGAAGGCGCCTCATGGATAGAAGAAGAAATAGAAAAATGGGCAGAATTGAATGAGATGGAATTTTCTCATATATCAGAAAGTGATGTAAAAAACGTCACATCTAGATTAAATAATTGGAAGTCACCGGGTATAGATAATGTCCATAATTTTTGGTTCAAAAAATTCCATGTCTTACATAAATCCCTCGCGAAGAGTTTTACAGCCGTTATATTAAATCAAGAACCTATACCAGCCTTTATCGCTAGAGGTGTAACATACATGATCCCAAAGAGTAGAAATGTAGATGACCCATCGCAGTACAGACCCATCACATGCCTCCCTACTATTTATAAAATCTTAACAGCAACCATCACCCATAAAATTAATGCACACATCGAAAAAAATAATATAATTGCAAGAAAGGCTGCAGGCGTAACCATATGGGATGCAAGGAGCAACTTGTTATTGACTCGACAATTCTTAAACATGCAAATGCCAAGAAAAGAAATTTACATTGCACTTTTATAGATTACCGCAAAGCCTTTGACAGTATATCGCATTCGTGGCTATTAAAAGTATTGAAAATATACAAAATCAATTCATCTATTATACAATTTCTCAATCAAATAATGCCGCTTTGGAAAACTAACTTACATATCCGCAATAAAGATGCATCAATGACAAGCAGAGAAATAACTATCAAAAAAGGTATCTATCAGGGTGACTCCTTGAGTCCCCTATGGTTCTGCCTTGCCCTTAATCCCTTATCCTCGTTATTAAATAAACAACGATTAGGATACCACCTCAAAAACAACGACGGTGAAAATACAATAGTCTCTCACCTAATCTACATGGACGATATAAAGCTCTACGCAAAATCCAAAAGAGATATGCAAAAACTAATAAATATTACAGATACATTTAGCACAGATATAAATATGCAATTTGGGCTCGATAAATGTAAAAGCATAAATATAAAAAAAGGCAAATTACAACCAATTAACTACTTACTAGATGAGGGAAGAATTATATCATCCATGGAGCCTGGTGATTTATACAAATATCTAGGATATAATCAAGCTAAACAGCTGGACCACATAAATTTAAAACATTCAGTAACTACAGAGTATAAAAATAGAGTTAACACAATCTGCAAGACCCAATTGAGTAGTAAATATCTAATCAAAGCAATTAATACATACGCAATACCCATCCTAACGTACTCATTTGGAATAATAAAGTGGACAAAGACTGACATTAATAACATTGAAATTAAAACCCGAGTCATACTTACAAAACATAAACACCTTCACCTTAAGTCAGCTATAGAGAGATTATCAATTAGCAGGAAAGAGGGAGGCCGGGGTCTCATAGACATCCGAGCCCTATGGGATAAACAAATTGCTAGCCTTCAATCATTCTTCCATCGTAAAGCTATCACCAGCAAACTGCACCGAGTATTTGTTGATAATGACAGTAAATTCACCCCTTTATCAGAAGTACCCGAAACACAACACACAACAGAGCAACAGACAGATTATGACACGCAAAAACGAGACCAATGGAAACGAAAAACTATACACGGACGGCACCCCCATGACCTACAGCAAACACATGTAGACCTCCAAGCTTCAAATAGGTGGCTCACTAGTGCCAATTTGTTTCCAGAAACAGAAGGTTTCATAATAGCCATTCAATATCAGGTTATCAATACAAAAAACTACAAAAAACACATTATTAAAGACCCCACAGCAATGAATGATAAATGCCGGAAATGCCATAGGCACCCCGAGACCATACAACACATCACAGGAGCATGCCCCACCCTAACCCAATCTGATTACACGCATAGACACAACCAGATTGCAAATATTATCCACCAAAAACTAGCTTATAAATATAAACTAATTCAAGACGTACACATACCCTATTATAAATATACACCAAACCCCATTTTAGAAAACTCCACTCATAAATTATATTATGATCGTGCTATACTCACGGATAAAACCATTCATTTCAATAGGCCGGATCTCACAATACAAGATAAAGTTAATAAAATAGCATATATAGTCGATATTGCCGTACCAAACACCCATAACATACTCAAAACTATTACAGAAAAAATAAATAAATATACAGAGCTTAAGGAAGAAATATTAAGAATATGGAAACTTAACCAAGTATATATAGTACCCATAGTCATATCCACAACAGGAGTGGTTCCTAAACACTTGCATTATAGCCTAAAACTTTTGGACTTATCACCCAACACATACATTAGCATACAAAAAGCCGCCATCCTGAATACTTGCCGTACTGTAAGAAAGTTCATGCAGAGCGATGATACACCACTAGAAAGCCCTGACCACCCTTTAGATCCAATAATACCCACATAAATGATGGTTACTTGGTTTCGACCCGTAGCCGTCATTAATTTGCCAGCTAAATAGCTGAGAATCCGTAACGCAAAATAATAATAATAATAATATCTATCGCCTACTCAGAATGGTTGTAAGGGGGGGTCCCGGGGTACAAAGGATTTGCTCCTCATTGATATGGCCATTTGCCAACAGGTGCGACGATCCAGAAAGAATGTCTCCATGGCCTGGATTGACTATAAGAAGGCCTATGATTCGGTGCCTCATACATGGCTGGGGAGGGTGCTAGAGCTGTACAGAGTACACCCGGCGCTGTGCTCTTTCCTCGGTTCGTGTATGAGGCAGTGGACCACAGTTCTTCGTCACCCAGGCTGTGGAGGCCTTTCTGGTTCGTCGGACTTGATAAAGATAAGCAGGGGTATCTTTCAGGGCGACAGTTTGAGTCCGTTGTGGTTCTGCTTAGCTTTGAATCCATTAAGTGCTATACTTAAGGATTCAAAGCTAGGTTACCATTTGCGGAGGGAGAGTGAGCCTATATCTCATCTACTGTACATGGATGACCTCAAGTTGTACGCTTCGAAGAAAACAGACCTGATGGAGTTGCTCAAAATAACCGGCAATTTAAGCAACGACATCGGAATGGAGTTTGGAGTAGACAAGTGTGCGGTCATCCATGTACAAAGAGGGAGAGTTGAAGATTCTTTTAATCTACAGCTCTCTGAAGATATATCCCTCAGGTCTCTCTCTGAAATGGATTCTTACAAGTATCTTGGTATGTCACAAGCCTTAAGTATAGCTGAACAGGATATGAAACAATCATTGAAAGATCGGTTCTTTGCCCGCCTGATAAAAGTGTTAAAAAGCCTTTTATCAGGTGGAAATAAGGTCCGAGCTTTCAATGGTTGGGTCATGCCTGTTCTTACATACTCTTTTGGCATACTAAGGTGGACTCAGTCTGAACTGGATGCCCTGGATAGAAAGGTCCGTCGATTGTTGACAGCGTACCGTATGCATCACCCGCGGTCATCTGTTATGAGGTTGTGCATCCCGCGGAAGTGCGGTGGTCGTGGGTTTTTAAACGCTAAGACTCTACACAACCGCGAGGTGTGCAATCTCAGACAGTACTTTTTGAGTGTATCCGTGGTGATGTATCGAGATGTTGCCGCAATCGATAGAGGCCTAACTCCGCTTTCCTTGGCAAACGAGAACTGGCGAAGGCCCCAGGTATTAAGTATTTCGGACCGCACAGCCATATGGAAGGGCAAGGAGCTACACGGACGGTTCTATCGGGCTCTTACAGGGCCTGATGTGGACCAGCTCGCTTCCGTGAACTGGCTACGCTTCAGCAACCTTTTTGGGGAAACTGAAGGGTTTGTCTTTGCAATTATGGACGAAGTTATCATGACGAACAACTACCGGAAGCACATCCTAAAGGACGGCACGGTTGACATTTGTCGGGCATGCCACCGTCCCGGTGAGTCTATTAGACATGTAGTTTCCGGTTGTTCTCGTCTTGCCAACGGAGAGTACTTGCACAGACAGTGGCTAGAATTATCCATCAGCAACTTGCTCTTAAATATGGCCTTGTGGACTCTGAAGTACCGTACTACCAGTACCAGCCTCTTCCAGTTCTCGAAAGTGGTCATATCACGCTCTACTGGGATCGATCTATTATCACGGACAGGACTATTGTAGCCAATAAACCTGATATCGTGATAATAGATCGATCGGTGCGTCGTGTAATGCTAGTTGATGTCACCATTCCGCATGATGAGAACCTTGTGAAGGCCGAAAAAGAAAAATTATCTAAATATTTGGACCTGGCCCATGAGGTTACCGCCATGTGGAATGTTGATTCAACTATCATTATTCCGATGGTCGTTTCAGTCAACGGCCTTATAGCGAAGAGCTTCGATAAACACCTTGAGAAGCTCTCGCTAGGCAGTTGGGTGAAGGGCCTGATACAGAAGGCAGTAATGTTGGACACGGCACGCATTGTGAGGAGGTTTCTCTCTTTGGAGCCCTGACCACCGGTAGCTTGGGTCGTAGACCTTGCTGTCGGTGGAGCACATTTTTTTTTTTATACAATATATATAAGAATATTTGTATTTTATATTTTTATATATATTTTATAAGAAATTACATATAGAAATTAAATACTTAATAAATATATACATAATAATAATATATTTATATAAAAAAAAACTAATATAAATGACATATATATCTATTAAAAAATCTATCACTACTGACTTCCTACCAACAATAACAGTTCGTAGCTAAGTATTTCAATATAAAAATTTAATAATATTTAATACTTTCAAACTAAAATTCCTACTAGTCTTCCTCTCTCCTAAACACTTTGCTGTGCCCGACAGGGTCCATGATTGTTACCTAGCTTTTAAGCTGATCAATGTTACCATCCAATCAACATTGTGGAACGCAAAATAAAATATAAAATAAAAATAAAATAAAAATCCGCCGACCCTTCTTAGGTAGCAAATGAACAATACACAGCACGTGTGGTCCTTTTCAGATCTTATTTTCAACCCAAAATATTCTACGATCAAGGAGCACGTAAATACGCTAACTAGTCAGAATGTAATCATTGCCAGCCGTAAGCAATTAATTACCTTTAGAACTTCTTAACCAAATTAACAACTTTCGACCCTTATTTGGTATATTTCGAGGAAACTAGATGAAATTAACATAATACGTAAAGGATACCTGTTGGGTAGGATGGAATTCTTAGTCTATTATTTAAAATATATCTGAATATATCTTTGCAGAATGTGGACCCTTTCCAGGGAATCAAGAGAACCATTTTAGAATTTAGTAACATTTATTTAGATGAATAGAGATCGGACCATAAGAGTGGCGGGAATTATTATCAAAGGTTTCGCCAGTATTGGTCATAAAAACCCCTTCGAAACATTATCGTGCCTCCGAAAAGTGAATTATGCTCATGGGAAGACGGGATCCGCCATGAAAAAGTCGTTATTCTTGTATACTAGCTTACTTTTTCCAACAAACTAAGAGTATATATTCTCGATTATGTCGGCACTCTGGTGGTAGGTACGTATCTTATATTTCACGTTCACAATATAACATTTCACACCGAAGTTCGATCTCAAATGTGCTGTTGAATTGCGGGCGCGTACGTGGTGAGACGCCTGCACGTTTTAACGACAAATTCTCGACAAAATGGAGCCACGTTGAGTTATACGATCGTGATGGAGCACTTGCATACGTCAAATGTGATTAAATTTGACGATAGAGCTGATCTTAATTAGTGCTAGACACAGCTGCACTCTTTGTTAAGGTTTGGTATATAGGTATGATGCAAGCGCGCAGCATGTGCGCTGACCAGTTCTGGCTGTGCCTCGCGCGCGTTCGGTCGTGTCACTGCGCTGCTCGCCCGCTCGCTATTTTCGTGTTACGTAGTATTCGATTTCGACTTGCTTTGTTGGAAACGCCTGCGCTTGCCTGGAGTGGTGATCTGGTTGGCTCATATACGTGTATACGTACGCATATACGGGCTTGCGACGTTACTTCTCCGCGTCTGGCTCGCGCGTAGCAACAAGGCGAGCCGTTAGGTAGACTCGCCGTTCTGACGGCGGTCGGCCTTCCCGCGTTTTTAGTAACGGTCGTTTTCCGTGACCTACGTGGTTTGTCGCGGCTGTGCTTACGTGTGTTGTGCTTGCGTGTTTACGTTTTTGCATTCGCTGTGCGTATGCTTTTGCGTCCCGTGTAGGTACGGTTCGCGTATCGCCCGGCGTGACCAATCACGTGGGTTGCTAGGCAGCCGGGTCGGCTAACGGCGCGGCCGGCCCTCCCGCGGTCTTTGTTTTCTCAACGGTGAGTTTCATAACTGTTTTCGATATTAGTGTTCTCCGTGCGGCGGTTCTCTTCGCCCCGGAGCAGCTAGGGTTTGGTGCCGCCCGTTCGCCCTTAAGGCGAAGGGGCACACCGCGTCTCCCCGGTAGTGCCACCCCCCCGCCGCTGCCCGGATCAGGGCATCGTTCACGCCCGGGTCTTAGGGCCCTTTTTTTTTTAGTTCACTCGCCTTGCCATTTCCCCTCTGGAAATGGCGGAAGTCTTCCCTCCGGAGTTCGTCCGGGACCTCACTAGCTACATCCTTCTTCATTGCCCGGACATAGTCCGGGAATTCAGGGCGACGTACTCGCCCGCCTCGCCCGACGCGTCACCCGCGCGCGCGTCGGCCCCCGGCCCCGCGCACCCCGCGCCTTCTGCGCGCCCCGCGACTCCGTTCGCCGCGCCGCGAACTGATGTAGGGGCGCAGCCCCAGACCCCCGCCGACCGCCCCGTCTCACCATGCGGGTCCGAGCCTCTCTCGGACTCGGATATGGAGGTCGAGCGCGCGTCCGCGCGACGCGCCGCCCCCGCCCGGTCCCCGTCCCCGTCGCTCTCGTCGGAGGACGACTTCGTTCCCATCGCGAATGGGAAGCGGGCGCGCAAACCGCGCGACTCGCCGCCACCCAAAATCCAGAAGGCCGGAAACGTTTCCGTTTCTCCCGGCCCCTCCGGCCCCCGGCCGTCTCCGTCTCCCGACGCGGCCGCGAGGGCCTCCCCCCTCGCGCGCCCCGCACGTCCGAACATCACTCCCCCGCCGCTTGTCATTCAGGACAAGAGCGCCTGGGAGCGCATCTCCAAGGCGATATATAATCGCCAGATAAACTACACGCACGCGCGTTCCACCGCGCAAGGCATAGCCGTCAAGGTGGCGTCTTCGGACGACCACCGACGGCTATCCGCGTTCCTGCGATCCAACAAGATCGCTTATCACACATACACCCTGGAGGAGGAAAGGGAGCTCAGGGTGGTAATCCGCGGTGTCCCGAGCGAGCTGGACACCGCCGTCATCAAGGCCGACCTCCAGTCCCAGGACCTTCCTGTGCGCCAGGTGCACAGAATGGTCAATGGGCGCTCCAAGGAGGCGTACGACATGGTGCTGGTCGTCCTCGACCGCACCGAGTCCGGCCGTAGGGTCTTCGACCTGAAGGCGGTGTGCCATATATCTGGCCTTTCCGTGGAGGCCCCCCACAAACGTGGCACGCCCGGGCAGTGCCACAATTGCCAACTGTACGGGCACTCTGCCCGAAACTGTCACGCGCGCCCTCGATGCGTTAAGTGCATCGGGGACCACGCGACGTCCCAGTGCGCCCGCTCGAAGGAGACGGCGGCCGAGCCCCCCAGCTGCGTCCTCTGCGGCACCAAGGGGCACACCGCGAACTATCGCGGTTGCCCCAAGGCCCTGAAGGGGAAGCGCGGCCGGGCGAGGCGCGGCGGCCGCCGCCGCCCCCGCGCGGTTGCCCCCCCCTCTGCGCCCTCAGCGCAACACCCCCCCGCGCCCTCAGCGCACCCTCGTCCGGTGCCTCCTGCGCCAGCGACCACGGCTCCCCGCGCTCCCGCGCCTCTGAAGCTGACCCCCCCTCCCCCGCCGCTCAGGCCGTCCCTCGGCGCCAACGCGTGGGTGAAGCCGCTGCCTTACACCGCGGCCTCCCACCCTGCGTCAGTGGGCCCCGCCCGCCCCCCGAAGCGCGCGCCGGCGATCCAGCCGGTGGCGGCTTGTCCCCCTCCGCCCTCTAACGTCAGTCAGGACGTCGACCTGATAATGAGCGTCTCGGCGGTTATAAGCCCCGCACTGTTCCCCAGAGTCCGCGAACTCGCCCTTCGTCTCCGCGCCGCCACCAACTTGGCGGACCAGGTTCTCCTGGCCGCGGAATACAGGGACGTCTATGACGTCCTGGCGTCCCTCAAAACCCAACCCCCCCGCACCCAATAATGGATCTACGATCTCCCCTCCAAAAGCCCCACAACCTATCCCTGGCGTTCTTTAACGCCGATGGCCTTCGCTCCCAGCGAGATCAGGTTGCTGATTTCCTCCGAGATCACCAACTTGATATCCTCCTCGTGCAGGAAACCTTCCTGAAGCCCGCACAACGCGATCCTAGGATCGCAAACTACAACCTCGTGCGCAATGACAGAATCGGCTCCCGCGGAGGCGGTACTCTCATTTACTACAGGAGGTCCCTGCACTGCATCCCTCTCGATCCCCCCGCGCTCACCAACATCGAAGCCTCGGTCTGTCGCGTCTCTCTCACGGGGCACCAGCCCATCGTGATCGCCTCCGTTTACCTTTCCCCCACTAAATCCGTTCTCAGGAGTGACTTTGAAGCACTCCTCAATCTGGGAAGCGCCGTCATTCTGGCGGGCGACTTCAACAGCAAGCACGTGGCCTGGAACGGTCTCACCACTTCCCCTAACAGTAGGAGCCTTGACGCCCTGGTCGACGTTCTCGACTTTGACGTCATCGCACCCATGCACCCTACCCACTATCCTAACAATCCCAATCACCGACCCGACGTCCTGGACATGGCGCTTCTGAAGGGTGTCACCCTACGGCTGCACTCCTTGGAAGTAGTCCAGGAACTCGACTCTGACCATCGACCTGTAGTCATGAGACTCGGTTCCCCCCCTTCCGCCCCTCAGCGACCCAAAAAGACGGTGGTGGATTGGCATGCGCTAAGCACGGCCTTGGCGGATGCCGACCCTCCCCCCCTGCCTCTCAGCTCGGACTCCATCCCGTCCCCTCAGGACACCGATCAGGCCGTAGATGCCTTCACCGAACACATCCGATCGGCTGTCAGTCGATCGTCCAAGCAAGTCGAGGCGGAAGATCTCTACCTCAACCGCTTTCGACTGCCGGACGATGTTAGGGATCTCATTCGTTCCAAGAATGCTTCCATCCGAGCGTACGACTCCTACCCCACCGAAGCCAATCGGGCCCGGATGCGCGCTTTACAACGAGAGGTAAAGCGTCGTGTCGCGGAGGTCCGGGAGGAACGGTGGGGTGTCCTCCTAGAGGGCATCGCGCCGTCGCATCTGGCCTACTGGCAGCTGGCGCGTAGCCTCAAATCCGACTCCACGACTGACATGCCCCCGCTGTCCCGCCCTTCAGGCGCAGCGCCCCCAGCCTTCGACGACGACGAAAAGGCCGAGCTTCTCGCCGACTCCCTCGAGAGCCAGTGCGCCCCCAGCTCTCAGTCCGTCGACCAGTCCCACGTCGACGCGGTAGACAGGGAAGTCGAGCGCAGGGCATCCCTCCCCCCCGTCGATTCCTTGCCTCCTATCACGCAAACGGAGGTCGAAGATCTGATTATGGGTCTTAAATCTAAAAAAGCCCCCGGCCCTGACGGTATTTCGAATCGCGTTCTGAAATGCCTGCCCGCCCAACTCATCTGCCTCTTGGTGGCCATCTTGAACGCCGCCATGACGAACTGCACCTTCTCCGCTAAGTGGAAGGAGGCGGACGTCATTGGCATTCCCAAGCCCGGCAAACCTCGCAATCTCCCCGCGAGCTACCGCCCTATCAGTCTCCTCAACTCCCTGGCCAAGATATACGAACGCCTCCTTCTGGCGAGGCTCAAGGACTTCGTAACGTCCAGGGGTATCCTTATCGACGAGCAGTTCGGCTTTCGAGCCAAACACTCTTGTGTCCACCAGGTGCACCGCATCACGGAGCACGTTCTCTCCGGTCTCAATAGACCCGGAAGACCCGTCTACACGGGCGCCCTCTTCCTGGATGTCGCGAAGGCATTCGACAAAGTCTGGCACAACGGCTTGATCTACAAGCTCTACCAATTGGGTGTGCCGGACAGACTCGTGCTCATCTTACGAGACTTCTTGTCGAATCGCGCCTTTCGTTATCGCGTCGAAATGACGCGCTCCGCTTCCCACTCCATCAGTGCTGGAGTCCCACAGGGCTTAGTGCTCTCTCCGCTCCTGTTTAGCCTCTACACGAACGACATTCCTCGTTCGAGTGATGTTAAACTAGCTTTATTCGCGGATGACACCGCTCTTTATTATTCCAATAGGAACAAGGCCTTCATCACGAAGAAACTCCAGACCGCCGCCAATACCCTAGGGGATTGGTTCAGGAAGTGGCGAATCGAGGTGAACCCGGACAAGAGCGCGGCGGTGCTCTTCTCCAGAGGTGCAACTTCGCACCGCTCTCTGCGCCACCCCGGAAGGAACCGAGGTCAAGTGACCATGTTCGACCGACCCATTCCCTGGGTCAAAGAGGTCAAATATTTAGGGGTCACCCTGAACAGTACCATGACCTTCGGCCCGCACATCAAGCGGGTCCGTCACCGAGCATCCTTCGTGCTCGGTCGTCTCCATTCGTTAATCTGCAAGCGGAGTAAAATGTCCCTTAGAAATAAGGTGATGCTTTACAAAACTTGCGTTCGTCCCATCATGACTTATGCGTGTGCTGTGTTCGGGCATTCGGCCCCCTCTCACATCGACAGACTTCAAGCGGTTCAAAACCGCTTCCTCCGTAAAGCCGTAGGAGCCCCCTGGTTCGTACGGAACGTCGACCTCCACTCCGATCTAGGTCTCGAACCTATTCGCGCCTTTATTAAAAAGGCGTCAACACGTCACTTCGCGAACGCATCTTCCCATGCGAATCCGTTAATCGTAGCCACCGCCGACTACGACCTCCCTCACGACCCCTGCCGCTACCGCCGGCCGAGACATGTTCTCACCGACCCCCCCGATGCTTTGTCATCCCTTCTTTCCGCTCAGAATACGAGCGACGACGAAGTAGACGTAGACGTAGTAGTAGATCCCCTCCCATTGCCGGCGGTTGACCGGTGCGCTTAATAGTGCACCCGTCCCCCTACAGCGTCGTCGCCTCTTGCCCTTCTGGCTGGCTGGAGCGTAGTGGTTGCACGCTCGCCTTTAAAATCCGGTGAAGCTGTAGAGGCCTCGAGGCCAACAGCGTAGGTCATTCACACACACACACACACACACAGCATGTGCGCTTTATATAGTGCCATATGTTCGCTGGTCAGATTAAAAATGGAATAAATAATTGCACACACATCATATTTGCAGGTTTAAGAGAATTTGCCTGTGCAAGGGGTGCGTGCTAGAGGCGCATTTGCCATTGGGGACGCACTCCAATTGTTGTAGTTATTTTGTTGTGATTAATTACCTTGTGGGAAGTGGTTACCTTAGAGGAGTTATGTTTTTACCTTGTATAAAGTTGTAATGTGCGCCTGTTTTATTAATGAAATTCTTTTCGAATAAGATCTATATTAACTGGTAATACGGGTCTGCTTGACACTACCTTGTATAGTAGGTACAGATACAGATTATAATCACTGTTCATTGCAAACTTTATCGAAAAAATAAATGAAGAAAAATTCATCGACACTGAAGCTGCCTCCTGTCTTGAACACAATCAAGGTAATAAGGAAAGTCAGATTCCTTGCTAACACAATGGCTATCATCAGTATAATTTTATTTATAGCGTAGCACTTACCATAATCTTGATAGCATCGAATAAAGATCCAGAATAAGCGTATAAACATTTTCCCATACCCTCGCTTCCATTTAAGAGTTCAGGACCCATATAATTATCTACAGTTGGGCCTAGGTATTTACGTTTCATTACAAAACGCGGACATTTGATGGTACTTATATTAAATCGCTGATTGATCCAGGTGCTAAAAAAAAGGCTGATGTAACATCTGTGGTTTAAAAAATGTGTATCTGTGGTAAAAATAACCCTGTGACCCCTAGTTTAAGTTACAGGTCCTAGACTATAATACAGACGTCATACCATTTACCTTATTGAGCCCGGGATACAGAAATGCTCCAGAAATGTGGACCTGAACGTATAAATACGTGGGGTCATCTCTGTGTAGAGCACAATACAGATTTGGATCGATAAATTTAATATTTCCTTTTATCCCGCTTGAGAGGCAAAAGTTGTGGATGGCTGTAAGCGAATTGCTCTGCTAATTACAAGGGAGATAGGCGGGGTAATTAAAATTGTGGTCAATTAATCTATTATTTTCTAAAGGAATTTAGTTGGATAGTTAAATTATGTCGCAAGACAAAACGTTTCGTTACTAGGTACCTATATTTTTTAAAACTGGGTAACTGCTGTTACATTGCTTTGTTAGGCAAATGGCAAATTTGTTGGCGAGCACGAGTTTCTGGATTCGAATCCTAATAAAGTTTACTCATTTTTCTAACGAAATTGTCAATAATGACTCTGAGTCTAGAATTACTCTCGGTAAGTTAAGACTTGTTAATGTCTCTCAGTTTTCTGTTCCGCTATGTTGTTATAAATTATAGCACAACAAGTCACATTGTTAGGGAATTATGGATGTAAACAGAACACCTTTGCCACTTTCGGGTGGGAATCGGCTGGTAGGAACAAAAATTTAATATTGGTAAATCTACTGCATTAACCGTATATAGTCGTTTATTAACTTTTAACCATTAACATAATTGCTACGACCTCTATTAGTAGGAATATCAGTAGCTGTAAGTGCCGTTTAACATTGGTGTGGAATGTTACGAAAGCTCGGTCTGGTTTGTTTAATGTTATTATAACTTAGTTAAACAAGAGAAAAAGCTGACTTGCTCGTTCTTAGTACTGTTCTAACTAAATTAGGCATTAAGTTAGTCGGCAGCTGTGGTATCTAACGATGTAGTGTTTGTTGAATACATTCTCCTTTAGGAGTTAAAGATTAAATTGCGACTTTCTCCTAGTTAAAATTTACACGCTTTGTATACAGACTTTATACTTTATAATAGGTATGAGAAAAATGTTTTGTTTAAATGTTTTTGGTAAGGTGATGGCATGAATATAGATCTCCTCTAAAAGAAACGATTCATTAACGTATGACATCGACGGAAGGCGTATGATGATGATTTATAGGAATTATGGGCAGTGAATACTACAAAATGGACCGGGGATTTCGGTCAGTGACATCTAAGCGAGGGTAAATTATTAACAGGTATTTTTGCCTTCCATGGGAATAGACATCTATCTACGACTTCTGCTACTACTCTCTATCATCAAGTCTCCGGGTTGCTGTATTCTATCCCCGCATTGGATAAATCTATGCGTGACGCACACATATTTACTTCTGTCTGGGTGTTTGTTTGTGTTAATTTCATGTTGGTAAACGCACCCAGGACACAGAAATTATTACTAGTTTTTTTTTAGATACGTAATCATTAATATTGTTTAAAAGATTCGTAATTCCAAAACCAGGCAACATTTTTCGAGTAATGCCGTTTTGTCACTAACAAAGTAATATAATACTTTAACCGTAAAATGTGGACGTTTTGTGTGACGGAGCGGACGGACGGACGTGTGTGGAGATTTTAGTGCGGGTCCAGGACAGGCGATAAATTATCCCGTCGGCCTTACTTTCAAACTGGGTACCTTGATAGTTTCAAAGTTTAGATGTAGATACATATATCTTATATTGCAAAGGATTAAGGAAGTGTGTATATTTAATATAGACGAGGTAGGTTGTGGTTTTACGATTTTAACATTATTATGGTATGTCGGAGATATTGTGAGGGAACGAATGAGCATTAATATTTCTTTCTATTATTGATTCTTTTTATAAACAATAATAAACAAATAAACATCGTCACGCCTATATTCCCCAGAGGGGATGGCAGAGGTGTACTGAGCACACCCACGTTTCGCCGACGATGTTAGGTCCCATGTAATAGGGGGCGAGCCTATTGCCATATACCGGGCACAATTCCATTATTAGTTATTATTATTTTACTAACGTAAATGGTGTTGGTTATAATAAAAAAATAAATCAACCTGTACTAAAAGTACTGCTAAAATTTCGTACAGATATAGCAAAGTTTGCGTAAGTATTAGTATAATGTGTTTACAAATCCTCGGACAACATGACAGCTGCAAACGTCAAAACAAACAAAATGTTGCTAGCTCATGACGACTAATGTAGAATTAATTAACAATCAGTCGACATAAATTCTCGATATACTTAAAAATATGTATTGTGTAATATATATATTTAAGATTATAAGATTATTTATAAGAAGAAGCAGTGATAGCCTAGTGGTTAGACCGTTGGACTGCACTGACTGAAGTAAGAGGTCTCGTGTTCAAACCCAGGCACGCACCTGTGTTCTTTTCGAAGGCATGTGCGTATTAAAAAATTATCACTTGCTTTAGCGGTGAAAGAAAACATCGTGAGGAAACCTGCATGCCTAAAATTTCTCGAAGATGTGTGAAGTTCGCCAACCTGCACTGGGCCAGCGTGGTGGACTATGGCCTGAACCCTCTTAGTTTGAGAGGAGGTCCGTGCCCAACGGTAATAAACTAATAATATTATTATACTATTATTGTGTAATATTAAATTAAGGTTGAATTTTTCTCGGTGTGCATTTAAACAATAGATTGTGTGGTATTAAGGCTTTTTAAGTAATAAAAATTGTGAATAAAATATAATCGTTGTCTTTTTACATCTGTCTTAACATTAATAAACGTCAATTCGTCAGTGAAAATGAGAACACAACTGTAAGTATCTACGCAAACGTTAGCTTTAACTATACAGTTGTAGTGTTCGAAACACTAACAAAAAGCGTTTTTCAAGCATAAAAAGTGCAAGCTATTCAGGTCACCGTGTGTAGTTGGCAATGGACGGTGATGCAATGATGCCTTTATTGTAGTCATTGCAGCGGCTCGGTTTTCACCGAGCCAGTCATTCCTCGGAGCGCTCATTACACAAACGACCTACCTACCTACTCCCGCTCTCATCTGTTCCGAGAAATTACTTAAGGGCTTATCTAAGCCAAACTTGCAACTTATCTAAGTTGCAAGTTTTCTTTCTTTTTTCGTTCCAATATCATAGCGCCTTGTTCTGACCACATAAGTTTTCGTTGTAAAATATATTATTAAAAAAAATAAAGACGATCAAGCTTGTATAAAAACATAGACACCGTCACGCCTATTTCCCAAGCGGGGGTGGCAGAGGTGTACTGAGTACACCCTCTTTTCGCCGACGATGTAAGGTCCCATACATAAGGGAGCGCGCTTATTGTCAGTGTACCGTGCAATGCCGGACTCTTGACTGATACTGGGGCAAATTTCCTATTGAAAAAAATTCTTTTTTTTGAAAATTTTAATTTTTCTCCTTGGATTTAAATCCAGGACCACGTGATAGCTACGTGCATTAATAGTCACTGGACTAACAAGGCAGTCGTAAAATGGCATTCCCAATTTTTTTTTTGTTTTTATGAAAGTCGAAACAGTAGGCCCATCGTAAGTAGAGCTTAAGAAATAACCGAGGGAAGCCTTGGGAAGCAACAAGCTAGAAGAAGCTTAGGGCTTTAAAATGTTGTTAGAAGCCATTAGAGCGCCTGTGGAAAGCTTCTAGCAAAGCAATATTTTGTCTTTAGGTCGCTCCATAGATATTGGTCAGGCACTTTTGTGTTTCAGTACGTACACACTATAGTACATGTATTTTGAAATACACTACTTTTACTCGTACTTCGGATACAATTTTTTATCTCTGCCAGTCCCTAAGATGACAATAAGCAGGTATCTAAGATGACAACTTGTAAGATATTTTATTTTGATTGCCTCGTTGGTCTAGTGGCAAAGCGCATCGCTTTGTGATCACGAGGTCCTGGGTTCAAATCCTAGGTCGGACAAGTGTAGTTTTTTTAACGAAAACATCCCAGTACGAGTCCGGAGTCTGGAATTGTGCCCGGTATATGGCAATAGGCTCGCCCCCTATTACATGGGACTTAACATCGTCGGCGAAACGTGGGTGTACTCAGTACACCTCTGCCACCCCCGCTTAGGGAATATATGCGTGAAGGTGTCTTCTTCTATTTCAATTTATTATTTTGGTGTGTGTGTGTGTGATCCGCGGTCCGCGGTCTTCTACACGATCTCGAAGGTTAAGCGTCGTTCGGTTCAGTCTGAACGGCTCAGCTCTGAGATCGGGGCCCGTCGTGGCAACTCCATTCCTTGCTTTGGAAGGCATTTATAAATAAAATCACTCAATAATTTGTTATTAGGTATTTTTTTATTGAATTCACTTTGCATTTAATCATACTACATTGCATGCTGATAATTAAAGAACCATGTAGATTAATGTTCTTATGTTATTAGCTTTAAGCATGTGACATGTATTCTTTGTTGAGGATATTAATAAATAAATAAATAAACTTGTTGAAACTGTAATATCTGTCTCCTCGCAAGGGAACTGGTGTGATGATATCGATAGTTATATAGGTTCTAACAGCGAGTGGCCACTCTGCCTCCACCGATCCGGGGTCTGTAACTGAATCTCTCACCTAGATTTGTGAGAGGAGGCTTTTGCACGGGAATGGGGCAGTAAAGGATAATTTGTATTTACATTATATACCTTAGGTACCTACTATATTCGTATGTCGCCGTTACGGGCTCGTCTGTGATCTCTCCCTACTTATCTTTATGGGGCCGGGTGTTACAGCCGGCCACATTTAATTTCATTACGTTTTATTTGTCTGGTAGGCAGCAATGATAGATACTGCGAAAGTGGATTATGTGTGAGTCATTAGGTGGGTTCAGAATTAGGGTAGTAGGTAGGACACACCCTGTGGCGAACCCGCGTTGGCCGGTTTTGTAACGATTAATTTTTATCTGTGGCTTTGTGTGTTGCCTGTAGCGAAACCATTTATTCATCATTCCAAAGACGAAAGAATATTCCCCATGTTTTTATTATGTTACGAAATAAAAAGTAAATTGGTGCTGTAATGGTAATGGGAATTTCGGTCCGTCGTAAAACGACGTTTCCGTTGGAGGACCCGAATTATTTATTGTTATAATGTTTTTTATTTGTATAAAAAAATATTTGTATTTTGTTTTATAGATGTATCTATTCTTGAGCTTGTAGCTGACACGAATGCGCAGGAATTCGCGAATTTCAACAGTAGTGCTACAGAATTTACTCTACAACTTTACGTCCATACGTCGGTTGCTTTTAAAAATGTTCAACGTATGACCAATGGAGTACAGAGCGCTAAGCACTCTGAAGCAGCTAAGGACCCTTCAGTGTGTATAATTCTGTGGCTACGACAAACAAACATCGTCTGTCACACAAGGGGTTGAACTTGCGGATTTACCGCTTTACTACTGCTTTGAGTGTCATGCGAGATATTTAGGTAGTGGAGGTATGTAGATAGGTGTAACATCATCAAAATTGCTTAGTTCGGACTTATGAAGTGTAACCCTTTCTGGTGTTTTTTAGTTATGACATGACTAATAAGCGATATTTCTGTACGGTAACCGCGTGGGTAACCGAAAAATTGCTTGCAATTATATTTAATAAGTGAATGCGTTTTATTTAGGTCATATCATCTCAATGTAATAATATCAGTCTATACTGTCCCACTTGTGGGCAAAGGTTTTGTCGCATAGCTCAAGGTGAGAGAGATATTGGAGACGTGAGAGATACCACGTTATCCTTGTGTCGTAAAAGATGATTGAAGTAAATTCTGTATCTTCAGTGAAAGGTAATACAAGTCGAAAATCGTAGTTTTTAGAAAATATACTTTAAAGTCTTAAAAATTACTTTTACTTTGTCTACTGAAGGTTGACTACGGTTATTGATAGATACTTACTTAAAATGATTTTCCTCAACAACTCAAATTATTTAAAGTAGTTTTGTTAATATTAACTAAAATGTACACTTATATTGTTTGACACGATGAGTTTTGTTAATTTACATGTGTCATTACACACATGGTTTTGGTTTAATGTCGAAGTGGTGCCGAATGATGTAAGTATTTGACATGTAAAACACTATTTAAAAATAGGTTTATGTATTGAATAACATTGGTTTACACTGATAAATGTGTAATTATATCAATTTGCACCATTTTAATATGTTCCTGCCGAACGCGTTAAAGGGGTTAATTTAAGTTGAATCAGTAATGCAAAAGAAAATTGTAACGATCAGTTCAGTTCACTTTGTGACAATTGGAAATATATCATTTTTTACATTGTTAATTCTGAAAAATGCTTGGTTATATTAATATGCATGAAAAAACGTTCTCATTTAAGCTTTAGAACATGGGGATTAGATTGAAAAATAGCGGATTTTTTTTTCTAATTCATAATGTGTAAAAATATCAAAAGTGCACCAGAATTATTCTTTGCCTTATCAATTATCAACAGTACTGACTTATACTTAAATAAGTGTCATAGAAAAAGAAGGAGATTTTTAATACCTGTAAATTATTTTTTTTGACAGTGTGAACTGTCGAAAAAAATAATTTACAGGTATTTTTTGGGCTGTAGGTACTTACGTCATTTTTACTGACGCTACAGAATCGAAGTTACTCTGAAAAATTTCTTTTGATAAACAAGAATACTTTTCTTTAAGACTTCTCTAAAAGGTCATAAAATCGTAAAAACAAAACCCGAATTCCCATTTCAAGGAGCGGAGATACTCAAAAAGATTGTTTCTACCAAATGAATAGCTTAAACTGTTTAACAGTCTCGTTAACGAGTCGTCAGTTATAGGGTAGTTGTAAATTACTAGGTGCGTGAAACTACCGTATGTATCTACCTGTAGATTTAAGTGTAATTTAAGTTCATGGTTTATCACCGATAGTGGCGTTAGTATCAAAATGTATATCATCGTGGAAGTATAAACATTATTTATACAAGGTGTAACATAATAGACGCAAGACCTAAAATTAGTTTGTTCTAAATCGATAATTGCATTGCTTCCAATAATTTTTATATCTCGTATCTTAATTTTTTTTTAATTTGAAAAACTTCTATTTCTCCTTTAGTTCGCTATAATAAACTAAATTCGTTCTTGATTTATAGTCGACGTGTACGACTTCAAATGCAGTTCTAAAACGTATTTTTCAATACCCACACATACACGTACAAGTTTCATCGTTAATTAGAGTATAAAAGTGCTTACAAAAGGAGTAAAAAATGTTAAGTTTGGAAATTTGGTTTTAGTATCGAATTTGTGAAGAAATTATCTGATCGGGGTGTCTGAGGTCTTGCGTTATTTACGATACAGCTTGTATATAATAGTGCGTATGTTCGATATTGTACAGTTCTATCTATCTATCTATCTATAACCTCACGCCAGATCCCTTGCGGGGTAGGCAGAGAGTACAGAGTTCCAACAGGTTCAGTACAGTGTACAGTTCTAGTGGACGACATATATCGTGTTTCTGATCTTGATTCGCCACTGCTTTTATGGGTATGTATTTTATGATACCTATTTGTGTATATTGTAGTATTTATAATTAACTAGTGGGTGTGAAGGTTTTTCGAAGTACTCAATTATGTTAAGTATGGAGGCGTACAACCTAAGAATAAATATAATCTACAAGCCGCGGGCGCGCACCAAATTGAAGCAACCACACGTTTACGCGAGTAGTCACTCTGTGACGGTCGTGCGAAAATACTCTCCGCGGGTCAAAATCAATTGAATTATGCCGTCTTGTGTCGTTCCCGCCTGTAAAATGCTGTCGAGCTTTAAAAAAACATGATGGGATCATATTTTATACCTAACTATCGCCTTCAGGTGCCGTATTATTTAAACATCGAATTATTTCTTCCTTCTGTTATTGTCATAGTAAAAGACGCGTCCATTTTGTTAGTGTTGCTAGTAAAACAATTTTGTTTTTCCCTTCTTTTATTTGCTGAGGTTTTATAAGTGTTAGTATTAAATGGCACTAATATAGTTGACTACTACATCACGGTGTTAATATTTAATTAAGATGTTGAAAATATATTTTTCCTTCATAAATTACTACAAATCTTAATAGTTCAAGTATATCTATTTCTTGAGTTCAATATGCATTAAAATGCACGTTACCGCAATAGTTATTTTATTATAATTTACTCTAATGTCATCAACATTTACCCCAAAAAGTGGAAATTTTTCCGGGATGCCAACATACGCGGGTGGGAAGTGCGCTGAGTGCGGGGCATTTGTTGAATTTTTAGCTTCACCGGACGACGTGCAATTACGACTGGACGCGGCTTCTGGATATATTATTCTAAGCGTACAACACAAAGGTGGTCGTCGGGGAGCCCTTTGTCCTGGAGTGGACGTCTTTTGGTTGATGATGATGATTAAATTATGTCTTGTACGAAGACTGAAGGAATAGATCGCTGTGCTGTAGGTCATTATCTATGGCAATCTCTTCTGCTTGCACACCAGAGATTTAGGATCTTGATCACCGAAGAAAAAAAATGTTCTTCCGTGATCTTGATAATTATGTATGAACTAGGCAATGTCGTGGATTTGCAAATAGGCAATTGAGCACTGCCTGTCCTTAGATGAAATCTTGTCTAAATGGAATATAGCGCGCCCAAACACGGCATAAAATGTATCTACCCACATGGTAGATAAATTGTAGTACGCACACGCACACATTGACACTCACTCACTCACTTTCAACTTATTCCGCTCACTGCAGGGCATAAGCCTCCTCCCTTTAACGCCGCATATCCCTATCTTGAGCCAATCTTAGCCAGGTCTTGCCAACGCACTTAACCACATCTTTGACCAATCTTTGTACTGGCCTTCCTCGATTGCGATATTCCTTCGGTGGCCACCATTCAGTCAAAGATCTACTCCACCTGCCACCACCACATCTTGCGACGTGTCCTGCCCATCTCCACTTGAGTCGAAATATACGGTATCCGTCGTCTTGCACTAAGTTCTTTTGCGGATCTCCGTATTATATTATACACACACACACACCCACCGTCACGCCTATATTCCCTAAGCGGGGGTGGCAGAGGTGTACTGAGTACACCCACGTTTCGCCGACGATGTTAGGTCCCATGTAATAGGGGGCGAGCCTATTGCCATATATCGGGCACAATTCCAGACTCCGGACTCGTAATGGGAAGTTTTCGGTAGAAAAACTACACTTGTCCGACCTGGGATTTGAACCCAGGACCTCGTGATCACAAAGCGATGGGCTTTGCCATTAGACCAATGAGGCAGTCGTGGCAGAGTCGCAGACTATATTATATACACATTTTTTAAACATCGAATACTGGTATCACGCACTCATAGTGCGTAACTAAGGTCGCTTTTCGCGCGATTTTTGTTAGCAGTGCTCTGTCTAGACAAGTCTTAGTCTATGCGTCATTATTTATTTTACAAAGCAGTGAAAGCCTAGTGGTTAGACCGTTGGACTGCAAAGTCAGAGATTTCGGATTCAAACCTAGGCACGCACCTCTTTCTTTTTGAAAGCATGTGCGTATTAAAAATTAACTATCATTTGCTTTAACGGTGATAGAAAACATCGTGAGGAAACCTGCATGCCTAAGAGTTTCTCGAAGGTGTGTGAAGTTCGCCAACCCGCACTGGGCCAGCGTAGTGGACTATGGCCTAAACCCCCTCAGTTTGAGAGGAGGCCAGTGCCCAACGGTGGGACAGTTTCTTAACAAGGCTTATATTATTTATTTTATTATTATAAGTATGATCTTTTCTATTATTTTATTTGACTAGTATTATTTGAAAGTGGTGTAATTCAATTCTTATAAAGTAGGCACTGTTTAATGCCTATATGCAATGAACGCCACTGGAACTCGGTATAAAAATATCAAACTTCCATATATGAAATAATCTGAGGGCCTGGACAAGCGGCAAGTGTTTTGTTTCTATTCTCTTGTCGCAATCGATAGCGCATTGTGAACACGTGACTTTTCGTTGCCAAATGTCATTTCCATACAGTTTTTCGTTTTTTGTTAGCGTTAACGATTTTAGAAAGGCCATTTGGCCTACAGGCAAATGACAGATCAATAATTGAAATTTCATTTAAATGATTTTTTTAACCCCTCCTAACCCCCTCCTAAAGTGCCTCGCAATAACAATGACATTTGGATATCAATCGCCTCAGTCCCTACATGGTACCGTGACCATGGATATAATACAATGGATTGAGCACTCTGCGAAAAAAACGGAATGACAAGGATACTCACTAAGAGCCCCACGTCTCTTTCTTAGTAGGGTGACCAAACATTGGTATGATTATGGACTTGTTGGCATATAATTAACGTATAATTTTCGGGCACTGTTTATTGTCGTAATTCTTTCTTTCTACGCATATGCCACATCTTAAATGAGTAGTAGTCAAATTTTTTGATTAAATTGTCCATTTTCTTACTGACTGTAAATTTTTTTCAGAATCTGTAAATTCAGCTCCAAATATCGCAAAAGTTAGGGATGTTTTCCTAGGGCCGTTTCTCTGAATCTACAACGGTTGAGATAGCTGCCCTTACTGCCCCATCTTAATCCATCCTGTATATTAAGACGAATTGAGCACCTTGTTCGTTTTGAACTCGGTAATAAATGGTTTACAGCGTATTTAAACCATATCATAAATAGGTATAGTCAGTATTAGTTTTACCTTATGGTCACCGTACTATAAAAATGGGTGCGAGCATGACACCGGGCTCAAAATTATTGCTCTCGCTCATCATGGTTTCTCGAGTTGTATAAATCATAAAAAATGCAATGTTGTGTCTCAATCCATTACATTATATCCATGACCGTGACTTATAAACCAAAAATAAACCGCGATAAAATTTAAAATATTAGAATTGATATTATATCCTTATTACAATTAATTTTTGCCTATCTCTGTGGTGTGAAGATATGACTCTATATAGGTACCTACTTACTAGTATTAAATAAAGATCTGTCTTCGTCTACATGTGTTTGAATATAATCAAATTAAATACCTTTAGATATGCTAACAAGTATGAAAATTAGTCGGTTAGGTCAGTCAATCAGGCGGTCTCATTACCCCAGTAAGTGGCAGCTGGAAGCACGGAGACTCTCAAAAATGCAAATTCCAAAAGCGGTCACCCATCTCACTCGAGAGAAACTCGTCGAGCAGAACCTTGGTGAATACTAAATAAAGGAAGAAAAATCTTATTTCAGATAACACAGTCCATATTAGAAATTTAAAACAACATTATGTAAGTAAATCATTTAGATTTACGAACTATGTTAGAATTAACATGAAGATCGGCATATCTTTGGAGGACATCTGCGTCTATTCTATTTGTAATTATCTTCAGAACTCCATTGGTGCTTACCCGCAACCTTCTCATAATTAAGGCCGATTCTTTGCACATGATGGCATTAAAGTCATCTATGCCAGCATCCGCAAACATGCCAGATGCACTACAAAAGCGAGGAAGCCTCAACAGAGCCCTGGAGGTGTTTTTATACTGAACCCGCAGAGCGCTATATGCCCTTGATGGGAAGCTGGTTCACAGAGCACACGTGTAAAAGCTTTGGCAGTAGGCTCTAAAAAGTGTTAATTTTACCTGCACATTACAGCGTGTGAACCTATGGGCCAACATGCTTCCTCGAACTGACAACGCTCTGCACTCCCTTTCAATATCCAGCTCATCTCTAAGATCCTCTGACACAATATGCCCTAGATACTTAAACTGTGCAACGCTTTTCAAAAGCGCTACATTTGACATAAGTGGTGGAACATTAGCTGGTTCTTTAAGATTGCCTTTGATAAACATGAATTGAGTTTTGTTTACATTATATTTTGAAGAAGAATGCTGCATAACGCTATGAGCTTTTCAGCTTTGATAATTTGGCAATTCATTTTCAAAATTAAAATCCTGCTAGAATTTTGTATTCTCTGTCTAAACCGTGTTAATTATTGGATTTAAAATAAAGAAAAACCGTGTTAGTACACTGTAACTACTCTGCCTGAATGAAGATCGTGATGTAAAATAGTTCAAATAGATGTACAATCATTATTAAATTAAAGAATTAACTTCCTACCTACATTTATAATTCAAAAGAGGTGTAAAACTCGCTGCATCTAGCTATAAAGCTACCGTATGAAAGCTCTGGTACAGACCTGTTGCTCAATCGATTGGTGAGGCCGCTTTGTGTATGGCGCACTCTCAACCGAAGCTTTTTGTCAGTTGACCTTTATTTCGACGGCTCGATACAGTATAGCGGTTACCTACCTTATTGTACATTCTGCATTTGTACATTTTGTGTTTGCACAGATGTGCAAACGCAAAATGTACGCAAGATTGCGTATTGCACATTTTGATTAATGTACATTTTGCGATGGAGCTCCTTTCAGTAGACAAAAGCCACATACCAGCAAAATGAAAATAATGCGCGTTATAATATATTAGAAATGCAATAAATGTTGTGTGAGGCACAGGGAGGTTTCAGGTCTGGAAGAGGATGTTCGGATCAAGTTTTCTCCCTCCGCAACATCGTAGAAAAGCATCTGGCAGTAGGCCGGAAGGTTTTCTGCGGTTTTGTGGACCTGGAGAAGGCGTTTGATAGAGTAGTGCGAAAGAGACTTTGGGACATTTTGCCAGAGTATGGTATAAACGGCACCCTGTTGCGAGCCGTCCAGTCCACCTACGTGGACAGCAAGGCATGCGTACGGGTGGGTGGTAACATGTCACCTTGGTTTGACGTTAAAATCGGTGTCAAGCAGGGTTGCGTGTTGTCCGCTAGACTGTTTATAGTGTATCTGGATAAAAGTCTTCAAAGACTGTGTGCGATGACTGAAGGGGTAAAAATGGGTGATCTAGTGATAAACCACCTATTGTATGCAGATGACGCGGTTTTGATAGCGCCAACAGCCACTGATCTGCAAACACTAGTCACAGTTATGAGAGACGACTGCATGAATAATGGCTTACATTTGAATGTGAAGAAAACCAAAATTATGTTTTTTGAACGGGAAGAAACCAGAACGAATGCAAGGATTGTGGTTGGTAACGATGTGCTGGAGCAAGTGAATGAGTTTGTATATCTTGGATGCGCCTTCAGTAAGGATGGGAAATACACCGCTGATATAGAGAGAAGAGTGAATGCAGGTAATAGAGTGAATGGTGCGATGGGAAGGCTACTTGGGAGCCGGCACTTAAGCCAAAAGGCGCAGCTGGCCATGCATAACGGAGTGCTTGTCCCAATGCTGTTATATGGCAGTGAGAGTTGGGTATGTAAGAAGGAGAACGAAAGCAGGATAAATGCGGTCGAAATGCGATCTCTGCGGAAGATGTGCGGTGTCACGCTGACCGACCGTATTCACAACAGCGTAGTAAGAAAGCGAGTAGGTATGAAAGATAGTATCGGTGTAAAGATGAGAAAGGGTATGCTCCGTTGGTTCGGGCATATAGAAAGGATGCCAGAAGAAAGAATGACAAAACAGATATACAATGCGAAAGTGGAAGGATGTAGGTGCCGGGGAAGACCTAGACTATCTTACCATGACCAAATAGACCGTGTCTTAGCTGAAGGGCAAGTCAAGAGTCTCCGTAACCGGCGAGTGTGTATGAGACGAACTATGAGAGTGGAGGAAGCCAGAGAGGTATGTAAGGAAAGAACCTTTTGGAACTCTGTACTCTCTGCCTACCCCGCGAGGGAGCTGGCGTGATGATATAGATAGATAGATAAAATAGAAATAATTGTTTCAAAAAAATTTACCTATCTAAATAGCATAGATATTATTCCTGTGGCAAAGGCGCATCTACAAACATGAAATTCACATACAAAAACACCCAGACCGAAAACATTTGGGGGTTCTACAAAGATTAGCCCCGTAGGGGATCGAACTCTCGACTATCAGTCCGGCGGTTGGAGCAGCTAGAGCTAGTGTGTGTTTAAGACAAATGGACCCTGTCGTCCTTATATTACTATTGTATTATTTTTTTATCATCAGATCGCTTTAAGGCGTCCGGTACATTATGGCATAACGACTGTCGCATTTCTGCCACTTCCGGGATCAACAGTTACATACCTAGGTAAGTGGCAAGCAGTTTGCATCTGTTCCCCTTCCGCAATCGATAGCGCCTTGTACAGAGCACGGGACTTTTCGTTGGAAAATGTCATACGCGTAATTTTGTTGCTGCTGTCAGCGTTAACGACAGTGGCATTGTACACAGGACTGAGCTATGAGCTGAATTGAGGAAATTCGCGGGCCGCGGGTTCCCAACACTGCTGGATAGAATTATGTACAGTAACGAGGTCATTACTTTATGTTGTGATGTTTCTTTAGACTAATGTTATACAATTTTAAGGAGGTTTTAAATATTGATGTTATTATTTTTACGTTCCGTACCGGGGCTCTTTTTTGTTATGACCAATTTTACACCTAATGCGCGATACGACGAACTCCTGAAATAATCGTTTAATGGTACTTCAGTGGCATACAGAATCACATTACACGTTCATTTCATGAAGTTATCGCATCACACCGAGTTTCGTCATAGCGAATAAAGACCCGGTATGACTGTATTTGCGGTTCGTCTTTCATCTTCAGTAAAATTGTTCTATATCCTAATGGATAGGGGTATAGTTAATGCTATAATAATGATTAAATTGTGTTTAATACAGCGAACTGAACGAGTAACAGCCATTTTTGATAATTAAAAAAAAAAAATAACATATTTTAAAAATAGTTCAATCAATCAATCTTTCATTTATTTCGTAAACATAGGTATATGTAAAAAACAGATGGTATTAAATATAAGACAGTTCGCTATGTTTTGCCAAGAGATGCCGTACAAAATTAAAAATACAATCATTAATTTGTGTCGTACTAATTATACATGCATTAATATAAATATGTAGAATGATATCACAATCACAGTTTAAAACAGGTATATAAAATCTAGAATTGAATTAATAGTACTTGCTTAGTTTTTGATTAATAGAACGATTTGATCATCGAGACATAGCTGCAAGTGGTCTTCAATTAATAAGTCAGACTGTCATTGGTACGATAATTTATCACTAATGAACTCTGTGATGGAGTAATAACACTTATCTGTTAAAAATTGATAAAAACTTGTCTTAAACGACTCCATGCAATCTTGTTCTCTAATAGTTACTGGTATGTTATTATAAATTTTTGATGTCATCCCTAGTACACTTTTACTAAGTAGTGCAGTATTGTGAGGTGAAACACAGGTAGTGTATTTGTGACGTCGAGAGCGTAGTGTTTCAAATAAATGAAGATTAGACCTTACAAAGACTGCCATTTCATAAATATACATACATGGTAAGGTCAGCAGATCCAATTCTTTAAAAAGTGGTTTGCAACTATCCGTTGATTGTTATTTACAAAATGAACGTGTACATTTTTTCTGTGCTTTGAAGGAAACGTCCCTGTCAGTCGAATTGCCCCGGTAGATAATGCCGTATCTAATATTAGATGCCACATAAGCGTTGTAAGCTGTTAATACTGTAAAGCGGTTTACCGTTTTTGAAAGTCTGTATAAGGCGTAAGCAAATTTATTTAGTTTCTTTGAGATAGAGTCTATGTGCTGTTTCCATGTTAAGTAACTGTCTAAAGAAAGACCTAAAAATTTAGTAACGTCAGTTTTAGAGATTTATGTGTTTTCATATTCTATCCTAAGTTGTGGTTTGTTTGTCTGCTGATTAAATGTCATTATTTTCGTCTTACTGAGGTTTAGTTTAAGATTAATATTAACTAACCAATGGATTATGTCTTTAAGATTATTATTTATGTCATTTTCGAGATTGTGAATGTCCTTTCCAGAAAAAAAAGTGCTGTCGTCAGCAAACAATCATTTTATGTTTGCTCTGTTTGGGCATGTCATTTATATATATGTTAAACAATAGTGGACCCAGTATGCTGTCCTGGGGAACGCCATAGTTAGTTATCCTAGCTCGTGACATGTATATGTGTACGATGCTAGCACCGTACATCGCGTTACGCGTTGTCAGCATTTACGCCGGCACGCGCCATTTCGTCATTTAGTATACGTCCAATTACCAATCGGTTCGCGTGTGCTCATAACTGTACCATTTTAGATTAAGTTAAGTGAATATACCATAATATTGCTTACCTTATCTTTTATTTATGAACCATTCATAAAATCTCTGTACAGTCACCATACCCCGTACAATGTTTTCAGTTTTAGAGGTCGTGCTTAGCCTGGTTATAGTGGTTATTTGAGTACGATTTTCCAGATAAGATTTTATAAGCTCTAAGGCATTTCCTCTAACTCCATATCGTTCCAACTTGTATAGCAGTATATCATGATTTACGTAGTCAAATTCTTTAGTCAAGTCCATAAATAACACTACAATTGGAGTCCTAGTATCAACATTATTAACAATTATTTTCATGACTTCATAAAGCACCATGTTTATGGATCTGCGTTTTCTAAATCCGTATTGTTCATTAGCTAAGATATTATATTTTTCGAAAAAGGAATATAGGCTATTATGTAGTACCATTTCTATTATTTTAGAAAATATTGGAATGAGTGCTATGGGTATATAGTTACTTAGTATTTTTTTGTCGTCTTTATTTGTGTCTGGCTTAATTATTGTGCCTTATATTTCACGTTCACAATATAACATTTCACACCGAAGTTCGATTTCAAATGTGGTGTTGAATTGCGGGCGCGTACGTGGTGAGACGCCTGCACGTTTTGGGTTTAACGACAAATTCTCGACAAAATGGAGCCACGTCGAGCTCTACGATCGTGATGGATACAAATGTGATTAAATTTGACGATAGAGCGGATTTGACGATCTAAATTAGTGCTAGACACAGCTGCACTCTTTGTTAAGGTTTGGTATATAGGTATGATGCAAGCGCGCAGCATGTGCGCTTTATATAGTGCCATCTGTTCGCTGGTCACTGCGCATCTTCTGTGATTGTTACGTGAACGATACGCGTACACTTAAGTTTGTATCCAGCTCAGATTAAAAATGGAATAAATAATTGCACACATATCATATTTGCAGGCTTAAGAGAACTTGTCTGTGCAAGGGGTGCGTGCTAGAGGCGCATTTGCCATTGGGGACGCACTCCAATTGTTGTAGTTATTTTGTAGTGATAGATTAGCATGTGGGAAGTGGTTACCTTAGAGGAGTTATGTTTTAGCTTGTATAAAGTTGTAAAGGGCGCCTGTTTTATTAATAAAATTCTTTTCGAATAAGATCTATATTAACTGGTAATACGGGTCTGCTTGACACTAACTTGTATAGTAGGTACAGATACAGATTATAATCACTGTTCATTGCAAACTTTATCGAAAAAATAAATTAAGAAAAATTCATCGACACTGAAGCTGCCTCCTGTCTTGAACACAATCAAGGTAATAAGGAAAGTCAGATTCCTTGCTAACACAATGGCTATCATCAGTATAATTTTATTCATAGCGTAGCACTTACCATAATCTTGATAGCATCAAATAAAGATCCAGAATAAGCGTATAAACATTTTCCCATACCCTCGCTTCTATTTAAGAGTTCTGGACCCATAGACTACTACTACGCTTTACTAATATGCTTCTTCCGTTTCATTACAAAACGCGGACTTTCGATGGTACTTATATTAAATCGCTGATTAATCCAGGTGCTAAAAAAACTTATTATAAAACGCGGATTAGCGTTGACAGATGTAACATCAGTGGTTTAAAAAATGTGTATCTGTGGTATAAAAATTCCTGTGACCCCTTGTTTCAGTTGCAGGTCCTAGACTATAATACAGACGTCACATAATTTACCTTATTGAGTCCGGGATACAGAAATGTCCCAAAAATGTGGACTTGAATGTATAAATACATGGGATCATCTCTGTGTAGAGCTAAAACAGATTTTGATCATTAAATTTAATATTGCCTTTTATCCCGCTTAAGAGGCAAAAGTTGTGGATGACTGTAGGCGAATTGCTCTGCTAATTACAAGGGAGATAGACGGGGTAATTAAAATTGTGTAATGGCAAATTTGTAGGCAATCAAGAGTTTCTGGATTTGAATCCTAACAAAGTTTACTGGCATTTTTCTAACGAAATTGTCAATAATGACTCTGAGTCTAGAATTACTCTCGGTAAGTTAAGATTACTGGCTCTCAGTGTTCTGTTCCGGTATGTTGTAATAAATTATAACACTACAAGTCACATTGTCAGGGAATTATGGATGTAAACAGAACACCTTTGCTGCTTTCGGGTGGGAATCGGCTGGTAGGAACAAAAATTAAATATTGGTAAATCTACTGCATTAACAGTATATAGCCGTTTATTAACTTTTACGTAACATAATTGCTACGACCTCTATTAGCAGGAATATCAGTAGCTTTAAGTGCCATATAACATTGGCGTGGAATGTTACGAAAGCTCGGTCTGGTTTGTTTAATGTTATTATATCTTAGTTAAACAAGAGAAAAACCTGACTTGCTAGTTCTTAGTACTGTTCTAACTAAATTAGGCATTACGTTAGTCGGCAGTTGTGGTATCTAACGATCTAGTGTTTGTTGAATACATTCTCCTGTAGGAGTTAAAGATTAAATTGCGACTTTCTCCTAGTAAAAATTTACACGCTTTGTATACAGACTTTATACTTTATAATAGGTATGAGAAAAATGTTTTGTTTAAATGTTTTTGGTAAGGTGATGGTATGAATAGATCTCCTTTAAAAGAAACGATTTGTTAACGTATGACATCGACGAAAGGCGTATGATGATGATTTGTAGGTACTATGGGCAGTGAATACTACAAAATGGACTGGGGATCTCGGTCAGTGACATCTAAGCGAGGGTAAATTATTAACAGGTATTTATGCCTTCCATGGGAATAGACATCTATCTACGACTTCTGCTACTACTCTCTATCATCAAGTCTCCGGGTTGCTGTATTCTATCCCCGCATTGGATAAATCTATGTGTGACGCACACATATTTACTTCTGTCTGGGTGTTTGTTTGTGTTAATTTCATGTTGATAAACGCACCCAGGACACAGAAATTATTACTAGTCTTTTTTTAATACGTAATCATCAATATTGTTTAAAAGATTCTTATTCCAAAACCAGGCAACATTTTTCGAGTAATGCCGTTTTGTTACTAACAAAGTAATATAATACTTTAACCGTAAAATGTGGACGTTTTGTGTGACGGAGCTGTGGAGATTTTACGGCGATTTTAGTGCGGGTCCAGGACAGGCGATAAATTGTCCCGTCGGCCTTACTTTCATACTGGGTACCTTGATAGTTTGAAAGTTTAGATACATATATCTTATATTGCAAAGGATAAAGGAAGTGTGTATATTTAATATAGACGAGGTAGGTTGTGGTTTTAAGATTTTAACATGATTATTGTATGTCGGAAATATTGCAAGGGAACGAATGAGCTTTCTGTATTAATATTTCTTTCTATTATTGATTCGTGTATTTTTTTTAATATTTTACTAACGTAAATGGTGTATTAAACCGTGTTGGTTATAGTAAAAAAATTAATCAACCTGTACTAAAAGTACTGCTATAATTTCGTACAGACATAGCAAAGTTTGCGTAAGTATTAGTATAATCGTGTTTACAAATCCACGGACAACTTGACAGCTTCAAATTTCATAACAAAAAAAATGTTGCCTGCTTATGATGACTAATGAAGAATTAACAACTAAATCAGTCGACATAAATTCGCGATGTACTTAAAAATATGTATTGTGTAATATATATATTTAAGATTATAAGATTATTTATAAGAAGAAGCAGTGATAGCCTAGTGGTTAGACCGTTGGACTGCAAAGTAAGAGGTCTCGTGTTCAAACCCAGGCACACACCTCTGTTCTTTTCGAAGGCATGTGCGTATTAAAAAATTATCACTTGCTTTAACGGTGAAAGAAAACATCGTGAGGAAACCTGCATGCCTAAGAATTTCTCGAAGGTGTGTGAAGTTCGCCAACCCGCACTGGGCCAGCGTGGTGGACTATGGCCTGAAACCTCTTAGTTTGAGAGGAGGTCCGTGCCCAACGGTAATAAACTAATAATATTATTATACTATTATTGTGTAATATTAAATTAAGGTTGAATTGTACTCGGTGTGCATTTAAACAATAGATTGTGTGGTATTAAGGCTTTTTAAGTAATAAAAATTGTGAATAAAATATAATCATTGTCTTTTTACATCTGCCTTAACATTAATAAACGTCAATTCGTCAGTGAAAATGAGAACACAACTGTAAGTATCTACGCAAACGTTAGCTTTAACTATACAGTTGTAGTGTTCGAAACACTAACAAAAAGCGTTTTTTAAGCATAAAAATTGCAAGCTATTCAGGTCACCGTGTGAAGTTGGCAATGGACGGTGATGCAATTCCCTTTATTGTAGTCATTGCAGCGGCTCGGTTTTCACCGAGCCAGTCATTCCTCGGAGCGCTCATTACACAAACGACCTACCTACCTACTCCCGCTCTCATCTGTTGCGAGAAATTACTTAAGGGCTTAGATAAGTTGCAAGTTTTCTTTCTTTTCTCGTTCCAATATCATAGCGTCTTGTTCTGACCACATCAGTTTTCGTTGTAAAATATAATAATAAAAAAAATAAAGACCTACGCTTGTATAAAAAAAAATAGACCTTGCCACGCCTATTGCCCAAGCGGGGATGGCAGAGGTGTACTGAGTACACTCCCTTTTCGCCGACGATGTAAGGTCTCATACATAAGGGAGCGCGCTTATTGTCAGTGTACCGTGCAATGCCGGACTCTTGACTGATACTGGGGAAAATTTCCTATTGAAAAAAATAATTTCGTTTGAAAATTTTCATTTTTCTCCTTGAATTTAAACCCAGGAACTCGTGATAGCTACGTGCAATAATAGTCACTGGACTAACAAGGCAGTTGTTAAATGGTATTTCCTTTCCAATTTTTCTTGCTTTTCTGAAATTCGAAATAGTAGGCCCTTCCGTAAGTAGAGCTTAGGAAATAACCGAGGGAAGCCTTGGGCAGCAACAAGCTAGAAGAAGCTTAATGCTTTAAAATGTTGTTAGAAGGCTTTAGAGCGCCTGTAAAAAGCTTTTAGCTAAGCAATATTTTGTCTTCAGGTCGCTCCATAGATATTGGTCAGGCACTTTTGTGTTTCAGTACGTACACACTATAGTACATATATTTTGAAATACACTACTTTTACTCGTACTTCGGATACAATTTTTTACCTCTGCCAGTCCCTAAGATGACAATAAGCAGGTATCTAAGATGACAACTTGTAAGATATTTTATTTTGATTGCCTCGTTGGTCTAGTGGCAAAGCGCATCGCTTTGTGATCACGAGGTCCTGGGTTCAAATCCTAGGTCGGACAAGTGTAGTTTTTTTAACGAAAACATCCCAGTACGAGTCCGGAGTCTGGAATTGTGCCCGGTATATGGCAATAGGCTCGCCCCCTATTACATGGGACTTAACATCGTCGGCGAAACGTGCGTGTACTCAGTACACCTCTGCCACCCCCGCTTAGGGAATATATGCGTGAAGGTGTCTTCTTCTATTTTAATTTATTATTTTGGTGTGTGTGTGTGATCCGCGGTCCGCGGTCTTCTACACGATCTCGTAGGTTAAGCATCGTTCTGTTCAGTCTGAACGGCTCAGCTCTGAGATCGGGGCCCGTCGTAACAACTCCATTCCTTGCTTTGGAAGGCATTTATAAATAAAATCACTCAATAATTTGTTATAAGGTATTTTTTTATTAAATTCACTTTGCATTTAATCATACTACATTGCATGCTGTGGTTTTCTATAATTAAAGAACCATGTAGATTAATGTTCTTATGTTATTAGCTTTAAGCATGTGACATGTATTCTTTGTTGAGGATATTAATAAATAAATAAATAAACTTGTTGAAACTGTTATATCTGTCTCCTCGCAAGGGAACTGGTGTGATGATATCGATAGTTATATAGGTTCTAACAGCGAGTGGCCACTCTGCCTCCACCGATCCGGGGTCTGTAACTGAATCTCTCACCTAGATTTGTGAGAGGAGGCTTTTGCACGGGAATGGGACACTAAAGGCTAATTTGTATTTACATTATATACCTTAGGTACCTACTATATTCGTATGTCGCCGTTACGGGCTCGTCTGTGATCTCTCCCTACTTATCTTTATGGGGCCGGGTGTTACAGCCGGCCACATTTAATTTCATTACGTTTTATTTGTCCGGTAGGCAGCAATGATAGATACTGCGAAAGTGGATTATGTGTGAGTCATTAGGTGGGTTCAAAATTAGGGTAGTAGGTAGGACACACCCTGTGGCAAACCCGCGTTGGCCGTTTTTGGAACGATTAATTTTTATCTGTGGCTTTGTGTGTTGCCTGTAGCGAAACCATTTATTCATCATTCCAAAGACGAAAGAATATTCCCCATGTTTTTATTATGTTACGAAATAAAAAGTAAATTGGTGCTGTAATGGTAATGGGAATTTCGGTCCGTCGTAAAACGACGTTTCCGTTGGAGGACCCGAATTATTTATTGTCATAATGTTTTTTATTTGTATAAAAAAATATTTGTATTTTGTTTTATAGATGTATCTATTCTTGAGCTTGTAGCTGATACGAATGCGCAGGAATTCGCGAATTTCAACAGTAGTGCTACAGAATTTACTCTACAACTTTACGTCCATACGTCGGTTGCTTTTAAAAATGTTCAACTTATGACCAATGGAGTACAGAGCGCTAAGCACTCTAAAGCAGCTAAGGACCCTTCAGTGTGTATAATTCTGTGGCTACGACAAACAAACATCGTCTGTCACACAAGGGGTTGAACTTGCGGATTTACCGCTTTACTACTGCTTTGAGTGTCATGCGAGATATTTAGGTAGTGGAGGTATGTAGATAGGTGTAACATCATCAAAATTGCTTAGTTCGGACTTATGAAGTGTAACCCTTTCTGGTGTTTTTTAGTTATGACATGACTAATAAGCGATATTTTTGTACGGTAACCGCGTGGGTAACCGAAAAATTGCTTGCAATTATATTTAATAAGTGAATGCGTTTTATTTAGGTCATATCATCTCAATGTAATAATATCAGTCTATACTGTCCCACTTTTGGGCAAAGGTTTTTTCGCATAGCTCACGGTGAGAGAGATATTGAAGACGTGAGAGATACCACGTTATCCTTGTGTCGTGAAAGATGATTGAAGTAAATTCTGTATCTTTAGTGAAAGGTAATACAAGTCGAAAATCGTAGTTTTTAGAAAATATACTTTAAAGTCTTAAAAATTACTTTTACTTTGTCTACTGAAGGTTGACTACGGTTATTGATAGATACTTACTTAAAATGATTTTCCTCAACAACTCAAATTATTTAAAGTAGTTTTCTTAATATTAACTAAAATGTACACTTATATTGTTTGACACGATGAGTTTTGTTAATTTACATGTGTCATTACACACATGGTTTTGGTTTAATGTCGAAGTGGTGCCGAATGATGTAAGTATTTGACATGTAAAACACTATTTAAAAATAGGTTTATGTATTGAATAACATTGGTTTACACTGATAAATGTATAATTATATCAATTTGCACCATTTTAATATGTTCCTGCCGAACGCGTGAAAGGGGTTAATTTAAGTTGAATAAGTAATGCAAAAAAAAATTGTAACAATCAGTTCAGTTCACTTTGTGACAATTGGAAATATATCATTTTTTACATTGTTAATTCTGAAAAATGCTTGGTTATATTAATATGCATGAAAAAACATTCTCATTTAAGCTTTAGAACATGGGGATCAGATTGAAAAATAGCGGGTTTTTTTTCTGATGCATAATGTGTAAAAATATCAAAAGTGCACCAGAATTATTCTTTGCCTTATCAATTATCAACAGTACTGACTTATACTTAAATAAGTGTCATAGAAAAAGAAGGAGATTTTTAATACTTGTAAATTATTTTTTTCGGCAGTTCACTTTTTGGGTTATAGTAGTTGTAGTTGTACTTACGTCATTTTTACTGACGCCACAGAATCGAAGTTACTCTGAAAAATTTCTCTTGATAAACAAGAATACTTTTCTTTAAGTCATAAAATCGTAAAAACAAAACCCGAATTCCCATTTCAAGGAGCGGAGATACTCAAAAAGATTGTTTCTACCAAATGAATAGCTTAAACTGTTTAACAGTCTCGTTAACGAGTCGTCAGTTACAGGGTAGTCGTAAATTACTAGGTGCGTGAAACTACCGTATGTATCTACCTGTAGATTTAAGTGTAATTTAAGTTCATGGTTTATCACCGATAGTGGCGTTAGTATCAAAATGTATATCATCGTGGAAGTATAAACATTATTTATACAAGGTGTAACATAATAGACGCAAGACCTAAAATTAGTTTGTTCTAAATCGATAATTGCATTGCTTCCAATAATTTTTATATCTCGTATCTTCATTTTTTTTAAATTTGAAAAACTTCTATTTCTCCTTTAGTTCGCTATAATAAACTAAATTCGTTCTTGATTTATAGTCGACGTGTACGACTTCAAATGCATTTCTAAAATGTATTTCTCAATACTCACACATACACGTACAAGTTTCATTGTTAATTGGAATATAAAAGTGCTTACAAAAGGAGTAAAAAATGTTAAATTTGGAAATTTGGTTTTAGTATCGAATTGGTGAAGAAATTATCTGATCAGGGTGTCTGAGGTCTTGCGTTATTTACGATACAGCTTGTATATAATAGTGCGTTCAAATAAATCAAACTAAATCTCTAGGCTCTTTAGTTAAAATGGGCGTTCCACAGGGATCGATACTGGGTCCGTTCCTATTCTTAGTTTACATAAATGATCTACCTGAAGTAATTAAAAATCGAGCGAAGATAGTGTTATTTGCTGACGATACCTCTTTGATTTTTAAAGTAGGTAGACATGTTAATAACTTTGACGAAGTAAATGACGCTATTCTTCAACTACATAACTGGTTTACATCCAACAATTTAGTGCTCAATAACATGAAAACTAAATGTATAAGGTTTTCTTTGCCAAATGTAAAAAGTACTGTACATGATATTATACTGAACAATGAGAAACTTGAGTTCATTAATGATACATCTTTTTTAGGGATTACGCTTGACTCCAAGTTACAATGGGGTCCTTATATTGAGAATTTAGGTAAACGGCTTAGCTCCGCTGCCTATGCCGTAAGGAAGATCAGACAACTAACTGATGTGGACACCGCGAGGATAGTCTATTTTAGCTATTTTCATAGTGTCATGTCTTACGGTATATTATTGTGGGGTAGGGCAGCGGACATTGAGTCTGTTTTTATCTTGCAAAAAAGGGCTATTAGGGCCATCTATAACTTGAGTAGTCGTGACTCTTTAAGAGAACTGTTCAAAGTAGCTAATATCATGACGGTCCCATGTCAATATATTTATGAAAACATTATGTATACTAGAATAAATTTAGATCTTTTTAATCAGCTAGGTGATAGGCATTGCTATAACCCACGACATAGAAATAAATTAGACCAACCGCAGTTTCGTCTGTCAAAAATTCACACGTCTTTCATGTGGCACTGTGTTAGATTTTATAACAAAATTCCCATTGACGTCACTAAACTTAGTGAAAATAAGTTCAAAGCTTGTGTAAAACGAACACTTTTTAAGCAAGTTTATTATTCAATAGAAGATTATTTAAAAGATAAAAATGCTTGGATAGATGCTATTCCGGCTCCACTTGAGTCATGACAACCTATTCAACTGTTGTTAGTTAACATTACCTCTCTTCCTTCTATTAAATTAACACAATATGTACTTTTTTTGTAAATGAGGGAACCATGTAGCCATTCTCATAAATAGTATTATTCACTTTTTTAACTTAGACTCACCTGATGACCAACTTACATTGTTCTCCTATACCCCACAACAGAATGTAGATGAAAAAGTTTGTAATTTCTTATTTTAAAAGAGTAACCGTGGAGTTTCTTGCCCTTCTTCTCCACAGGAATGACATTCCGAAGTGGTGGTAGAGTCTTTGTTACTTTTCTGACGATTCATAAATACTGTAATGGTTTACATGAATAAAAAAATATTTTGATTCTGCGTATGTTCGATATTGTACAGTTCTAGTGGACGACATATATCGTGTTTCTGATCTTGATTCGCCACTGCTTTTATGAGTATGTATTTTATGATACCTATTTGTGTATATTGTAGTGTTTATAATCAACTAGTGAGTGTGAAGGTTTTTCAAAGTATTCAATTACGTTAAGTATTCAAAATGGAGGCGTACAACCTAAGAATAAATATAATCTACAAGCCGCGGGCGCGCACCAAATTGAAGCAACCACACGTTTACGCGAGTAGTCACTCTGTGACGGTCGTGCGAAAATGCTCTCCGCGGGTCAAATTAAATTGAATTATGCCGTCTTGTGTCGTTCCCACCTGTAAAATGCTGTTGACCTTTAAATCAACATATCATATTTTATATCTAACCACCGAATTCAGGTACTGTATTATTTAAATATCGAATTATTTCTTCCTTCTGTTAGTGTCATAGTAAAAGACACGTCCATTTTGTTAGTGTTGCTAGTAAAACAATTTTATTTTTCCCTACTTTTATTTGCTGTGGTTTTATCAGTTCTAGTATTAAATGGCACTAATATAGTTGACTACTACACCACGGTGTTAATATTTAATTTAGATAATGAAAATATATTTTTCCTACATTACGTTACTGCAAATCTTAATAGTTTAAGTATATCTATTTCTTGAGTTCAATATGAATTAAAATGCACGTTACCGCAATAGTTATTTTATTACAATTTACTCTAATGTCATCAGCATTTACCCCAAAAAGCGGTAATCTTTCCAGGATGCCAACATACGCGGGTGGGAAGTGCGCTGAGTGCGGGGCATTTGTTGAATTTTTAGCTTCACCGGACGACGTGCAATTACGACTGGACGCGGCTTCTGGATATATTATTCTAAGCGTACAACACAAAGCTGGTCGTCGGGGAGCCCTTTGTCCTGGAGTGGACGTCTTTTGGTTGATGATGATGATAAAATGATGTCTTGTACGAAGACTGAAGGAATAGATCGCTGCGCTGTAGGTCATTATCTTCTCTACTGACTCTTTGATGGCAATCTCTTCTGCTTGCACACGAGAGATTTAGGATCTTGATCACCGAAGAAAAAAAATGCTCTTCCGTGATCTTCCGTATGAACTAGGCAATGTCGTGGATTTGCAAATAGGCAATTGAGCACTGCCTGTCCTTAGATGAAAACTTGTCTAGATGGAACATGGCGTGCCCAAATACGGCTTAAAATGTATCTACCCACATGGTAGATAAATTGTAGTACGCACACGCACACATTGACACTCACTCACTCACTTTCACCTTATTCCGCTCACTGCAGGGCATAAGCCTCCTCCCTTTAACGCCGCATATCCCTATCTTGATCCTTGAGAGGTCTTACCAACGTACTTAACCACATCTTTGACCAATCTTTGTACTGGCCTTCCTCGATTGCGATATTCCTTCTGTGGCCACCATTCGGTCAAAAATCTACTCCACCTGCCACCACCACATCTTGCGACGTGTCCTGCCCATCTCCACTTGAGTCGAAATATACGGTATCCGTCGTCTTGCACTAAGTTCTTTTGCGGATCTCCGTATTATATTATACACACACACACACACACCCCCCACCGTCACGCCTATATTCCCTAAGCGGGGGTGGCAGAGGTGTACTGAGTACACCCACGTTTCGCCGACGATGTTAGGTCCCATGTAATAGGGGGCGAGCCTATTGCCATATACCGGGCACAATTCCAGACTCCGGACTCGTACTGGGAAGTTTTCGGTAGAAAAACTACACTTGTCCGACCTGGGATTTGAACCCAGGACCTCGTGATAACAAAGCGATGGGCTTTGCCATTAGACCAATGAGGCAGTCGTGGCAGAGTCGCAGACTATATTATATACACATTTTTTAAACATCGAACACTGGTATCACGCACTCATAGTGCGTAACTAAGGTCGCTTTTCGCGCGATTTTTGTTAGCAATGCTCTGTCTAGACAAGTCTTAGTCTATGCGTCATTATTTATTTTGCTTAAGTAAGTATGATAACCTAGTGGTTAGACCGTTGGACTGCAAAGTCAGAGGTCTCGGGTTCAAACCTAGGCACGCACCTCTTTCTTTTTGAAAGCATGTGCGTATTAAAAATTAACTATCATTTGCTTTAACGGTGATAGAAAACATCGTGAGGAAACCTGCATGCCTAAGAGTTTCTCGAAGGTGTGTGAAGTTCGCCAACCCGCACTGGGCCAGCGTAGTGGACTATGGCCTAAACCCTCTCAGTTTGAGAGGAGGCCAGTGCCCAACGGTGGGACAGTTTCTTAACAAGGCTTATATTATTTATATTATTATTATAAGTATGATCTTTTCTATTATTTTATTTGACTAGTATTATTTGAAAGTGGTGTAATTCAATTCTTATAAAGTAGGCACTGTTTAATGCCTATATGCAATGAACGCCACTGGAACTCGGTATAAAAATATCAAACTTCCATATATGAAATAATCTGAGGGCCTGGACAAGCGGCAAGTGTTTTGTTTCTATTCTCTTGTCGCAATCGATAGCGCATTGTGAACACGTGACTTTTCGTTGCCAAATGTCATTTCCATACAGTTTTTCGTTTTTTGTTAGCGTTAACGATTTTAGAAAGGCCATTTGGCCTACAGGCAAATGACAGATCAATAATTGAAATTTCATTTAAATGATTTTTTTAACCCCTCCTAACCCCCTCCTAAAATGCCTCGCAATAACAATGACATTTAGATATCAATCGCCTCAGTCCCTACATGGTACCGTGACCATGGATATAATACAATGGATTGAGCACTCTGCGAAAAAACGGAATGACAAGGATACTCACTAAGAGCCCTACGTCTCTTTCTAAGTAGATTATGGACTTGTTGGCATATAATTAACGTATAATTTTCGGGCACTGTTTATTGTCGTAATTCTTTCTTTCTACGCATATGCCACATCTTAAATGAGTAGTAGTAAAATTTTTTGATTAAGTTGTCCATTTTCTTACTGACTGTACATTTTTTTCAGAATCTGTAAATTCAGCTCCAAATATCGCATAAGTTAGGGATGTTTTCCTAGGGCCGTTTCTCTGAATCTACAACGATTGAGATAGCTGCCCTTACTGCCCCATCTTAATCTATCCTGTATATTAAGACGAATTGAGCACCTTGTTTGTTTTGAACTCGGTAATAAATGGTTTACAGCGTATTTAAACCATATCATAAATAGGTATAGTCCGTATTATAAAACTACGTACTATAAAAATGGGTGTGAGCATGACACCGGGCTCAAAATTATTGCTCTCGCTCATCATGGTTTCTCGAGTTGTATAAATCATAGAAAATGTAATGTCACACGACATTCACCATTCAATCCATTACATTATATCCATGACCGTGACTTATAAACCAAAAATAAACCGCGATAAAATTTAAAATATTATAATGGATATTATATCCTTATTACAATTAATTTTTGCCTATCTCTGTGGTGTGAAGATATGACTCTATATAGGTACCTACTTAGTAGTATTATATAAAGATCTGTCTTCGTCTACATGTGTTTGAATATAATCAAATTAAATACCTTTAGATATGCTAACAAGTATGAAAATCAGTCGGTTAGGTCAGTCAATCAGGCGGTCTCATTACCCCAGTAAGTGGCAGCTGGAAGCACGGAGACTCTCAAAAATGCAAGTTCCAAAAGCGGTCACCCATCTCACTCGAGAGAAACTCGTCGAGCAGAACCTTGGTGAATACTAAATAAAGGAAGAAAAATCTTATTTCAGATAACACAGTCCATATTAGAAATTTAAAACAACATTATGTAAGTAAATCATTTAGATTTACGGACTATGTTAGAATTGACATGAAGATCGGCATATCTTTGGAGGACATCTGCGTCCATTCTATTTGTAATCATCTTCAGAACTCCATTGGTGCTTACCCGCAACCTTCTCATAATTACGGCCGATTCTTTGCACATGATGGCATTAAAGTCATCTATGCCAGCATCCGCAAACATGCCAGATGCACTACAAAAGCGAGGAAGCCTCAACAGAGCCCTGGAGGTGTTTTGATGGGAAGCTGGTTCACAGAGCACACGTGTAAAAGCTTTGGCAGTAGGCTCTAAAAAGTGTTAATTTTACCTGCACATTACAGCGTGTGAATCTATGGGCCAACATGTTTCCTCGAACTGACGATGCTCTGCATTCCCTTTCAATATCCAGATCACCTCTAAGATTCTCTGACACAATATGCACTAGATACTTAAACTTTGCAACGCGTTTCTAAAGCGCTGAATTTGACATAAGTGGTGGAACATTAGCTGGTTCTTTAAGATTGCCTTTGATCAACGTGAATTCAGTTTTGTTTAAATTATATTTTGAAGAAGAATGCAGCATAACGCTATGAGCTTTTCAGATTTGAATTTGGCAATTCATTTTCAAAATTAAAATCCTGCTAGAATTCTGTATTCTCTGTCTAAACCGTGTTAATTACTGAATTTAAAATAAAGAATAACCCTATTAGAATACTGTAATTAATCTGCCTAAATGGAGAGCGTGATGTAGCATAGTTCAAATAGATGTACAATTATTATTAAATTAACGAATTAACTTCCTACCTCCATTTATATTTCAAAAGAGGTGTAAAACTCACTACATCTAGCTATAAAGCTACCGTATGACATTTACCGTATAAGATTTCACACCGAAGTTCGATCTCAAATGTGCTGTTGAATTGCGGGCGCGTACGTCGTGAGACGCCTGCACGTTTTGGGTTGAACGACAAATTCTCGACAAAATGGAGCCACGTCGGGCTCTACGATCGTGATGGATCACTTGCATACGTCAAATGTGATTAAATTTGACGATAGAGCTGATCTAAATTAGTGCTAGACACAGCTGCACTCTTTGTTATGGTTTGGTATATAGGTATGATGCAAGCGCGCAGCATGTGCGCTTTATATAGTGCCATCTGTTTGCTGGTTACTGTGTAACTTCTGTGATTGTAACGTGAACGATACGCGTACACTTAAGTTTGTATCCAGCTCAGATTAAAAATGGAATAAATAATTGCACACATATCATATTTGCAGGCTTAAGAGAACTTGCCTGTGCAAGGGGTGCGTGCTAGAGGCGCATTTGCCATTGGGATGCACTCTAATTGTTGTAGTTATTTTGTTGTGATAAATTAGCTTGTGGGAAGTGGTTACCTTAGAGAAGTCATGTTTTTAGCTTGTATAAAGTTGTAAAGTACGCTTGTTTTATTTATGAAATTCTTCTCGATTAAGTTCTATATTTACTGGTAATCCGGGACTGCTTGACACTACCTTGAATAGATGGTACAGGTACAGATTGTGATCACTGTCAATTACAAATTTTTTCGATAAAATTAATTAAGAAAAAAGTATCGACACTGAAGCTGCCTCCTATCTTGAACACTATCAAGGTATTAAGGAAAGTCTGATTCCTTGATAACACAATGGCTATCATCAGTATAATTTTATTCATAGCGTAGCACTTACCATAATCTTGATAGCATCGAATAAAGATCCAGAATAACCTTAATTAGCAACAGCATAGTAAGACAGCGAGTAGGTATGAAAGATAGTATCGGTGTAAAGATGAGAAAGGGCATGCTCCGTTGGTTCGGGCATATAGAAAGAATGCCAGAGGAAAGAATGACAAAACAGATATACAATGTGAAAGTGGAAGGATGCAGGTACCGGGGAAGACCTAGACTATCTTACCACGACCAAATAAACCGAGTCTTATCTGATGGAAAAGTCAAGAGTCTCCGTAACCGGCGAGCGTGTATGAGACAAACTATGAGAGTCGAGGAAGCCAGAGAGGTATGTAAGGAAAGAACCTGTTGGAACTCTGTACTCTCTGCCTACCCCGCAAGGGATCTGGCGTGAGGTTATAGATAGATAGATAGAATAACCTTATAAACATTTTCCCATACCCTCGCTTCCATTTTAAGAGTCTTGGACCCATATAATTCCCTTCGTATAGGCCTAGGTATTTGCGTACTACTACGCTTTACTAATATGCTTCTTCCGTTTCATTACAAAACGCGGACATTCGATGGTACTTATATTAAAGCCCCCAGCTAGATGGACCGACGACCTCAAAAAGGTCGCTGGGACAGACTGGATGCGGAAGGCGGAGGACCGTGTGCAATGGCGCGTGTTAGGAGAGGCCTATGTCCAGCAGAGGACTACGATAGGCTGATTGATTGATTGATATATTAAATCGCTCATTAATCCAGGTACTAAAAAACTTATTATAAAACGCGGATTAGCGTTGGCAGATGTAACATCTGTGGTTTAAAAAATGTGTATCTGTGGTAAAAGAAAACCCTGTGACCCCTAGTTTAAGTTGCAGGTCCTAGACTATAATACAGACGTCACATAATTTATCTTATTGAGCCCGGGATACAGAAATGCCCCAGAAATGTGGACCTGAATGTATAAATACGTGGGGTCATCTCTGCGTAGAGCTAAAACAGATTTTGATCGTTAATTTTAATATTGCCTTTTATCCCGCTTGAGAGGCAAAAGTTGTGGATGGCTGTAGGCGAATTGCTCTGCTAATTACAAGGGAGATAGGCAGGGTAGTTAAAATTGTGGTCAATTATCTATTTCTTTCTAAAGAAATTTAGTGGAATAATTAAATTATGACGCAAGAAAAACGTTTCGTCGCTAGGTACCTATATTTTTTAAAACTGCGTAACTGCGGTTACTTTGCTGTGTTAGACAAATGGCAAATTTGTTGGCGATCACGAGTCTTTGGATTCAAATTCAAACAAAGTTTACTAGCATTTTTCTAACGAAATTGTCAATAATTACTCTGAGTCTGGAATTACTTCCGGTAGACGGTACTCCCGGTAAGTTAAGACTTGTTAATGGCTCTCAGTGTTCTGTTCCGGTATGTTGTAATAAATTATAGCACAACAACTCACATTGTCAAGGAATTATGGATGTAAACAGAACACCTTTGCCGCTTTCGGGTGGGAATCGGCTGGTAGGAACAAAAATAAATATTGGTAAATCTACTGCATTAACAGCATATAGTCGTTTATTAACTTTTACGTAACCATTGACATAATTGCTACGACCTCTATTAGCAGGAATATCAGTAGCTTTAAGTGCCGTATAACATTGGCGTGGAATGTTACGAAAGCTCGGTCTGGTTTGTTTAATGTTATTATAACTTAGTTAAACAAGAGAAAAAGCTGACTTGCTAGTTCTTAGTACTGTTCTAACTAAATTAGGCATTAATTTAGTCGGCAGCTGTGGTATCTAACGATGTAGTGTTTGTTAAATACATTCTTCTTTAGGAGTTAAGATTAAATGCGATTTTTTCCTAGTAAAAATTTACACGCTTTTTGTACAGACTTTATACTTTATAATAGGAATGAGAAAAATGTTGTGTTTAAATGTTTTTGGCATGACATCGACGGAAGGCGTATGATGATGATTTGTAGGAATTATGGGCAGTGAATACTACAAAATGGACTGGGGATTTCGGTCAGTGACATCTAAGCGAGGGTAAATTATTAACAGGTATTTTTGCCTTCCATGGGAATAGACATCTATCTACGACTTCTGCTACTACTCTCTATCATCAAGTCTCCGGGTTTCTGTATCACGGCGATTTGACACTAGCCGCGGGTTCTATTCCCGCATGGGATAAATCTTTGTGTGACCCACACATATTTACTTCGGTCTAGGTGTTTCTTTGTGTTAATTTCATGTTGGTAAACGCACCCACGACACAAATTATTTCTAGTTTTTTTTTAAAACAATCATTAAAATTGATTAAAAGATTCATAATTCCAAAACCAGGCAACATTTTTCGAGTAATGCCGTTTTGTCACTAACAAAGTAATATAATACTTTAACCGTAAAATGTGGACGTTTTGTGTGACGGAGCGGACGGACGGACGTGTGTGGAGATTTTAGTGCGGGTCCAGGACAGGCGATAAATTATCCCGTCGGCCTTACTTTCATACCGGGTACCTTGATAGTTTCAAAGTTTAGATGTAGATACATATATCTTATATTGCAAAGGATAAAGGAAGTGTGTATATTTATTATAGACAAGGCTGGTTGTGGTTTTAAGATTTTAACATTTTTATGGTATGTCGGAGATATTGCAAGGGAACGAATGAGATTTCTGTATTAATATTTCTTTCTATTATTGATTCTTGTATTTTTTTTAATTATTTTACTAATGTAAATGGTGTATCAAACAGTGTTGGTTATAAAAAAAAAATCAACCTGTACTAAAAGTACTGCTAAAATTTCGTACAGACATAGCAAAGTTTGCGGAAGTATTAGTATAATCGTGTTTACAAATCCACGGACAAGTTGACAGCTGCAAATGTCAAAATAAAAAAAATGTTGCCAACTTATGACGACTAATGTAGAATTAACAACTAAATCAGTCGACATAAATTCTCGATATACTTAAAAATATGTTTTGTGTAATTTATATATTTAAGATTATAAGATTATTTATAAGAAGAAACAGTAATAGCCTAGTGGTTAGACCGTTGGACTGCAAAGTCAGAGGTCTCGGGTTCAAACCCAGGCACGCACCTCTCTGTTTTCGAAGGCATGTGCGTATTAAAAAAATATCACTCGCTTTAACGGTGAAGGAAAAATATCGTGAGGAAACCTGCATGCCTAAGAATTTCTTGAAGCTGTGTGAAGTTCGCCAACCCGCACTTGGCCAGCGTGGTGGACTATGTCCTTAACCCTCTTAGTTTGAGAGGAGGCCAGTGCCCAACAGTGGGACAGTTTCTTAACAGGACTAATATTATTATATTATATATTAAATTATTGTGTAATATTAAATTAAGGTTAAATTTTACTCGGTGTGCATTTAAACAATAGATTGTGAGGTATTAAGATTTTTTAAGTAATAAAAATTGTGGATAAAATATTATCGTCGTTTTTTTACATCTGTCTTAACATTAATTAACGTCAATTTGTCGGTGAAAATATGAACACAACTGTAAGTACCTACGCAAACGTTAGCTTTAACTATAGAGTTGTAGTGTTCAAAACAACAAAAAGGCTTTTTTCAAGCATAAAAATTGCAAGCTATTCAGGTCACCGTGTGTAGTTGGCAATGGACGGTGATGCAATTCCCTTTATTGTAGTCATTGCAGCGGCTCGGTTTTCACCGAGCCAGTCATTCCTCGGAGCGCTCATTACACAAACGACCTACCTACCTACTCCCGCTCTCATCTGTTGCGAGAAATTACTTAAGGGCTTAGATAAGTTGCAAGTTTTCTTTCTTTTCTCGTTCCAATATCATAGCGTCTTATTCTGAAAAAAAAAATAGACACCGTCACGCCTATTCCCCAAGCGGGGGTGGAAAAGGTGTACTGAGTACACCCCTTTTTCGCCGACGATGTAAGGTCCCATACATAAGGGTGCAAGCCTATTGTCAGTGTACCGTGCATAATGCCGGACTCTTGACTGATACTGGGAAAAATTTCCTATCGAAAAAAATATTTTCTTTTGAAAAATTTCCTTTTTCTTTTTGGATTTGAACCCAGGACCTCGTGATACGTGCATTATTAGTCACTGGACTAACAAGGCAGTTGTAAAAGGGTATTTCCAATTTTTCTTGCTCTTATGAAAGTCGAAATAGTAGGCCCTATCGTAAGTAGAGCTTAGGAAATAACCGAGGGAAGCCTTGGGAAGCAACAAGCTAGAAGAAGCTTAATGCTTTAAAATGTTGTTAGAAGGCATTAGAGCGCCTGTAAAAAGCTTTTAGCTAAGCATTATTTTGTCTTTAGGTCGCTCCATAGATATTGGTCAGGCACTTTTGTGTTTCAGTACGTACACACTATAGTACATATATTTTGAAATACACTACTTTTACTCGTACTTCGGATACAATTTTTTACCTCTGCCAGTCCCTAAGATGACAATAAGCAGGTATCTAAGATGACAACTTGTAAGATATTTTATTTTGATTGCCTCGTTGGTCTAGTGGCAAAGCGCATCGCTTTGTGATCACGAGGTCCTGGATTCAAATCCTAGGTCGGACAAGTGTAGTTTTTTTACCGAAAACATCCCAGTACGAGTCCGGAGTCTGGAATTGTGCCCGGTATATGGCAATAGGCTCGCCCCCTATTACATGGGACTTAACATCGTCGGCGAAATGTGGGTGTACTCAGTACACCTCTGCCACCCCCGCTTGGGGAACATAGGCGTGACGGTGTCTTCTTCTATTTTAATTTATTATTTTGGTGTGTGTGTGTGTGTGTGATCCGCGGTCCGCGGTCTTCTACACGATCTCGTAGGTTAAGCATCGTTCTGTTCAGTCTGAACGGCTCAGCTCTGAGATCGGGGCCCGTCGTGGCAACTCCATTCCTTGCTTTGGAAGGCATTTATAAATAAAATCACTCAATAATTTGTTATTAGGTATTTTTTTATTGAATTCACTTTGCATTTAATCATACTACATTGCATGCTGTGGTTTTCTATAATTAAAGAACCATGTAGATTAATGTTCTTATGTTATTAGCTTTAAGCATGTGGCATGTATTCTTTGTTGAGGACCCATATTAATAAATAAATAAATAAACTTGTTGAAACTGTAATATCTGTCTCCTCGCAAGGAAACTGGTGTGATGATATTGATAGTTATATAGAGATAGGTTCCAACAGCGAGTGGCCACTCTGCCTCCACCGATCCGGGGTCTGTAACTGAAACTCTCACCTAGATTTGTGAGGGGAAGCTTTTGCACGGGAATGGGACAGTAAAGGCTAATTTGTATTTACATTATATACCTAATTACCTTAGGTACCTACTATATTCGTATGTCGCCGTTACGGGCTCGTCTGTGATCTCTCCCTACTTATCTTTATGGTGCCGGGTGTTACAGCCGGCCGCATTTAATTTCATTAGGTTTTATTTGTCCGGTATGCAGCAATGATAGATACTGCGAAACAGGATTATGTGTGAGGCATTAGGTGGGTTCAGAATTAGGGTAGTAGGTAGGACACACCCTGTGGCGAACCCGCGTTGGCCGTTTTTGGAACGATTAATTTTTATCTGTGGCTTTGTGTGTTGCCTGTAGCGAAACCATTTATTCATAATTCCAAAGACGAAAGAATAAACACTATGTTTTTATTATGTTACGAAATAAAAAGTAATGGGAATTTCGGTCTGACGTAAAACGACGTTTCCGTTGGACGACCTGAATTATTTATGGTCATAATGTTTTTTATTTGTATAAAAATATTTTTATTTTGTTTTATAGATGTATCTATTCTTGCGCTTGTAGCTGATACGAATGCACAGGAAATCGCGAATTTCAACAGAATTTGTTGCTACAGAATTTACTCTACAAATTGATGTCCATACGTCGGTTGCCTCTAAAAATGATCAACGCATGACCAATGGAGTATAGAGCGCTAAGCACTCTGAAGCAGCTAAGGACCCTTCAGTTTGTATAATTCTGTGGTTATGACAAACAAACATCGTCTGTCACATGAGGGGTTGAACTTGCGGATTTACAGCTTTACTGCCTGCCACTGCTTTGAGTGTCATACAAGATATGTAGGTAGTGGAGGTATGTAGATAGGTATACCAACCACATTTGCTTAGTTCGGACTTATGAAATGTAACCCTTTTTGGTGTTTTAGTTATGACATGACTAATAAGCGATATTTATGTACGGTAACCGCGTGGGTAACCGAGAAATTGCTTGCAATTATATTTAATAAGTGAATGCGTTTTATTTAGGCCATATCATCTCAATATATAATAATATCAGTCTATACTGTCCCACTTGTGGGCAAAGGTTTTCTCTAGATATGAGAGACGTAAGAGAGACCACGTTATTCTTGTGTCGTAAAAGATGATTGAAGTAAATCCTGTACCTTCAGTGAAAGGTGACGTAGTTTTTAGAAAATCGACTTTAAAGTCTTAAAAATTACTTTTACTTTTTCTACTCCACTTATTGAATGTTGACTACGGTTACTGATAGATACTTACTTAAATATTATTTTCCTCAAAGACTCAAGAAATTATTTAAAGTAGTTTTCTTAATATTAACTAAAATGTACATTTATATTGTTTGACACGATGATTTTTGTTAATTTACATGTATTATTACACACACGGTTTTGGTTTAATGTCGAAGTGGTGCCGAATGATATGAGTATTTGACATGTAAAACGTTATTTAAAAATAGTTTCATATATTGAATAACATTGGTTTACACTGATAAATGTGTAATTATATCAATTTGCACCATTTTAATAAGTTTCTGCTGAATGCGTGAAAGGGGTTAATTTAAGTTGAATCAGTAATGCAAAAGAAAATTGTAATAATCAGTTCAGTTCACTTTGTGACAATTGGAAATATATCATTTTATGCAATGTTAATTCTGAAAATTTTTGGTTATATTAATATACAGGAAAAACATTCTCATTTTAAGCCTTAAGAACATGGGGATCAGATTGAAATATAGCGGATTTTTTTTCTGACGCATAATGTATAAAAATATCAAAAGTGCACCTTTCACTAAAGGTGCAGAATTATTCGTTGACTTATCAATTATCAACAGTACTGACTAATACTTAAATAAGTGTCATAGAAAAAGAAGAAGATTTTTAATAACTGAAAATTATTTTTTACGAAAGTTTCATTTTTGGGTTGTAGGTACTTACGTCATTTTTACTGAGGCTACAGAATCGAAGAAGTTACTCAGACAAATTTCTCTTGATAAACAAGAATACTTTTCTTCAAGACTACTCTAAAAGGGTATCAAATCGTAAAAACAAAACCCGTACTCCCATTTAAAGGAGCGGAGATACTCAAAAAACATGTTTCTACCAAATGAATAGCTTAAACTGTTTAACAGTCTCGTTAACGAGTCGTCAGTTACAGGGTAGTTGTAAATTACTAGGTGCGTGAAACTACCGTATGTATTGTAGATTTAAGTGTAATTTAAGTTCAAGGGTTATCACCGGTAGTGGCGGTAGTATCAAAAAGCGTTTTTTGTTTCATCGTGAATGTATAAACATTATATTAGTGCCTATGTTCGATGTTGTGCAGTTTTAGTTTTACATATATCGTATTTCTGATCTTGATTCGCCATTGGTGTTATGGGTATGTATTTTATGATACCTATTTGTGTATATTGCAGTTTTTATAATATTAACTAGTGAGTGTGAAGGTTTTTCGATTTTGGGGAGGCCTTTGTCCTAGAGTGGACGTCTTTTGGTTGATGATGATGATCATATTATGTCTTGTACAAAGACTGAAGAAACAGATCGCTGTGATGTAGGCCATTATCTTCTTTTCTTGTCTCTTTGATTGCAATCTCACTGAAGATCACCGAAGAAAAAAAATGTTGTTTTGTGATCTTGATAATTATGTACGAACTCGACAATAGCGTGACAAATAATCAATTGAGCTCTGCTCACCTTTGTATAATATACAAGATATAGGTAGTTATGTATACTAGACCAGTACACAGCTCAGTGCAAGTACTTTAAAAGATGATGCAATATAAACAGACTGTTGCTCATAGAATATAATTCCAAGTACTGTTTTGCTTAATCAGCTTAACTTGCCTCAGCTGCGTATTAATCATGTAAACAGATATCAGGTTACTTGTTTAGTCTCAGTCCAATTCTCATAACTGTTTTGCTAAATAAGCAGATATCAATTAATAAGACGTATAACGCGTGGGTTCATTCTAGAAGGAGTTGTTTACTTGACGATGCCTATAAAAGCCATCGCCAAGCAAAGTACATTTAATATCGACTCAGCTCTCTTACCGTTCGCACTAACGTTAAGTAATATTAATTGACTGCATTAATATTTTGAGTATCTATTATTAATTTGTATTGTGAAATAAATATATTTTTATAAAGTCACGCCGGCCTTTATATTTGACTGGCGCAGCCGAACGGTAGGATTTCAGTCGCGATAAGTGTTGCAGTAGTCATACCAGACAAGCTCAACGCCGTGTAGGAGTACAAGCATCGATTCCGGACCACAATCGCCTGGCTGAATCCTAGAAAAAGGACCTACCCTACCTTCGAACAAAGAAATTTTGTCAAGAAGTGCCTGCAGATACTCAAAGAGCGGATATTCGGCATGAAAAATTGCAGCATTGTGTGAGTTCTGACCTTTCCCACATGTTCCTATTTTTCTGTCTATTCTGAATTTAATTGGACAAGCATCGCTAATTTCATTCAGACCCCGAGCCTGTAATTCCGGTCAAAAATCACGGGAATTATTTGGATAAAAGGATATCGCATTATTAGACAAGCATCGCTAATTTGTGATTAGAATTTAGGATCTCACGGGATTTAGACACGCATCGCTAAGCCGTAGATCACCACTTAGGGCCGTAAGAATCAGACAAGCATCGCTGAACTTACGTAAAACATTGTCGTTTTTTTTTATTGAAAAAGAAAATTACTTCCAGTGGGTCGATCACAAGGTCCACTTGAGAATGTAAAATATTGAAAAGAAAATAAATCTTATATTAAAAGAAAATAAATCTTAATGAAAAGATATTAAATATTATAAAAAATAATAAACGTTGTTCTGCCTATAAAGGCTAAAGTAAATAATAATTGATAAGAGTTATATTTTCGGACAAAAATCGCCGAATCTATAAACTTTTTCTATTATAAAATTTTTATTGTAAACTTTTTATGTGTTATTTTTAAATTGTATTTTTTTTTTGTGTGTATTATTATAATTGTATTTTTTTTTAATTTGTGTGTGTAATATTTATCTTATTGTGTTTGTAAAAGTGAATAATAAGTGTTCAAAATATTCAAAATGAATCAAATTCAAATTATTCCGAAAGAAATTCTCGACTTAATTCCACGTTACGACGGTAACAATCAATTGTTAAATTTTTACATCCAAAAGTGCGAATATGTTATTAGAAGTTTTAATCGCGAAAATAATGCCGCACAACAAATGTATATTTACCATAGTCTGACGAGTAAATTAATAGATAAAGCCGCGAAACTAGTGAGTGAAAGAAATATTATCAATTCTTGGGATAGCTTAAAGGAACTCCTCATAGAACATTTTGGAGATCCTAGAACAGAAGATTGCATTGCCGTAGAATTAGAAAACATTAAATTAAAATCAGGAGAATCATATATAGATTTAGCTCATAGAATCCAGGACGTAAAAAGTTCAGTTATAGCCAAAGTAAATTTGTTAACCGATGAAGGCGTTAAAGCCGCTAAAATGATTATTTATAATAATTCTGCGTTAAATAGCTTTTTGTTTAACTTACCAGAAGACCTATTAAGGATCGTTAGGTTAAATAAATGCGCTAATTTAGAATCAGCCTTAGGAGTAGTTACAGAGGAAGTAAATTTCCATAACCATTATAATGCAAAAAGTAAAGTCAAATCAAATAATAGTTTACAAACAACCAAACAAATTCCGACCCAATATAAATTTGGCATACCTCAAAATAGATTCCTTCAAAGTAATTTCCCACAAAGACAACTAATGAATCAAAACTTCCGACCTAACTTTAATCCTAATTTAATTCAACAAAATCAACAAAAAGTATTTAAAAATGATCAAAGATTACCTTACAATATGAATAATTACAAGCAATCTGGGTTCTTCAAACCCAACCCAAATCAACAATTCCGTTTCGGTATTCCCAATAAATTCATAAATAAAAATCAAACAGATAATGATGTCACAATGAGGACAGCAGTTCGTAACAACATGATTGAAAATTTATATGAGAATGACGTAGATGACATTGACTTTGAGACTGACGAATATTTTAATGAATATGAGCCAGTAACAATCGATGAAATCGACGACGAAAACCCCGATAATAATGTTTCTCCACCTGAAAATTTTCCCATGGATCCGGTCCAAGATCCCCCGAAATAGTTAAACTTAATTATAGTGAAACCTTAAAATTACCACATATTATAATACCAGAAATTAATTCAAAATTTATGATAGATACAGGAAGCACTAGATCCTTCATTAGCCCCGAAATAGCAAACAAATTCTTTTATAATTTTATAACTTTAGAACCTTTTGAAATAATTAGTACACATGGACATAGTAGGCACAGTAAAGTAGCTTATATGCCCTTAACCAAAACTTTTAAAACCAAACATTGTCACAAATTTTACATTTATGGTGTGGATAGTAGATACGAAGGTTTATTAGGTTCAGACTTGTTAAAAGAACTAGAAGCCACAATAGATATGAAAAATCAAGTTTTAAAAACCAGAAATACTAAAATTCCGATATTGTATAGAAAACCCTACGAAATTAAATTATCACCGCGTTCAGAAACTCGTGTTAAAATTCCGACAAATCTTAAAAATGGTGAAGCCATATTACATTTTTTAGAATTTCAACCAGGAGTTAGAATGCCCGATGCCATAGTAAATTGTAAAAATTCAATAGCCCAAACAATTATACAAAATTCTACAGATCAGAATGTCATATTAAAATTTGATAATCCATTAAAAGTAGACAAATTTGAGGAAAAATTTTTCAATAACCTCAATACTTTAAATTTAAATACAAATAAAAATAAATTGTTACAACAAAACCTTTCAAAATTAAGACTAGACCATTTAAAGAAAGAAGAAAAACAAGCCATACAAAAATTATGTTACAGATATAGAGACATATTCTATTGTGATGATATTCCTTTAACTTTTACGAATCAAGTTAAACATAAAATTCGAACCACTAATGAAGATCCCATATATATAAAACCATATAGACATGCCCCCACAGAAAATAAAGAAATTGGAAAACAAATAGATAAATTATTAAGAAACAATGTCATTAGGGAATCGCACTCTCCATGGAGCGCCCCGGTACACTTAGTTCCTAAAAAAATGGACGCTTCGGGCGAACGAAAATTTCGCATGGTCATAGATTATAGACGATTGAATGAAATAACCGTAGACGACAAATACCCATTACCAAACATTTCAGACCTTTTTGATAAATTAGGAAAAGCGTGTTATTTTTCTACATTAGATTTAGCTAGTGGTTACCATCAGATAGAAGTAGAGAAACAGGATCAATCTAAAACAGCATTTACAGCACAAAATGGTCATTATGAGTTTACTAGAATGCCATTTGGTTTAAAAACAGCCCCCGCAACATTTCAACGTGCAATGGATAACATACTTAGAGGTTTACAGGGTATCCATTGTTTAGTTTACTTAGATGATATCATTATATGCTCAAGTAGTTTAGAAGAACATTTAGAAAAATTAGAAAAAGTATTTGAAAGACTTAGGCAAACAAATTTAAAAGTAACATTAGACAAGTGTGAATTTCTCAGAAAAGAAGTTCTTTACCTAGGTCACACTATTACAGAAAATGGTCTTCAACCAAATGATGATAAAATTAAAGCCATATTACAATTTCCGTTACCTAAAACACCTTCGGAAATACGTAGTTTTGTTGGATTAGTAGGTTACTACCGAAAATTCATTAAAGATTTTTCCAAATTAACACAACCTCTCACTAAATGTTTAAAGAAAAGACACAAAATTATAATTAACAAAGAATATATTGATGCATTTGAGAAATGTAAAGAAATTTTAACAAACGCCCCAATCTTACAATACCCCGATTTCACTAAACCATTTTTGTTAACAACCGACGCATCCAATTATGCCCTTGGCGCTATACTATCACAAGGACCGATAGGTAGTGACAAGCCTGTAGCTTATCTTAGTAGGACATTAAACGACGCAGAAACCCGTTATAGTACAATAGAAAAAGAATTATTAGCCATAGTATGGGCGTGTAGAAAATTTAGGCCATACTTATATGGAAATAAATTCACCATATTAAGTGACCATAAACCCCTAATGTGGTTAAATTCCGTTAAAGAACCCGGAAATAGACTTACTAATTGGAAATTACAATTAACAGCATTTGATTACGAAATTAAATAGAAACCCGGTAAACAAAATGGAAACGCTGACGCGCTTTCACGTGCAAAAATTAATATACTAAAAGATAATCTATCAATGAAAGTTAATGCCTCTAGTCCCATAACAATATCTTCCGAAAATTCTAGCAAATCAGAATTAACTAACCCAGTTCCATCTTTAAATAGTAGCACCTTAACCGCATCTGAAAAATCAGAATCATCTTTTATAACTGTCCATTCAGAAGAAAACATGGATTCTGCTAATATTCCTATTTTACAAGAAGCAATTGATACTAAACCTAATCAAATACTTGTGTACACCTGGAACAGAAATGAATTTACTGTTAAAAATTTATCCAGAGATAAACAAAAAGTATTAGAAGTTCATTTACCATTAAATAATACCCAGTTAATAAAATCATTCCTTAAAGAATATATTAGGCCTAAAATAAAATATTTCATATACTTTGACGATGAACGTCATCGTAAACAATTTTCAGAAATCATTATAACTTTATTTAAAAAAGATTCAGTAAAATTCTTTGAATGCACAAAACGTGTAGTGTACGTTGAAGATGAAAATGAGCAGCGTGATATAGTGTTAAAATACCATATTGGCAAAACTTGTCACCGTGGCATAAAAGAAACCATTGCTCATCTTAAACGAACATTTTTCTGGCAAAATTTAGAACAAACCGTATCAAGTATAATTAATTCTTGTGAAACATGCAAAACCATGAAATACGATAGAAAGCCTTTAAATCCTAAACTTCAATTAACTCAAACTCAAACTAGACCCTTTCAGGAAATTTTCATAGACTTATTTTCCATAGAAGGCAAATATTTCCTAACGATAGTAGACTCCTTTAGTAAATTAGGACAAGCCATAGAAGTTTCAAATAGAACAACTCCAGAAATAATTAGAGCATTAATAAAATATTTTTCCATTTACGGAGTACCAAGAAAAATAAGTTCAGATCCAGGTTCAGAATTCAATAATAATTTACTTAAAGAAATGTTAATATTTTATAAAATAGATTTACATATTGGAACACCCCATAACCCCAACTCAATGGGCATTGTTGAACGTTTTCATTCCACAATAATAGAAATTTATAGACTTGCAAAATATGAAAGGAAAATAACAGATACTGCCTCAGTAATGACATACGCAATAATGTCGTATAACCAGTCCATACATTCAACAACTGGTCTTACGCCATTTGAAGTAGTTTTTGGTCATACAGATTCATCCAATGCATTTGAAGTTGATTTCGAGAAAAATTATACACAGCAACTTGTTTTAGAGCATTGCAAACGAACTAAACATTTATATGATTTCTTAACCGATAAAATGATAAATAATAAAATTAAAATTAGAGAAAAACGTGGCGGTGAAGAAGGAATAAAATTTAAACAAGGAGACACCGTCTTTATAAAAGGTGTCAACATTAGGCGTAGTAAAGACCAACCGCGTTATAAAAAAGCAAAAATTATTGGAACAATTAATAGAAACACAGTACCGGTAGAGTCTCATCAGAGACACACAAAAGTCCCAATAAAAGATATAAAACGTCCTCCGCAGGTTCGCGCTCCTGATCCTCGTACAGGCAGCCCAAAACCTGGCCCTTCAACTTCAGAAAATTGAAGATAATCCTGGAATCTTCCCAGTTAAGGAAGGACAAGCATTCATTAGCACTTATAATTGGAATATAATTAAAATATTAGATTTAAAATTTGTTAGTAACAGTATTGAATATAACGTTAACAAGTATTATGAAGTTAACGATTATTTAAAAGAAAAATTAAATGTATATTTCTTAGACGGAAATATCATAGATGCACAAATGCAAACTGAGTATATTATGAGTTTAACATTAGAGCGTTATAATCAATTAGTCCCAACAATTAGAATTAAAAGAGGTATTTTAAATCCCCTAGGTTCAATAGTTAAAGCCATTACAGGCAATTTAGATAATGAAGACGCAATCAGATACGATTCCTTAATAAGTCATATTCAATCTAAACAAAACGCTATTGATAACAAAATATCATTAGTTTCCGAAACAATTGGAGTATTAGTAAATCTGACAAACTCTACGAGAAACAATTTTATTGAAATAGACAAAACAATTAACGAAATAGAATCCATTCTGAATAAAACTCAATTCCAACATAGTAAGGAAATTGTCTTGAATACTTTCGATTTAATTATCCATAATTTTCAAATTTTGTTAACTAGGTTAGATGAGGTTGAAACAGCTATTGCTTTCAGTAGATTAAATATTTTACATCAATCCATTTTAGACATAGATGAATTGTTATCAACTCTTAAAGATATAGAGAAAATAGATAAATTAATGTATCCAGTAAATTCCGATAATTTGATAAAAATTGAACATTGTATAGACATAAGAGCATATATTAAGGACAAACGAATAACGTTTATTATGTCAATACCAATTGTCCAATTAGATTTCTATAACTATTACAACCTTCATCCTTTTCCCATGTATAATCCTCATTTAAACCTAACATTCCTAATAACGCCTCAATATTCCCAAATCCTGGTCAGAGGGTCAGATATACTTCCACTATCACAATCATGCAAAGAAATAGACGAAGGAGAATTCCTGTGTTATGAAGATAATTTATCTGTCACTAATGAAGACTTATGCATTACAGATTTGATGAAATTTTCTTCACAAATTACATCATGTACTCAGTACTCCACTTACAGTAAAATCTTCAAAAGTCAAGGTCAAATCTATTCGGCCTGACACATGGTTACTATATTCAGGAAAACAGACATTTCTCACAGAGCACTGTGAAAATGATTTCAACCAGTTCAACATTTTTGGCACCTATATATTAACCTTAGACAATGAATGTGAAGCTAAATTAGAGAACATCACATTAAGGAAACGTCTCATTCAATTAACTAATCAAGTCTTCCATCAAGTTCCAGTTATAAATTTACCAAGCATCACAGCAGCAGAGAAAATCTACAAGCAGCCAATCAGCCTAGATGAGGTCAACTTAGAAGATCTTCAGTTCCTGTCACATGTGTTAAATAGTAAAAGTGAAAATCTCAGTGAAAACCACGTATATTCAGTGAATGTGCATAGCATAAGTTTAGGTTCTATAATCATTTATGTAATATTATTAATTGTGCTTTTGATTGTTTTATATATTTATAAGTCTAAAAAATTGTCCTTATGTAAACATAAGCAAAATCAACATTCTCAAAAATCGAACGCTGATTTTGAACTTATGGAGGGAGGAGTTATGTATACTAGACCAGTACACAGCTCAGTGCAAGTACTTTAAAAGATGATGCAATATAAACAGACTGTTGCTCATAGAATATAATTCCAAGTACTGTTTTGCTTAATCAGCTTAACTTGCCTCAGCTGCGTATTAATCATGTAAACAGATATCAGGTTACTTGTTTAGTCTCAGTCCAATTCTCATAACTGTTTTGCTAAATAAGCAGATATCAATTAATAAGACGTATAACGCGTGGGTTCATTCTAGAAGGAGTTGTTTACTTGACGATGCCTATAAAAGCCATCGCCAAGCAAAGTACATTTAATATCGACTCAGCTCTCTTACCGTTCGCACTAACGTTAAGTAATATTAATTGACTGCATTAATATTTTGAGTATCTATTATTAATTTGTATTGTGAAATAAATATATTTTTATAAAGTCACGCCGGCCTTTATATTTGACTAGGTATATGTCCTTACATGAACACTTGTCTAGACGGAACATCGCGCGCCCGAAAACAGCATAAAATTTATCTACCCACATGGTAGATGAATTGTAGTACGCAGACGCACACATTGCCACTCACTCACTCACTTCCAGCTTATTCCGCCCACAGGGCATAATCCTCCTCCCTTTTACGCGACATATCCCTATCCTTTTTTTTTTTTGTCCCGTGGAGGAAATCTTTTAAAGACTAGCCCCCCACCTGCCTCGGGTAGGTAGGCGGGGAAGTGTCGGACTCTCTGCCGCAGTCCCCGCTCCGCTTACGCGGCACGGAGACCGCGGCAGCATACCGACTAAAACCTCCACGTGCTCCGCTTTTCGCTTTAAGGAGTGGCTACAGGTACGGGGACTTCATCCGCAGCCTCTCTGGCGGATGTCCATAGTTTGGACCCAATTAGTTGCGGCCGCGACGCCACACAATTCGCTCCTATGTAGGGGACGTGCTGGAACGTAGGCACGCCCCTTCACTTCGAGGGCGCAAGTGTCGAGCAGGCGACGGCCCCCTATGCCGTCACCCGCGCGCCCTCTTTAAGGCGGCATGAGGTCGGCATGTCGTCGCTTCCTGCGCCCGCGTCTCCTTCGGTGGTTTGGGTCAGCCAAGGGATCGTCCTCCCTGGCTCGCTCCGCCGCCTTCTTGCGTGCCATGACCACCTCAGCAAAGGTGGCCACCGCGTCCCATGACCTCTCGCTGCCGACCATAGAACGAACGATCGCCGGCAGCGAGAGATCTGTCCCCACAACTGCAGCTAGCGAGCCACGCTGTTCAGCCCAAGCAGGGCAAACCTCGAGCGTGTGCCGTATCCTCGGCGCAACCACACTCATGGCATCTCTGGTCCGCTTCCCTCCCAGCCACACGGTGCAGGTACCTTCCAAAGCAACCGTGATTCGTTAGGACCTGCACAAGCCGGAAGGTGAGCGTGCCCGCCTTTCGGCACACCCACTCCTTCAGCACGGGATGCACCGCCCGAATGGTCCAGTGCCTTGCGCTTGGTTCCTCGAGCCGGCTTCGCCATTCACGGAAGGCACGCCTCTGTGCCCGCCGCCGCCACCTCGCTACCTCATCGGGTGGGGCTCCTCCCAGCCCTCTTATTTCGGCCCTTTGGCAAAAAATTGAGGCCAACACGACCGCCTCCAGGTCCCAGGGTGGGGTCCCTGTCAACACGCATGCGGCCTCGCACGACACGGTGCGGTAACCGCGTATGGCCCTGATTGCCATGACCCTCTGCGGCCTTCGCAGGAGGGTTCGGGTCCGGGCGTTCAGGGCACCCGCTCACACCGGCGCGCCGTACAGGGCCATCGACCGCACCACCCCGGAGTACAGTAAGCGGCAGCTCGCACTCGCGCCCCCAACGTTGGGCAGGAGCCAACTCAGAGCCCCGGTCACCGCCACTAATTTCGGGGCAAGTTGACGAAAGTGCTCCTCAAACCGCAGTATCTTTCGCGCAGACCGGTACGGACGCCCCCACGGATCCCGATCAAGACCTTCCAACATTTCTTGGCGAGCCCCATCCTTTGCTCGTACGATTGCCAAGCTCAGAGCCTCCTTGGCCTCCACATAGGCTTGGTACCATTGAGGCTCAGCTGCCTCGCTTCGGAACCGGTGCCTGAATCGCTGAGTATAGGCCCGTCGAGCTGCTACACACTCCTTGCGTGGCTCCGCGATCTCCGCCGACCACCAGTAGACCGCTTTTCGGGGGTGTCTGCGACGTGCCCGCGGCATTGCCGCGTCGCAGATGGCGGTCATTGCACCGCGAAACCACATTGCCTCGTCCTCGACTACCACCTCCTCACTCAGTCCCTGTCCTCAAACCCACGCTTGAACAATCGACGCCTCTTTAAGCGCGTCCAGGTCGAGGCGTGAGAGTGCCCACCTAGGAAATGGTGACGGATCGCCACGCTGAACCCTTTGGCGCATTTCGTCGGCCATCCGGTTAGGGGAGACATCGAACCGGATGTATCTATGGTCCGACAATGTCTCGACCCCCACAAGGACCTGCCAATCTCGGATCTGCGGCGCGATAGTCGGGGAAGCGAGCGTAACACCCACTACGGACCCCCCCTGCCGCCGCACACAGGCAAAGGCAGATCCCCGGTTCTGAACCACGAGACCGACCTGCACCAGTCACTCCTCTAAAGTTTCCCCACGGGCGTCCGTCGCAGGGCCTCCCCACGCCGTGGATTTTGCGTTCAAATCCCCCAGGACGAATACCGGCCGCGGCGATGCTCTCCTCACCGCAGCCCCAACCTCGTCCAGGTAGGCCTCAAAGTCCGCGAGGTTACAATTCGGGGAGAAGTATACTCCTATGAGAGTCGACACTCCCCATCTCACCGCAATGAAGCCCCCGCTCTACGATGTTCAGAGCGGTAGCACCCACAATCGCCACGGAACCCAGAACGTCACCCGCCCACTCCATCCGGTTAGGGACAAAATAGGGCTCCGCAACCACTGCGATATCTATCAGCCATTCCGCCATGGATTGCACAAGGAGGTCTTGAGCGCGAGCGGAATGGTTGAGATTGCCCTGCAGTATTTTGTGTGGGCGACTAAGGTCCATTGTTGGTGACCATATCCTTCGGCGCTCGGAACTAGCAGCCTCACCATCTATAGTGCTCTTCTGAGTGGCCCTCTTCACTTTTCTACCTTTTCTAGTGCCGGTTCCCTTGGAGGCCGCCGGATCGGTAGTGCACTCCCTACCACCTACTAAATGGGACGCTGGCTTATTGCTGGCAGCGCAGAGAGCACAATGAGGGATTTCCCCACACTCAGCGATCCTGTGCCCAGCGCGAGAGCAGCGGTAACACAAGCTGCTACGATCCACCTCCGAGGTGCAGTTCACCGCTATATGCCCACTCTGGAAGCATCGGAAGCAGCGAACAGGTCTGGTCTCCAGGAGTTGCACTCTTCCTGTAACCCATCCGACCACTATGCTGCCACTCTTCACAACTCTTTTAGCTGCCGCCACTGGACAACGGACCCAAATGGTCCCTAGGCTTCTTACCCCCTGACGGATCATTCCCGCAGTCACTGATCCTTCAGGGCAGCTTCCCTCACGTGCTATTGCAGCCACAACCTCTGCAGTGGTGACCGAGTCCTCCAAATCGGTGATGCGTAACTTCACACACTTTGTAGGTCTAGAGACTCGGACATTACCGGCGCCCAGGGACTGTCTCAGACTTTGCGCATCTGCCTTCTCCGCACTTGCATCCCCTGCTACCTCTAAAATGCGAGCACCTGTGGCCGCCTTCCGACAGCGCAGGGCAGAGATACCAAGGCCAGCAAGGTCAACCTTCTGCTTGGCCTGCGCAAGGACAGCCGCATAACTGACGCCTCTCTGCTCCGCATCCGGCTGCAGTGTAATCACCACCGCCGCCGATCGGGGAGGACTCAACCTTGATGATTTGGCCATCTCCTTCTTCTGTCTTCGTTCCCTCTTTTTCTTTTTCTTTTTACCCTTAACCACTGTCCAGTCCTCAGTGGGTCTGTTGGCCTGGGCAGCAGATGAGACCCGCCTTTCCTTACGTTGGGTGGCAGGCTGAACCACCTTTTGGGCCTCTCCCATTGCGGTCTTAGGCGTTTTGGCTCCTCCCACCCTGGATTGGGAGGGCCCTGCTACCTTTGGAGTGACTGGATTCGCTGGGGCGTTTCTGACATCCGCAGCCAGAGGCGGACGAAGACGCTTCTCAGGCGGAAGTCTCGCCTCAACGACCTCTAGCCGCGCGCTCATCATCCTGCCGACCTCTGCCGACATTATAGATCGGGTTCTTCGTTCCCACTCTTCCTCTAGCATTTGGGACGTCAGAGCTTCCCGCGGGTGAGCTTCACGGGTCTGAGCGAGCTCCTTACGCAGCTCAACCAACTCCTTTTATACTTCCGTCAACTCTGATTGCAGGCGTACGTTATCCGCCTGCAATTTAACGGTTTCCGCATTGACTGACCTGGTCTGCAGCATGGCCGCCTTAATAGAGGCCGCCGCGTCCTTCAGAGTACGCTGGAATGTTCCTTTTAGGTTCCCAGATCTCGAGGCTACTCTTAGGATGATTGCGACATCCTCCTGTACTCGATCTCCCAGAGCAGCGGCAGTGAGGCCCTCCTGACTAATGTCGATGCCCAGCGTTGCCCGTTTAAGGTGGGCCTCTTCAGACAGCTGTCTCTCTCCGGTCTCGCCTGTCGCGCTTAGTTCGAGCAGCAACATTCGCTCCTGTGCCACCTCGACCCCTCTTAGCTTTCGGCCCCGACACATCCTCTTGGCTGGACATCCAGTTGGATCCTGAACAACCTCCTGGTTCAGCTGTGCGGTCACTTTTATTGGTTGTCCAAAATTTGGAGGACCGCTCAAAGCTGTTATGGTCACAATCTGCAGGCTCCGCACTCGAGCAACGACAGCTTTCTGGACTCTCTGCATTACGGGATGTTTTCCCTTTTTTCTTTTGATGGAGCTCATTGCCCCCCCCCCCCCCCAGAATACGTGGGGCAGACGAAGTTCGAAGACTTCGTGAGAGATTCTCCGGCTGGTACCCTCCTGGGGTAGATTATTTTTTGTGGACGACATCATAGTTTTTTAGGTCCTTTAAAGGGTAGGGTCCCTTTGCGCTAATGGTGGGGTTTTGCCCCCCCACCTTCCAACCTTCGGCACGACAACCACCGTCGGTATCAACGCCGGCTATATGTGTGTACGTGTGTGTGTGTGAGTGTATGTGTGTGTGTGTGTGTGTGTGTATGGTGCGTGTGTGTGTGTGTGTGTATGGTGAGTGTGTATATGTGTATGTGTGGACGTGTGTATGTGTGGACCCAGGCCTCACCACCCTCTTTCCTACGCTGTTAAGTTACTCCACAGTCCACTCCGCTAGACGGAGCAGTACCAGGAACAACCACCATGACGCTTTCGCATGGCGTATCACCACGACGCTATCCCACCTCAAACAACAACCGCGACCACAGCGCGTCACTGGCTCAACCATTCCAAGACAAAACGAGCACTGGGAGTCCCTACTGTGACTGCATCCTCGCGCACCGAGAAGTGCCGCGCGCTGCCCCCAGCCCTCTCCAAAAGCCAGAGAGAACAAGGGGCAACACTACACCGCCTCTCCCCCCCGCCCGTCAGGTTATTCGCCATCGCCAACAAGAACTCCCGAGAGAGAAGTTATTGACGATACCCAGGGTGCACCGGCCCGAACCCCATCACTTTTCCAGGCCAGTCCGAAGACATGCCACGGGAAACCGATGGAGTGCGCACAGGAGGAGGTTGCTGACCCAGCACCCCTACATATCCCTATCCTGAGCCAATCTTAGCCAGGTCTTACCAACGCTCTTAACCACATCATCGACCCATATTTGTACTGGCGTTTCTCGATTGCGATATCCCTTCCGTGGCCACCATTCGGTCAAAGATCTACTCCACCTGCCACCACGACATCTTGCGACGTGTCCTGCTCATCTCCACTTGGGTCGAAATATATGGTATCCGACGTCTTCCAATCTAGTTCTTTTGCGGATCTCCGTATTTAAACAAATTTTTAAAACATCGAAAACTGGCATCACGCACGCATAGTGCGTAACTAAGGTCGCTTTTCGCGCCGTTTTTGTTAGCAGTGCTCTGTCTACACAAGTCTTAGTCTATGCGTCATAATTTATTTCGCTTAAATAAGTATGATCTTTTATTTTATTTTATTTAAGTAGTAATATTTGAAAGTAGTGTTATTGAATTCTTATGAGGTACGCACTGCTAAATTACCTATATGCAATGAACGCCACTAGAACTCGGTATAAAAGATATTAAACTTCCATATGTGGCGTAGCCAGGATTTAGATCCGAACCTTCAGACATTGTGGGCAGATGTAGGTATCGTGCAATGAGAATGTGCTTGAATTTAACACTATTTTAATGCACATAATAGAATAACGAAGTACTTTGGTAATCACAATATCACATCACAATAGGCACTAATCCAAACGTAGGACAGTTCCGTGACGTCTTCGCTCCGTGGCGTCCCGATTGAAACTGGGTTCGGTCGAGAACGCCGCTAACATCACGACTCTGTCGAAGCGGGGGGGTAATCTAGTTGCGCATTCCACGCCGCTAGATGGCGCACTTGCATTCCGCTTAGTGTCTGTACAATTGACTGGCTACGACACATATATGAAAGAATCTGAGGGCCCGGACAAGCGGCAAGTGTTTTGTTTCTAATCTCTTGTCGCAATCGATAGCGCATTTTGGCCACGTGACTTTTCTTTGCCAAATGTCATTTCCATACAGTTATTTCGTTTTTTATTAGTCTTAATGATTTTAGAAAGGCCTTTTGCCTACTAGCACTTGTGTGACAGTGTTGGACAATATTTTTTTTCAATATATAGGTTCAATAATTGAAATATCGTTTAAATTAATTTTTAAGCCCTCCCACCTAAAGTGGCCCGGAATAACAATGATTTTGGATGTCAAACGCCTCAGTCCCTACAGTGACTTAAAAACTAAAAATTAACGGCGGTAAAAGCTAAAATTATTTAATTGATATTTAATAATTTTCAACCGAATTCAAAAAGGAGGCGGCATGCTTTTTTATGTATTAGGTACAGCAGATTTTTTGCATTAGGTTCAGCATAGCTGCAAGATGGTTCCATTTCAATTTCATCGGTAACTCCTTAACGACAAACAATACGAATGCGTAGATTGAGAGATCACGAGCATAAAGTCAATCCTATAGATAGCCTACAATAGAACTGAGTAAAATCTTAACCGACTTCAAAAAAGAGGAGGTTAATATGATAATTCGTCTGTGTTTTGGATTCAGTATAGCTCCGAGGTGGTCCCACTTCAATTTTATCGGTATTGGACCTGTTTTTACAAATCATTTTTACCCAACTCTGTGGTGTGATGATATGACCCTATAGAGGTACCTACTTAGTATTATAAAAATATCTATCTCCGTCTACTAGTATTTGAATATAATCAAATTAACCCCCTATAAATATGCTAAAGTATGAAAATGCTCGGTAGTCTTTTCCGAACGGTTGAACTTATTTAAGCAGTATGAACAGTGAACTGTTAATGAACATTGAAGCCCCGTTTTAAACCAAATAAAACAGTTTCGCAGTAGTTCCACGTTTATTGCTTCGGCTTCAGTTTTCAGACTTTTATAGCTAAATTACGAAACAGAATATACTTCGAAATGAGAAGTTTTCGATTAATTGCTTTCAGAATAAGGAAATTTAATTCGACGGACGTCTTTACTGTCCAGTGACAGTTTAAGCAGCTCCACCTACTAGGTCGAGTAGTTGCGAGTTCGATCCTCGTAATGGACAAATCTTTGTGTGACCCACAAATATTTGTTTAGGTCTGGGTGTTTGTGTGTGTGTGTGTGTGTGTGTGTGTGTGTGCGAGGCCTTTACAGCTTCACCGGACTTAAGGGCGAGCGTGCAACCACTACGCTCGAGCCAGAAGGGCAAGGGGCGACATACTCGAGGGCGCCTTGAAGAGGCGTCGGCGGCGGCTACGATTAACAGATTCGCATGGGTAGATGCGTTCGCGAAGTGTCGTGTTGTCGCCTTTTTAATATAGGCGCGAATAGGTTCGAGACCTAGATCGGAGTGGAGATCGACATTCCGTACGAACCAGGGGGCTCCTACGGCTTTACGGTTTTGAACCACTTGGAGTTTATCGATGTGACATTTTACTCCGCTTGCAGATTAACGAATGGAGACGACCGAGCACAAAGGATGCTTGGTGACGGACCAGCTTGATGTGCGGGCCGAAGGACATGGAACTGTTTAGGGTGACCCCTAGATATTTGACCTCTTTGTCCCAGGGAATGGGTCGGTCGAACATGGTCACTTGACCGAGATTACTTCTAGGGCGGCGCAGGGAGTGGCGCGGGCGCAGGGAGTGGCGCGGCTGGGTGTTTGTCTATGTGAGTTTCATGTTTGTAAATTCACCCACGTTACAGGATTAATTTCGAGTGGGGGGCTACGTTGTTTTTTTTAAGTATGTTGAAATTCGCGCTTGGTGCGGTTGGCGATCACCTGGTCCCGGGTTTGTATTAGGTTGAGCAGAGAATGTTTGAGGTATTTATGGAAACATTTAAAAACAACTGCTGCGACAGTGAGCTGAGTGCAATCCACGAGTTACTTTCTGTATCTCGAAGGACATAATAAAGGGAAATAGGTAGATACTCCAGTTGTAGTACAATACACGTGTTTAATAAATCGGGTTAACTCATCTATATAATCAGTTCCACTGCTGGGAAAATACTTTCTTTCTATCTCAAATCAAGGTGAGAGAGAATAGTGCATATCCCATCTGGCCGACCCAGTGCGGATTGGTGGAGGCAGGTTTATGGTTTGCTGTGAGAAGGTGCCAAGTGGCCCATAAGACTTCCAACTTGGCTTAACGACTACTAAATTAAGTGATAACCGAGACTTAGCTTGCCTTCCAAAGCACAGATACGCTCGAATAGCAAAATGCCAAAATCTTAGTGTCATTTTTCTTTGCCTATTTGAAGGGACAAACTAATTCTTACTAGTGTTCCATCTTTTAGACATTAAATTATGTATGCTGTGATAGCCTGTGATAAGGGAGCAATTACCATGGTTTTTAATTACTCTTTAGTACATTTTGTCACATTGTATCCTGTATTATATTATATTATTTTGACTAGACTAAATGCGCTAACGAGGCGCTCGTAGCGCTGTGCGACCGCGGTGTTTTACCGATCACCAAGGTGTAGCAGCGTTCGACTCGGTCGGCCTGAGATGGGTGACCGTTTGTGGCATTTTCATATTCCAGCGTCTCCGTGCTTCGAAAGGCACGTTAAGCCGTTGGTCCCGCTTGCCACCTAATGTGGTAGTCGTTAAGCCGAGTTGGAAGCCTTAAAGGCGGCTTCATCAAGTTCCAACAGCAGGTGGCCACATACCTGCCTCGACCAATCCGCACTGGGTCCGCGTGGTGAATTATGACGTAATGTCTCTCACCTCGATTTGTGAGAGAAGGCCTTTGCCCAGCAGTGGGCAGTATAGGTTCATATTATAAATGTAACAGTCCAAAAAACCTGCCTGAATAACAAGAACACAAGTATGGGTGTGGTCTTATTTCGAATTAGTTCGACCCAACCCTAGCAAACGTGAGGACACCTTAGAATACTACAGTTTTGCTGAAACTACCATAGTAAAAAGATCTGAGGTCATTAATAGTTTAAAACTCATTTCTACAATTGCTAGTTATGAGTAGCTATGGATTTGTAAATATTTAAGCGCGGCCATTTTTTGGCTGTTATTTTGTTCGTGATCTGTAACCGGCGAGCGTGTATGAGACGAACTATGAGAGTGTAGGAAGCCAGAGAGGTATGTAAGGAAAGAACCTGTTGGAACTCTGTACTCTCTGCCTACCCCGAAACGGAGCTGGCGTGATGATATAGATAGATAGATAAATCTGTAATCTAGTACTAATAATATATCGATGGGTCTATGCGTACGCTACTCTACTCACTAGATCGAGCAGTCTCAGGTTCAATTTTTCGCATAACTCAAATATTTTTGTGTTCCACAGATATTTATTTATTTACTATCATAAGAGTTACAATTATTTTAACAATGATTCCTGCATTAAGCTCGTGGCTTGTATCGCAGGAACCAAGCCATTTCAAATATTCTGGTTTACAATTTTGTTGGACACAGGTTCAGGTACAAGTTATAACAAAAAATATTAAAAAGAAAAGCAAATAAAATTGACCCACGTTAACATAAAGGTAACGCTATTATAAAATATTGAATTAAACTAAATTAAAAATATTCAATTAAACATTGTAATGCATCAAAAACAAAGACAAATAATTATAATCTCCTGTATGATACAAGCTTGCTTGTGCGTATCGCGTGCGATTGTAATTGAGTGTGTGTGTATGTGTGCGTGCGTGTGCGTGTGTGTGTGTGTGTATGTGAGTGTGTGTGTCTAAATGAATCAGATATGATTTGTAAGAATACGTCATCATAGGATAAAGTGATTAACCACTTTTTTACAATATCTTTTACATTTCTAATGGAAGAATGTTTTATGTATGTAAGCAGTTGACAAACTCTGTTGTACACAGAAGGACGCAAGTAGATAGCCTGCCGTTTTATGAATGTGGTTTTTATACGAGGCATAGGTACATGAAAAATACGCCGTTGGGTAAGAAGGTAGAAGTCAGGAGATTTGATAATGTCTTTATGCATCGAGATAGTAGCTTTCAAAATAAATATTTGACACACTCTTAGTACCATACACTCACGATATAGTTCATCTGTAGGGAACCTGAAGGGCTTTTGCAACAAAACTTTAAGGACTGCTCGTTGAGCTCTTTCCAGTTGGATCATTTTAGTTTTGATTGCACCTCCCCAAGCTAAAGTACAATAATAAAACAAGGACTGTGTTAGTGCTTTGTAAACCATGATCAGGGTATCTTTGTCTGCACTATTACGAAGGGATTTCATAATATAAATCGTTTTCCTAACTCTACCCGATAAGTGAACTAGATGCTTTGTAAATGACAATCGTTCGTCCAATATGACTCCTAGGTATCGAACAGAGTCAATATTGTTGATCACACTACAATCACATGTCGATCTGGATTTGGAATCACACTAATGAATTATGAGAGGAAGCATTGAAGGTGGTCTTGAAGCAACGGTTTTGTGAAACGCAATATACTTCGATTTATTTAAATTTAGGGTAAGGAGGTTTCTCTCTAACCATTTTGCAATTACTACCATTCCTTTTTCAGCGATACAGACTACCCTTTCCCAAGAATTTTATCGAAAAATAAGTGCAGTATCGTCTGCATAACACAAAACTTCAGCATTCGACAAACCTAACTCTAGAATATCATTCATGTAGATGCAAAACAGAGTAGGACCTAAAATACTTCCCTGAGGAACACCGACCTCTATGCCTTGCAATTCGCTAGTAATTGTTCCCAATCTTAGGCACTGATAGCGATTAGAAAGGTAGCTATGGAACCAGTTAAGAGCAACTCATCTCACACCGATAGACTCGAGTTTGCGTTGTAATATAGGGACGGAAACTGTATCAAATGCCTTGGTCTGTCCAAGAATAGTCTGTCCAGAAAGACTCCAAGATAACATTCATTTTTATCCAAGGAACTCGACACCAAATCCGTTAACAGCACCACAGCATCTTCTGTTGATTCTTTACATCTAAAACCGAATTGTTTATTTGAAAGTAAATTGTACTTTTCCATAAAGCTAGACAAACGCTTATTACCGAGTTTCTCTAATAATTTGGAAAATATGCTGAGAAGAGATATAAGCCTATAGTTACTTGTAACCGACTTATCCCCTTCTTTATAAATAGGAGTAATAACTGCCGTTTTCCAGCAATGAGGGAAGACTCCTGTAGATAAACTAAGATTATAAATGTTCGTTAATGGACTTAAAATAAACTTTTTAATTTGTTTGATGAGATTTGAATTGTAACCGTCAAGTCCTGGAGCGCTATCATTTTTAAGACTATCAATAAGCATGCTTACTTCGTCGGGATCAGTGGGTTGTAAGAACAAAGAATTTCCATTCGAGGGTAGTTTATCTGAAATATACTGTGCAGCCAAAGTAGTTTCCGTGACATTAAGTTTAAGAAGAATTTCGTCAGCTAATGTTTTACCAATGTTAGAGAAGTATTTGTTTGATTCATTAAGAGATACTAAAGGATCAGAGTGGTTCATGGTCAATTCTATTGGGGTTGAGTGTGTTACGGACATGTTACAAATATCTTTTATTGACTTCCAAAGCTTCTTGGGGTTGTCTTTATATATCTTTCTTTTAGTAGCCGGGACTCAAGATGTACTGTGAGCGATTAATTATAACTGGCCTAGTGTTTTTTCGCATGGCACTGTTTAAAATCTTACTAAATTCGGTAGCTGCTATGTCTACGTCAGGTATGTTATTAATGTGTGCCCAGATCTACAGATTTAAGATCATTTATAATGCCTGACACGCAGGTTTTTAATTTAATGCGATTGGAACGGTCAACGCATCCAATCTGGCGATCAGTCATACCAAGTACACATATGTCGTGATCAGTTATTCCAGCTTGACAAACTAATCCAACGCTTGAGGATAAGTTCTTCACAAAGATGTGGTCCAAACAAGCGGTGCCGCTAGTAGGAATTGAGATAGCGCAAAGAAGTTGATGACTAGCTAGCAGACACATATATACAGAACATTGCTCACTTGGTGTATCACTGCATATGTCTAAATTTATGTCACCTACTAAAATGATAATGATGAAAGATATCTATAAAAGTTGAAAATGTAGATAAGTCTTTAAATGAAGGAGACCTGTAGATACCTAGTACGGTGATTCTATTATTAATTGTAGGCTGCAGGCAATTACATTCGCCGCACTGAGGTTCATTTACTTGAGTACTTAATGATTCTTTTATATAAGCTGTAACACCACCACTTTTGTTAATAAAGTTTTTTGTGTGATACGATACATACCCAGTAATTTAAGGCATTAACGTGTTTTCACTAAGCCAACATTCGGACAGGATAATTACATCTGGGTGAATATTCATGCGATTTAGTACAACCAAAAATTCGTCAAAGTTATGTTGTATACTTCTTATATTAAGTGTTAATATTGTGAAGTGGGCATTAGCAGGTAGCACATCAGAACTAAGTTCAGGCCTCTGTAGAGAATGAAATTTTATCGAAAGGGTTTTATCTATATCTTCGCAAAAGTCGAACATTTTTGAAATAAAATAAGAAAAATCGTAAAGAAGTAAATCTTAGCAATACTGAATATTAGGTAAATGTAATAATGGGAGTCATCTCCTGAGAGGCAGAACGTGCGGTCATTAATTATGTGCTGATAGTTTATGTGTACTATGTGATGTGAGATGTAGATTTTGTAAGTATGTGTGATGTATAGTAAGTATGTGTGGTGTATGTAAGTATGAATGAAACTTGTTAGTACAGTCAGTTTTGAGTTAAGATTTATAAGATCAGTGTTAAAACAATAACAAAAAATTGAATTCGACAAAATGAAAAAAGTTCTGAAAAAATGAAAAAACTTAAGCTCTAACGGGTTAATTTGTATCAACTATTCCGATCCTTTGATCCAGATCACCATATGAGGAAACACGACATGGCTGCTTATTTTCGCTTTCTTTAATGTAGATACAACCATGGCGAATCCAGCGGAAACGAAATCCACGTTTTTGAGCACGAAGTCTGGCTTCACGAAATAAATCACGGTTAGCTTTTGTAAGTCGCACGTTGATGTAGAACTTCTGCGGGTGACCCGAGGTTATGTTTTCGGTAGTAACATTACACCTAAACCTAGCTGCCTTTACCAGCTCGTCTCGTTTTTGACGTCGCAAAAGTTTGACGACAATTGGACGAGATTTTATATCACCAACCTTAGGTAGATCGGTTCCTTTAGGGCGTTTCAAGCCAACACGAGTGACTTCATCCAGGTCAGATTCAGTCAATGAGACACCAATTTTTAGATGTTAATAGAACGAGATGTGTGAGGTTCTCATTGGCTTGTTCAGGTATTCCTATTACCTCCAGTTCGTTCTTAATTAAATGTTGATCTTGGGCGGCTACAATTTGTCTAAGATGAATCACTGATGACTTAAGTGCAGCAATTTCGATATCTTTAGCTTTACAAATTTTGGTACATTCAGTTAATCGTTCATCCAATGTCTTCGATATTGCGATGGATTGGTCTTTAATTTCCTGACGCACCTTGCATATATCCTGTCGTAGATTGCGTTTTTCGTCCATTAGGCTTGGTGTATCAAAGTCAATTGAGGAGGCAGCTGTGGCTTCGTCCACCACTACGTCCCGTCCACTTTTTTACTGCCTCTTGTAGTATTTACATTCTGGCTTAATATGAATGAGTCGTTTAGGGGCAGACCGGGGCAGAGGAGCATGCAGGAGTTCTAGAGTTGTCTGTTTTAGGCTTCATACATTTACATGACGGACATAACCATTCATCTTTAAAATATTGAGTGTATTTATTAAATTGATCGTCTGTTATATTCAAACAGATTAAGTCAAACAGTTTGTGACATTCTGAACACTCCATGCAATGCGGTGTGTGAATATTTTTGTTGCACGCGCTGCAGGTGGTTGCCATCGTAATTTATCAAGTCTAATTTAATTAATAATTATATAAAATGTATGAGTCCGCCTGCGTGACTCACCTAGTCTTGCGAGCGAGCGATGCACTGCGATGCGCTGCGGGTTGTCGTAGGTCAGTGTCGGGACGACGCCAAACGACCGTTGAATTTTATTTAAAATGAATTTGCTTTTATCTTACAAATTCTTGAGTGTATTAGAAAACCGTCTTGGCTGTCGTAAAGCCAGACCTCTGTACTTTAATGTGATACTAGGAACAAGAGAAATTGGTTATTTTTTACAATGATAAACTATTAAAAACTGCGGAGCAAAGAATAATATGTGTGTACTGAACCGAGTCCGTCCATATATTCTCGTCGTCCGTATATCTTTGGTATATCTGTAAATAATTTTAATAATAAATAAAATTATTTATTTATTTAATGCAAAACATTACAAAGTTAAAAGTTATGGCTTTTATATATAACATTACATTTTGAGCAAACTGAGTAAACTAGGATGAAACCTGTATTGCAGACATAAGCTCTTCCAAATTTTAATTTATAAAATAAAAATGCGCCATTTCTCGAGTAGGTAGTATCAAAGAATAATGTACATATTATATCGTAAAAAGTGTGTAGTGTGGCCTCTCTATGAGTTATTAGCGAATGAGCGGGTGAGTGTGAAAGGATGTGTATGCCACTTATATAAATCAAGAACAGCAATCAATGGAAAAGGAAAGATTGTAAAAAAAATATATATATTATAACAACATGAGTTGTTCGGTTTGTTCATAATTTAATGTTTTTAAATAATTTACTAATTTTCATTTGCATGCTCCTGTAGTAAGTGGGTAGATATTCAGAATTTTGTTCAGCTTGTTGTACAAAAATGGGCCGAGGAATAAATATATTTTTTTGGATAAGAGTGTTTAAATAAAACATGAGTTGTGCAGATTCTACCCTTCCGTCGAGTATTATTAGCCAGTGATTTATCGAAATATAAAGAAGAATGTGGATTTAGGACAGCGTTTAATATAAATAGTTGACGAACTGAAAGAATATCACACGACTGATACAGTTCAAAGGTGGGGTATACTACGGACGAAAGGTACTTCATCATCATCATCTCAGCCTATACTTCACCACTGCTGAACATAGGCCTCCCCAATGCCACCTGCATCCAACGACTTCCTGCGATTTTCACAAGATCGTCGGTCCATCTGGCAGGTGGTCATCCCACGCTGCGCTTGCCAATACGTGGTCTCCACTCTAGAATCTTTCTGCACCAACGCCCGTCTGATCTACGCGCTATGTGACCCGTCCATTGCCACTTCAGCTTGCTAATCTTAAGGGCTATGTCAGTGACCTTGGTTCTTCTACGAATCTCCTCATTCCTGATTCGATCGCGTAGAGAAACGCCGAGCATAGCTCTCTCCATAGATCGCGGGGCAACTCTGAGCTTTTTTATGAGACCTATTGTAAGAGACCACGTCTCTGATCCATATATCATCACTGGTAACACACATTGACTAAAACTTTAGTCTTAAGGCACTGAGGTATTTTGGATGAGAAGATGTTGCACAGTTTCCCGAACGCTCCCCAGCCGAGTCGGATTCGTCGATTGACCTCTCTCTCAAAGTTGGATCTACCTAACCGGACTACCTGTCCCAGGTAAATGTATTTGTCGACAACTTCAAGACAAGAGTTCCCAACGGTGAGTGCGGTGGGTACGACATGGACGTTAGACATTATTTTCGTTTTGTCCATGTTTATTTCAAGACCCACTTGTTGAGATACTCTGTTGAGGTCACCGAGCATTCGTCCTAGATCTTCCAGCGACTCCGCTACGACCACAATGTCGTCGGCAAATCGAAGGTGAGTGATTTATACGCCATTGATGTTGATGCCAAGTCCTTGCCATTCCAAGAGCTTGAAGACGTCCTCTAAGGAGGCCGTAAACAGTTTCGGAGAAATGACGTCTCCCTCCCTTACTCCTCTTTTTCTGGGGATCGCCTTCGTGCACTGCCCCTGTACTCGGACTGACATGGTGGCGTTATTATACAAGCACTTCAACACTTCAATGTACCGATAGTCAATGCGGCATCGCTGGAGAGATCTAAGAACCGCCCAAGTCTCGATCGAATCGAAGGCTTTCTCATAGTCCACAAACGCCAAGCATAGTGGCCGATTATACTCCTCGGTCTTCTGTATAATCTGCCGCAGCGTATGTATGTGGTCTATGGTACTAAAGCCTTTCCGGAAACCGGCTTGTTCGCGAGGCTGGAAGTCATCAAACCTGCGTTCGAGACGATTCGTGATGACTCTCGAAAACAACTTATAAACATGGCTCAGCAGTGTGATGGGCCTATAATTCTTCAGTAAAGTGTTATCGCCTTTCTTGAAAAACAGTACCACCACACTCCTGTTCCATGCTTCCGGCGTTTTTTCTTCGAGCAAGACATGCATTCGAGCATGTTTAATTCCAAACAGCTTCTGAAGGACTTTAAGTACCGGCGTTCCGCCCGCTTTCAGAAGCTCTGCGGTAATTCCGTCTTCGCCCGGCGCTTTGTTATTTTTGAGTTGTTTGAGAGCCATCCTAATCTCGTACAGGCTGATGTCCGGGATATCTTCAGTGTAGTGTCGGGTTTGCTTGGCTCTTAGGTCTTTTACCAAGTCAACAACAGGTTCAGCTACTGAGGTATACAACTGCCTACAGAACCTCTCTATCTCCCTGAGCACCTCTGACCTATTCGACGTTACGTTACCGTCCTCCATCTTCAACTTCGTCAACTGGCTTTGCCCAATAGACGCGTCTCTTGCGAACACTTTGGAGCCCTTGTTCTGTGCTATGGTCTCCTCAATATGCCTTGTATTGAAGGACCGTAAATCGTGTCGCAAGGACTTCAGTATCGGTCCATTGCCTATAGGACTAAGCATCATCGGAGGTTTGGAGCGTCATGGAACGTCGCTCAGCTATGAGGTTTCGGGGTGTAATTGGATAGTTTTTGAGGTCTTTTTTACGGTGGGGCTTAAAATACTTGGACCCGACCGTATGGACAGTCTCTACCAGCTTGTTGTTGATTTCGTCCACTGATACGCTGCCGTCTAGCAATTCGAAGCGGTTTGCCAATTCGAGTTGAAAGTTCTCGGGGTTTTGGATATGTCCATTACAAGGTCGGAGCGTAGACTTCATCAGACGCGATCTTTCCATTTTGGCATTAATATTTAATGTGCCTCTGACCATTCGGTGATCACTGCCGGTTTTTACCCTGTGAATCACGGAGACATCATTAAATATTTGTCGCTTGGTGCTCATGATGAAATTTATCTCATTTTTTGTGGAACCATCGGGGCTCATCCAGGTCCATTTCCTATGAGGCGGCTTCCGGAAGAAAGAGTTCATCATAAAGAGTCCCTCCTTCTCCAGAAATTCGTCCAGCCTCTGACCCCTGGGGTTGCGCTGCCCATATCCAAATTGCCCCACTCTCTACTCATCATCGCCCCGTTTGCCCAGCCGCGCACTGAAGTCACCCATAACCACTGTAAAGTGTGCTTTGGAAGTATGTATGGCTCTACTAATGTCCTCATACATAACTTCGACGTCATCATCTGAGTAGGTCGAGGTCGGTGCGTAGACCTGTATGACCTTCAGCGAATATCTTTTGGATATTCTGAGTATCAGGTACGCCACCCTGCTCGACACACTAGTGATGGACACAACGTTGTCTATGAGTGATTTGTGGACGATAAATCCGACACCACCTTGGGACTGCTGTTCGCCCTCCCGGTAGTAAAACAAGTTGCCGGATTTTAAGGTTATCGTGTCCTCGCCCTCTCTTCGGACCTCCGGTAAACCAACAATATTCCACCGCCTCTTCTTTATCTCTTCTTCCAGCTCAACAAGCTTCTCATCTGTCCTCAACGTGCGTGCGTTGTATGTCACCAGGGCCAATTTTTGTTGTTGATGGTAGCCGAATCTCTGCCGGAGATTCTTGGCACCCCTTGTCCTGTCGTTGCCATAGCTCCTACCGTGGCCAAGACGAACAGGACCGCCGGGGACTAGGGGCCTGGTTTTATTCTTTTCTTCCATTTAAATAAATTGGGGGGGTTTGCCGTACTCGCCACGCTTGGCAGGCGGGTTGGCGAGCGCTGTTTTTGGTCGTAGAAGTGTTAAGGGAACGCTGCTGCCCATTCCCTAATTTTCCCTTAGTCGCCTTGTACGACACCCGATGGGATGAGATGGGTTGGTCCTATTCTAAGCCAGGAACCACGCGGCAAAGGTTGGCACTTTAAGTATTTGTTGTTGAGCAACTTCTAGAGATTTAATTATCGATTTCAAGGTGCCACCCTAAACAGTTATACAGTAAGCTAACAGTGATTGTACTAAGGTATGATAACCTTCCTATATTTTATTTTATTAATTTAGGATCACCAACATGACATACAATAATAACATTCGAAAACTGAATTAAATGAAAACTTAAACTAATTGTTGTCATATTTATAGGCAACCACGGCATGCAAATAGTGAGAACTTAAAAGATTATTTAAAATATTATTGTATACAAAAAGAAAATGACCAACAAATGAGAACAAAAAATAATATAATATAAATATAGAATTTCATGTAAATATAAATATAGGTACAGGTAATTTTTTAATCTAGACGCTAAGGTAAACAGGGCGTGTAATACTTTTGATATCATGCCTATTGGGATCTTTCTATGCCAAATGTAATAGAAAGATCCCAATAACCTTGCCAATTTGTCAGTCGCACTATATGTAGTGTTGTAAAAACGCTCGAGTCGGCGCTTAAAACGCTCTCGTCTTCTACGTGTTTCAACGCTCGTGAGCGTCGACTCAGCGCTAAACGCTTGACTTTAGCGCCCATTTTTACAACACTACCTATATGTCACTAGACCAACGAAGGGACAAAGAAACATGTAGAGAATGATCATTTTTAAAATTTCACATTTTCACCTTGTGCTGAAGTAGCTCTTAGAGCAAACTCTATCTATCTATAACCTCACGCCAAATCCCTTGCGGGGTAGGCAGAGAGTACAGAGTTCCAACAGGTTCTTTCCTTACATACCTCTCTGGCTATCTCGACTCTCATAGTTCGTCTCATACACGCTCGCCGGTTACGGAGACTCTTGACTTTTCCATCAGATAAGACTCTGTTTATTTGGTCGTGATAAGATAGTCTAGGTCTTCCCCGGTACCTGCATCCTTCCACTTTCACATTGTATATCTGTTTTGTCATTCTTTCCTTTGGCATTCTTTCTATATGCCCGAACCAACGGAGCATACCCTTTCTCATCTTTACACCGATACTATCTTTCATACCTACTCGCTGTCTTACTATGCTGTTGCTAATGCGGTCGGTCAGCTTCACTCCGCACATCTTCCGCAGAGCTCGCATTTCTACCGCATTTATCCTACTTTCATTCTCCTTCTTACATACCCAGCTCTCGCTACCATATAACAGCGTTGGGACAAGAACTCCATTATGTATGGCCAGCTGCGCCTTATGGCTTAAGTGCCGGCTCCCGAGTAGCTTTCCCATCGCACCATTCACTCTGTTCCCTGCACTCACTCTTCTCTCTATGTCAGCGGTGTATTTCCCATCCTTACTGAAGGCGCATCCAAGATATACAAACTGATTCACTTGCTCCAGCACATCGTTACCAACCACAATCCTTACTTTCTGTTCTGGTTTCTTCCCTTTCAAAAACCATAATCTTGGTTTCATAAGGAGACCCTAGACCATAGAGCAAACTCAAGTGCAGGAAATATACCCGAGGTATGTAGAGCGGTGTACTTAAGTTATAGTTTATCTAGTTTCATATCTGACTCTTGTTTGTTGCTCGAGTTTCGTAGTTACTTACTTAACGTTTGTTGTTATTTTATGAACTTTGTCACTTTTGAACTATTCGTGTTTTTTTTTATGCCACCTGGGATGAAAAGCACTTTATTTATTTAGAAAAGTAACAAAATGTACACTGTTATATCATAGCCCACAAAACTGTTCATCCAGTTTGTGTGTGTATGTTGAATCTATATCTTTATCTATGTCATCCTAACATATTCCTTGCGCTTTAAATTATGCGTTTAAAAAATAATACATGTTGCTACATCATAATATTGGTTTAAAATATGGGCTTCATCTGCCTAATGTCTTGGTTATTGTGTTAATTAACATATTTCAACGCAGATGGAGCAGAAGCATAAGGCGCCGAAATGATTGCTAATTTTGATTTGTTTTCATTTGATGAAATTACAATTTCCCAGTGATATAACATGCGATATTTTCCTGGTAATGATTTTGATTCGGTAAGAGATAGTGTTAAGTAGAATTTTGTTTATTACTATAGTGAAGAATTAAGCATGATCGATTAGCTGTTCGCTGACATCTGAACAAAGTGCGATTTGGTTTCTTTAAAAAAAAGTTAGCCCCACATTAGTATTTATTCTTGTGTCGTGGGTGCGTTTACAAACATGAAAATACACATACACAAATAATTGTAGATCACACAAAGATTTGTCTCATGTGGGAATCGAACCCGCGACTATTAGACACAGTGAGCGGAGCGGCTTAAGCTCTTAACCACTGCGCTAAATCGTCTGTCATGTCAACTGTGACTTTAGCAGTTATTTTGAAGTACATACTACATGACACATAAACAACGCACACCGTCACGCCTATATTCCTTAAGCGGGGGTGGCAGAGGTGTACTGAGTACACCAACTTTTCGCCGACGATGTTAGGTCCCATGTAATAGGGGGCGAGCCTATTGCCATATACCGGGCACAATTCCAGACTCCGGACTCGTCCTGGGAAGTTTTTCGTTAGAAAAGCTGTCCGACCTAGGATTTGAACCCACGAACTCGTGATCACAAAGCGATGCGCTTTGCCACTAGACCAACGAGGCAGTCAAACAACGCAAGACCTAAAAGTAGTTTGTGTTTATTATATGGTTTATATTTTTTTTCAAATAATTATATTGGCTAAAACCGCTATAAGACGTTCCTCGATCCGCTGTATTAAGTACGTGTGACCATGATTAAAAACAATACTGCAATTTCACTTCTTAACATTATTTCTCAATATGTCAGGTTTGGTAGCTGTTTGAATGTCGTAACTTCTTAACAAAATGAGAATTAACTCTTTAAAACTGGAATTTTGATTTTGGTATTGAATTTGCAAAGCAAATTCTAATTAATGCCTGAGGTCCTGCGTCATTTAAGTTACACGTTGTATAAATATAGCAGGTGCTACGAATTAAAAACAATGTCATATCATTTTTCATATGCTATTTGTGAAATTTCCATGCCTAGTTTGCAGTCTAGGTTTATATCTATCGTCTCGCTCTTGTTTCTTAGTTTTGTAAGTTTCTACTTAGTGTTTGTTGTTACTTTATAAATTTTGTAAACGTACTTTTGGCAAAACTTTTGGAAAGTTAGGGTTGTTTCTTTTGTTTGTCGTCATCTTTACGGACCGGAATGTTTCATTAGCTTCTTTTTTTATAGTTTCAGTTGACGATCTCGTTGTTTTAGTGGCGACGCGAGTAGTGATCTCGAGGTCCTGGGTTCGAATCCTAGGTCGGACAAAGCGTTATTGCGTTTTTTTTATATGGAAATTTTCCACGTAACTGCCCGGAGGCTGGAGCTGTACGCGATATGATGGAAATAGGCTTACCCCATATGACATTGAGTCCTAACATTGTGGGTCAAGTGTCAGTGTACACAGTACACCCTATTGACATATTAATTTAGAGCACATCTCTGCCACTCCCGCTTAGGACATATATGAATGTATGACAGTGTTCATTTATCCATTTTTATTTTTTATTACAAGATGAAGCGTAAATAACATAATTGTTTCACAAACTCAATTCGAAATCTAAAATTTCAAATTTAGAGTTTTTTGCCTTTTCTTAAGCACTTATGTACCCCAATTAACAATGAAACATGTACGTGTATGTGTGCGTATTAATAAAAACGTTTTAGATGTGCATTTGAAATCTCCGTATTACTTTGAATCAATTATAAATTTAATTAGTTATAGCGCACTAAAGAGAGAAACAGTATATTTTGCAAAATTTAAGAGAAAAAAAAATTACATTAAAAATTGTTGGAATCAGTCCAGTTACCGATTAAAACATTTCAGGTCTTGCTTTAACTATGTTACACCTTGTATACGAACTGTAATACCGCAAATAGTTAATCGATTTTGGCTGTTATTGTACCAAAGCGAAAAAATAATTCCACGTTTTTTATTTTAAATGCTGGCAAATGTGCTGTTTGCTCCAGTTTACATACGGTTGTCTGGAAGAAACTGCTGTAAGCGATAATACCCCCATTTGTACTGTTTTTTGTAATAAATTTGTTTCTTGTATTGATTTTTTGGTGTACAATAAAGTGTATTATTATTATTATTACATAGTAAGCGAGGAAAAATTTATGCCAGGGAACTTATTCGCTTATGACCGTGAACACGTAACGCGGAGCGTTATTTAAAATTCGTGAATTGACCGTTCGAATTGATTCGTGAATTCTAGTGGAATATAGATTATAAAAAAATCAGCGTATACTGTCTAACCTGTGGTGGCGTAGTGGTTAGACCGTTGGATGACAAAGCCAGGCACGCACCTCTACCTTTTCGAAAGCATGTGCTTATTAAAAATTAACTATCACTAATGGTAAAGGAAAACATCGTGAGGAAACCTGCATGCCTAAGAGTTTCTCAAAGGTATGTGAAGTTCGCCAACTCGCACTGGGCCAGCGTGGTGGACTAAGGCCTAAACACTCTCAGTTTGAGAGGAGGCCCGTGCCCAACGGTGGGACAGTTTCTTAACAGGGCTAATATTATTATACTAGTGGTCGCCCATTGGTCGAAATTCTTTAGACCTACTCTTTCATCGTTTGCTGGTTATGTTTGACATTCACTGAGACTATAGACAAATAATATTAAAAACACACAATATTAATCTATTCTCAATTTGAAGTGTATATATACACGGTAGTGTGTGTAATGTGTTTTTTATTGATTTAGTGTATGTTTTATGCATAATTAAAAAAATATTAGCATTCTGCACTACTTCTTGATATAAACTATAAGTGTGGGAAATTACATACTCCTCCGTCCGCGCAATTTTCGTAAAAAGGGGTACAAAGTTTTTGCTTCACGTATTAATATAATGATTATTATACTGTCCAACTGCTGGGCAAAGACTTCTCAGAAATTGAAGTGAGATAGGTTGAGGCAGGTTTGTGGCCACTGTTGGAACTTATCAAGGCTTCCGAGTTGGCTTAACGACTACCATATTAAGTGGTTACCGGTATCAATGGCTTAACTTGCCTTCAGAAGCACGCAGACGCAGAATATGAAAATGCCACAAACATACACCCATCTCAGACGGACCGTGTCGAACGCTTAACCTTAGTGATAGCTAAGAACACCGCAGTTGCACGGCATTGTTTTTTTTTTTAATTTACCCCCAGTATTTATTCCTGGCAATGGGCTGGTCACATCTGCAGACGGACCGACGGCCGATGGAGCAAGCGTGTCCTAGAGTGGAGACCGCGACTTGGTAAGCGTAAGGTAGGACGGCCCCCAGCTAGATGGACCGACGACCTCAAAAAGGTCGCTGGGACAGACTGGATGCGGAAGGCGGAGGACCGTGTGCAATGGCGCGCGTTAGGAGAGGCCTATGTCCAGCTATGGACTGCGATAGGCTGATTGATTGATTGATTGATTTATTCCTGTGTTGTGGGTGCGTTTACAAACATGAATATTTACAAATAACCAGACCGGAACAAACAATTGTGGATCACACAAAGATTTGTCCCGTGCGGGAATCGAACCTGCGATTATTAGATACAGTGGGTGGAGCTAAGCTCTTAACCACTGCGCTGAATCGTCCGTCAATTACATGATCATTTCACGAAGTTATCGTAACGCGCTGTGTTTGGTCACAGCGAATAAGGGCACTGTGGAGTTGTTCAGTCGAAACTCATCGTGCACTATGGGCATGTGTGAGATGTATCGCTCGTTAGACCCGGAGCCTCGCTGGAAATGATTTATTACGCGTTGACTTTAGACAAGAACCTTACATTTTTCCGGGATAAAAGTATTCTATGTGTTATTCCAGGAAACAAACTATCTGTGTGCCAAATTTCCATCAAATCCGTTCTGCTGTTTTTGCGTGTTTGAGTTACAAATATTCAAACGTCTAAAGATAAAAACTTTCACATTTGTAATATTGGTAGGATAATATTAATACGATTCTCGGGGTTACAGATATTTTGTTTAAACATAGAAGCTTTTTATTATTTGAATTATAGATGGAGATATTACTGTTTGAATTCTGTACTCTCTTGCTACCCTACAAGGTCTGACGTGATAATATAGATTGATAGATAGACAGTTATCGTGAGAGTGGAAGAAACGAACGAGGTGTGTATCAGTAAGGTAAGACCTTTTCAGAAATTTGTATTTTCTGCTACCCTGGCAGGAATTGTCTATGTCCACATTTTTAAGTATAAAAAAGTCTAATGATTTTAATCCATGTAGAGCAGCGATCGATATACTTTGAGCACGCAAGCAAAATGAAATTAACAAGAACTTGTTATGACAATCTTTTAGTAGATATATTGAAGTATTTAGAAATGCAAAAATATACAAATAAATATGGAATTTATATTTTTCATTATCATATTATTATTCATTATCATCAAACTGTCTTTGCATCGCTTAACGATTGATATTTTTCGTCATTCAGGGCCAACGATGTGCATCTTAAAACACAGAAACGGTAGAGATAACAGGTGAGTTGATACAAATGTTAATACGTTTATTTGCGAAACAGTCTCAAGGCCTGGAGTTCCTGACCGCTAATGTAAAGTATGCAATACTAATAAACAAGTAAAACTTAATTTATAAAAAAAATATAATTCAAAAGAAACTAAATCAAAATTAGTTCATCCGTTTAGAATATACGATGCGACAGAAGCTACGATGTCATCCACACGTCAAACACCCCTTTATTTGCGTCGGGGGCATGGATATATTACAATAGATTGAGCACTCTGTGAAAAAAATGTGATGACAAGGATACTCACTTAAGAGCCCTACGTTACTGTCTAAGTAGGGTGACCAAACATTGGTAGATTTTAGACTTATTGACATATAATTAAAGTATATTTGTCGGGCACTGTTCATTGCCGTAATTCTTTCTTTCTACGCATATGCCACATCTTAAATGAGTAGTTAAAGTTTTTGATTAAATTACCCATTTTCTTGCGGACTGTACATTTTTTTCAGCAAATATCGCAAAAATTAAGGATATTCTCCTAGGGCCGTTTTCTGTATCTACAACAGTTGAGATAGCTGCCCTTACTGTCCCATCTTAATCCATCCTGTATTTACATACGAATTGAGTACCTTGTTCGTTTTCAACTTGGTAATAAATGGTTTACAGCGTATTTAAACCATATCATAAATAGGTATAGTCCGTATTTGTTCCACCTTATGGTCACCGGACTGCAGGTTATTGCTCTTACTCATCATGGTTTCTCTTGTTGTTTAATTCATAGAAAATTCAATGTTGTGTCTGTAAGTAAAAGTTTAATTTTATTTAGCAATATTTTGACAGTACTCAATTCATAGTCGGGGGCTTAAAAAACCGTCAATAATTTCTTCATAACTACTACAAAAAATTTCAATTAGAAATAATAAGGAACAATCAAATTTAAATTTCACTGTTTTTAGTAGCAGAAATATTGTAGAGAAAGTGATGTATAAAAATATAAAAAGACTACACTTAGTACTCATAATAACCATGTGTAAGTGTACGAGTTATGCTAAACCAGCTATGTATACAATTTTAAAGAGATATTATCGAAGTTTCAAGTATATTCTTTATTAAGATAAAGAAATGGTCCGACTTAAGAGTAATATAGGGGCTTTTAACGACTTGGATTGAAGCTAAAACGCAGCTGTTGCAGCTATAAAATTCGAACAATTGTATGCTCGTTCAAAATTCATTATGTTATATAAAAATCTAAATTAAAAACTCAAAGTTATTTATGTTATTAAATACGTACGTATTTATCACAATAAAAAGTTTGCAATATACATAAAAATATATTTTTGTAAAATTATTTACCTTTTTTAAAAATGGTGCCGTTTAAAAAGTCACAGTGATAATATTCTCTTTGCATAGAACTATGATTTACAAAAGCGATTACCTCCTTTTTGTCAAAAAAAATAAAACAAACACTAATTGAATTAAAAAGCTAACTGTCAATGTCAGTTTTATATTCTCTTTGTTTATCTCGGCGATGCAAAAACCCCAGAGAAATTATACAACTCTGGTGATAATAAATTAAAAAGTGCTGTATAAAATGGAAATTGTTCGCTCGGCCAGACACACCAAGAGTTTAATCGATCATTTGTATCACAATTTAATATTTATTTTATGATGGATTGGCGATAAAATTAAACTATATTTAAATTATGTGCCAAAATTACTGCTGAAATCATGAAAAGATTGTATCGTACCAATATTATGAGCTGAAATGAACGCTCCTCGTCTATATATGACAAATGTAGACTAGAAGTATCATATACTTATGGAAAGAGACTTGATATGATGCAACCAGAGGGTACATAAATCTCGATGCAACTTTAAGCAGGAAGTTGTGGACGCCGTGTAAAGACAAAAATGTATAAAATAGACGAATAAAACTAAAAAACTTTACTGAAATTACTTAGTATGTGTACAGTGTTCAACATACCAAATGTTATTAATCGATTAAGAAATCCGAAGTTTGCATCACGACTGGATCAAATAATTTTACTTAATAGTTAGTTTGTTTCTGCTTCACACGTTATGAACCAATGTTATCATTATACTTTATACATTATACCCTTGGTGTTTCGAAATGTGTTTCAGTCATAACGTTTAATTGTGATATACATCCAGTTTTATAAGTTTAGATGGTCTGCATTATGCAAAGCATTATGCTTTCAAAAGCGTGAGTAGTGATTTTTCAATTACTAATAATATTATTTAGTACTAAACTGCTTCGTTGGTCTGGTGGCTAAGCACATCGCTTTGTGATCACGAGGTCCTGGGTTCAAATCCTAGGTCGGACAAATGTAGTTTTTCTAACGAAAATTCCCGGTATGAGTCTGGAGTCTGGAAATGTGCCCGGTATATGGCAATAGGCTCGCCCCCTATTACATGGGACCTAACATCGTCGGGGAGACGTGGGTGTACTCAGTACACCTTTGCCACCCCCTCTGGGGAATATAGGCGTGACGGTGTTTTTTTTTTATTATTTAGTAATCTCCGTAACCGGCGAGCGTCTTTTAGATAAACCTATGAGATTGGAGGAAGTCGGAGAAGTATGTAAGGAAAAAACTTGTTGGAACTCTGTACTCTCTTTACCCCGCAAAGGATCTGGCGTGATGATTGATAGATATTTAGTACGAGTTCATCATTCATCATACCATTTTCCATTATCTGGAGTGGGCATTGCTTTTACGGTATCCCCATTCCTGGTCTACCGTCAACCTTCTGACTATAGCAGCAGTCCGATTGGCTTTGGTTACCATAGATTCTGCCATAACAAAAAATGTTGTCCTGCTTTCTGCTGCTGATAAAAATCTTGATCAAATCTTGGACAATGGCCAATGTCATTGACGGGAAGAGCAGCAACCGCCTATATAGGTTTATTAGCTATTTTATTCTTATAAATCTTCTTTGGGGGGCCAGGCCTTTGTTCTGCAGTGGAAGTTTTTCGGCTGAAGAAGAAGAAGTCTTTGCCCAACAAAGTCTAGTTTATAAGTTACCGTTTCGAAACTCATAGAAGAATAGGAGCGAATTTTATTCTACCATTTCTCTATCCCCGATTTTGACAGCAGCCTCTTGGATACATACGCAGCAAGGTAAAGTTAGGTGTACACACCTAAGTACCTGGATTTCACGCTTCGGGTACAACGTGCCCTCTCAGGTATTCACGGTTGGCTGAAAATATATAAACCGAGAGGATTTTATTCACTAGTTTCACGGTTTTGGTAAGGGTTCTATTTTTATAAGGATAAGGGTTTTATATTACATTTATCAGTGAGCTCTAAATTAAACGGAGAGTCTGTGTCTTGGAGTTCGATGATCTAAACTTTTGTGCAAACAGTTATGTATTGTACAACAGAAATTAAATGTAAGTAATAATAAATGTATTAAGTTTAAGATAATTAAAAAATGCTCTCCTCTGCCTGCCTTATTGGTCTAGTGACAAAACGCATCGCTTAGTTTTTACGAGGTCCTGGGTTCAAATCCTAGGTCGGATAAATGTAGTTTTTCTAACGAAACATTCCCGGTATGAGTCCGGAATCTGAAGTCTAGTGCCCGGTATATGGCAATAGGCTCGCCCCCTATTACACGGGACCTAACGTCGTCGGTGGAAAGTGGATGTACTCAGTACACCTTTGCCACTCCCGCTTGGAGAATATAGGCGTGAGGTGTTTATTTTTTATTACATTTAAAATAAGGAAAATAATATAAATATATAACTATTTATTATCCCTTAAAATATTGACTTTGTATTATCCCTTATCTGAAGGACAAGTCAAGAGTCTGTAATCGGTAAGCGCGCATGAGATGAATTATGAGAGTTGAGCAAGCCGGAGAGGTCTGTAAGGAAAGAACCTGTTGGATCTCTGTACTCTCTGCCTACCCCGCAAGGGATTTGATGTGACTATAGACCTGGTATATAATATCTATGGATGTGACTGTATGGATAGATATAATTCTTTTGTGCTAAACTGCCGCCTTCGTATTGCTAAGCATTATGCTGCTGGTAAATATGAGGTTGGTTTTCCATCTTTGGTCGTATTAAGTGTTGTCAGTGATTTTTGTATCGAAAAAGTTCAGTAGCAGACTGTAGTCGGAAATTGTACCCGCTGTAATGGCAATAGGCTCATCCCTATTACATTAATGCCCGTCATCATCATCATCATCAGCCTATAGCAGTCCACTGTTGGACATAGGCCTCTCCAATGGCCAAATTAATGCCCATGGTATGTCTCAATGTACACTACTTTGTCATAGTAAAGTAATATTACGGTGTGATACCGTATTGGGGTATTATATTTAATGTTGTAGTAACTATACATTGGTCTTAACAACTTTTGCTCTAGGACTTTTTATTTTTCCCCTTTTTTACTTTTCACTAGATCGATACTGATCATTTTGTATTGAAAATGAAAATAACAGTACGCCAAAAATTAAAAATTGTGGAACAAAAATTGTTCAGAATGGCGTATTAATGTTACAAAGTTAGCCGCTACCGCCGTCCGCGGCATGTTCTCACCGACCCTCCCGATGCCCTTACATCACTTCTTTCGGATACAGATACCGCACACAGGATCAGACACCGACCACGTCGGCGAGGTCGAAGAATCCTTTGCACGCCTGCCGGTGCAGTGCACTACGGCGAGACACCTAGTATATGCCCTCCCCGACTGTCGAAGCCGAGGCCGTTCCTCTTTGAGGTGCCTTTGAACTAGTTGCCCCCTTGCCCTTCTGGCTCGAGCGTAGTGGTTGCACGCCCTCTTATCCGGTGAAGCTGCAAAAGCCTTGCGGCCAACAGCGTAGACCATTCACACACACACACCCACACACAAAAAGTTACAACGTTCGGTATGATACGCTTATTCCGAATCATTATATAATATTCCTGTATAAAGAACTGCGTTTTTAAATACAAGTGTTACTATGATAAAGTCCTAAAGGAGCTATATATTATCGTGCTTTTATGTATTAAGAGCACATTGCATTTATACATGGCACAACTCTTGACTTCAGTCTACTCTATTTATTCAAACGAAATATTACGTGATTATTTTTGGTTAAAATATTTTTTAATAAAAATAACTTTCGTATTTCAATACTCAATATATGCACGTGTCATGTAAAACAGTTCCGTCCGTTTCCCGTTTGGTATGCAACGGTGTTTCAATTAAATACCCGCCAATTACCGGAATTCACGCGAACAAAAATAAATGGGGCTTTTCCGCAAAAACTTAATGTGATTGCTCTTCCATTGGGAAATTTTTGGATTATTATTTTGTATGTACGTGATTTGTGTCGTAATAATGATAATTAAATCAATTTGACTGCCTTGTTGGTCTGGTGGCAAAGTGCATCGCTTTGTGATCACAAGGTCCTGGGTTCAAATCCTAGGTCGGACAAATGTAGTTTTTCTAACGAAAAATTCCCAGTATGAGTCCGGAGTCTGGAATTGTGCCCGGTATATGGCAACAGGCTCGCCCTCTATTACATGGGACCTAACATTGGCGAAACGTGGGTGTACTCACCTCTGCCACCCCCTCTGGGGAATATAGGCGTGACGGTGTGTGTAAATCAATTTACTTAAAACAGTCACAAGTTGTTTTTTATCGCGGGAGACCTCGACTGATTATTTCATCTTCCAAATGATAAGAGTGAGCAAACTAATAAATCATTATTATGTGAAAAGTGAGTGAAAACACCAAGGTTCGGCAGTGTTCGGCTCTCCTTTATGCATTCATTTGAGCGTCTTCGTGCTCTGGAAGGTTCTTTCATCCGTTGGTTTCTGTTACCACGTAATGTGGTAGTCGTTAAGCTGAGTTAGAAACCATATAGGTAGTTTGTTAAGTTCCAACAGCCGGTGGCAACAAACCTGCCTCCACCAATCCGCACTGGATCCGCGTGGTGGAGTATAAACTAATCTACCTCGATTGGTGAAAGAAGGCCTTTGCCCATCAGTGGGATAGAATAGACTGATATTATTAACTGAAAAGTAAATAGAAACAATTAAATAATAAGACAACTATAGTTGCGGCTTCGATTCCCACGCAGGACAAATCTTTGTGTGATCCACGATTATTTGTTTCGGTCTGGGTATTTGTTTGTGAATTTTCATGTTTGTAAACGCACCCACGATACAGGAATAAATACGAGTGTGGGGGTACGTTTAAAAAAAACAATATGCCGTAGTCTGGATAATATGAGTTATTATTTGAACCTTCAATTTCCTCCTTCTCGAGTCGTATTTCTCATGTCTGAGGGTCGTGACCTCCACCTCCAAGGAGTCCTGCTCTTGTGATGTTTTGCCATTTTCCCCTGTTCTCATCGACATGCAGCGCGTTCTAGACTGTAGTGTCCAGCGTGGTGCGAATCTGGTTAGACCAACGTGTTAGGCTGCAGGCTCGTCTTTGTCCATTGATCTTTCCAGTGACCATAAGCTTCACCAAGTTGTCAACGTCTTTTCTGGCAATGTGGCCAAAGATCCCTAAGATACGCTTATGACAGATGGTAGGGAACCTTGTCGTGACTCTGAGCTGTTTCGTTATCGATACGTTAGTTCGATGAGCAGTCCAAGGTATCCTTAACATTCGTCTCCAGCACTACATTTCGAACGCATCGATACGCCCCCGGTCTGCTGCTTTAAGAAAATCTTCAATTTAATAAGTCAAATAAAAAAGTAAGTACCTTAAAACAGAACCAGATACAAGTTCTAAGTTTGTCGTCAGTTAAAAAAATGTGTTGTCATCTTATAAATCGGTATTGAATCCCAAATTCAGTTGTTACCTTTAACTTAAGAATTCGTATAGAAACACCTTTCTTCCAGCTAAGCTAAAAGTTACAGCCTATAACTAGGGACAAGAGTAATATACCAGAGACGTAAAGTAGCACATTGTAGCATCAACCTCTATTTGCCCTCGAGGAGAGCAACCCTCTTGTCGCATAAAAACGAATATAAAATAACCTTATACTAACCAGAATAATAACTGTATAATAAGTGATCAAACGAACTTACCTGAAGTGAAGTTCGATCATTATTATACGAAGTCCTTCGTTCGAAGATATAAACATGCAGCTCTCTCTACTCGCTTGGCAAGCCGCTAAATTTTTTAGAAACGTCAACGCCTCCTCTATGGTATCTGTGGACATAACCTCTGCGACCATTCCTTTTAGAAGTAGTACATTTCAACTTTACCAACGGGCAGGGCGGGTTGGGTACTTATATCTTCGAACGAAGGACTTCGTATAATAATGATCGAACTTCACTTCAGGTAAGTTCGTTTGATCACTTATTATACTGTGTCCTTCGTTCTCGATATAAACATGCAGCTGTTTAGAGCTATAAGGGTAAAGTTGAAGTATACCACATGAATGTCATTTTTAAGCGTTAGCTCTAAAACATAATATGTCATGAGTACATTTGTATAACACATTCCCGTTGTTTGCATTGCTATACAACACAAATACAACATATATATATATATATATATATATATATATATATATATATATATATATATATATATATATACAGACGAGTATATATACACCTATATTGTTTCTTACAACCAGTCTGTCTAACTTATTCAAAATAAATTTATTTAATCAAATTCTATAACATGTTATGTTATATAGCGTAGATCCATCCCAACAAAATTCTTTAAAGCACCTGTTATAGCACACCTGTTGTCCTTAACTCATTACTACCGGGTAATAATAATCAATCATTACTTATCAAGATATCAGTGCATTCTCCATCTGTTATGTCTTCTATATAAAGATTTTTTTTTTTTTTTTTTATAGATGTCCCTTTATATAACGAGAGTTGAGGAATTACCGATCCAGAACTTTGTTTATATGAAATTAATCCCTTTATAATAATTCTTGTATCATAGAAAACCCTTCCGAAACGAACTATGAGAGTGGAGGAAGCCAGTAAGTAAAGAACCTGTTGGAACCCCGCACCCCCCCCCCCCCCCCCACCCCCCGCCTACCCCGCAAGGGGTCTGGCGTGACGATATAGATAGAGATCGATAGAAAACTCTTACTGTGTACTAGATCTAGAAACAAACTATATTAGTACCCAATCTATAACAATATAAGACAAATAAGACAGGGAAACCTGTTTCCCCACTAACGTGTCTTCCAAGTGGCATGTGGGGCTTTATGTGTTTTTTTTTTTTTTTTTTTTTTTGTTTTTTTTTTTTTTTTTTTTTTTTGTCAAATGTTCTCTTTTGTGAGTACAGTACCAGACAAAGGCTACCAATTCTATTGGTGATTATAAGGATGCTTTGCTATAATTACTTATTTAATTTATGATAAAGTATTTTCCTTTATGTCAAAGTCCGGTTATATTTAATGTTAGTTATATTTATAATCTTTAAAGATGCACATATACCAAAATTTAACATTTTTGTACCAGAGGCCTTTGTACTAATGTCCTTATCTAGAGCTATTCCTCACATAAGGCTATGTACCTTAACTATATGATCTCGCCCCCCCCCCCTCCCCCATTTTTGGGTTTGGAACGAAGGGCAGTGCTGATGTGTGGTAACCTAATTTAACCTGCCCCACTGTTAAACTATACTACTATTATTATTATATATTCCGAAACTATCCCGGATATCATTTTTATGTCCACCTAAATATTTATGTATCACTTGACAATTCGTTCTTGCGCAATAACGCCCGCGAACATTCATTTTTGGCAATACGATCGGGCCACCCCTGACCCGTTATATTGCCGATGAAAATTACACTCAAATTTACTAATTTAGTAATGACTTAAGTAGCGAATAAGTCACAGGCAACTAGACCAAACCACGGACTATAACTTTATGATATTGGGAATCCTATTCATAACTTAACTTTTTCATACCCTTAAATGCCACACTTCCTCTGCTTCTTTGTATGTGGTTGTTTTTTATAAGTAGCAACTGTAGTGAGTAACTTTTTAGTTAGTTCTAGATTTCCAACCGTGAGGATTGAGTGTCACTTAACTTATACATGTAGTACCTACGTATCATTCATATTTCATTTAATATCATAATAATATGTTTTGCGCCCTCGCCTACCCACTTGGGATCTGGCGTGGTCTTATAATTATTAATAAATAAATAATATCAAGTTCCCTAAGACTAAGGTTATTGCTGATACTACCTAATATTTATCATACCTGTGATAAAAATATACTTTTGATTATTCTTGTTTAAGATAATCTATACTTTTAAATATTGTAACTCAATATTTCATCAACTTCATCAACAATTTTTTAAATAGGTATTATTATTAAGTCATTTGCATGACTTTATTTTCTTTTTATATATAGATACATTAATAAGATACATGTAACATGTGGATGTAATAATTTAAATGTAACAATATGAAAAATGCAAATTTTTTGTATGACATTTCCAATTCAATACTTTTACACTGAACCACCTTTAAATAAATTACAGCATGTATAGTGCTCTAAAACCACCTGTTTCCATAATAGTAGCAGGTTGTGTTTGTGTCATATCTCCGATATCCTAACTGTACCAGAAACATCACTGGTGCTCAATATAAATGTGCACATTCAAAACTAAACACAAGCCTATTTTTTATAGTTATTAATTACTTGAATAATTTTATTTGATTATATATTATTAATTGATTAAAATATTATCAAACAAAAGTACAATAAAAACATCTAATTCTTCAATTCATGAATTGATGTATAATCTTTCCTCTGTGTGTCTCAAATTTCTAATGTATTAATTACACTATAAATGATGCAGGACGCAACCAAAACCAAAACTATTGGACTCATTACCCAATAGAAAGCTGAATAGCTCCTAATAAATTTTTTATTAGTATATTTAATATGACTCTAATGTCTATTATTAGCATTGAGTTTCTTTGTGGGATAAGGATTATAGCACAGTTGTGATCATCCATCTTTAATTAAATTCTAATGAGAATGGCTATAAATTGTATATCAATTATTAAAAATTATGTTTCTAATAATAATGTTTCTATACATAATGTTAAATATATGTAGGACCAGATTTATTTAACCTTCACTTGTCTGGATTACTTGCAGTATTTGCACAAAACCCATAAAGTTATGTTTGCCGTTGAAGGCAGACAGACACACATTTTTATTAGTGTCATAGATACATTGTTACATACCAAAGTCAGTGAATACCTTTAGCCTCCAATATTATGGTTTATTTGTAACAGCCATGTTGTATTCCTGAATGTTTAACTGATTTTTTCAGTAACATAAAAAAAAACAAAACAAGCCTTTATGTAAAAAGCCTAGCAAGCTTTTCTTACCTCACATTCTCTGGTAGGAGACTTCCAATGTCCATTGTGATTTGTTTTTGGTGGGCTGATAGGTACACTGTAGGTACATTTATACATACATTTGTGGATAGATGTACATTTTTACACACCGGATGAGGATTGTTGTTCCATATTGGTTACAACACTGGTGGTTTCTTGAAATTTAAACTACTGCTTATGAATAGCTAGTTATAATTCCATCTTGGTACTCCACTATATTAACCTTATTTAATACAAAATATATACTGCTGACCACAAAGGTTCTTATCCCAATCAATGTTTCATGACTGTATTGTTAGGACTCATCTTCCCTGGCTACCCTGCAAGGGGTCTGGGCTGATAATATTGATAATTATTAGTTTTATGTTAACTGGATAGACCAGGTATTTTATATTATATTTTAAGGATGTATGTGTGTAACACAAATTATTGTACAACTTGCCTGTCTCAGCATCGGTAGACTGTGATATTATATTTGGAATATTTCCACAATTCTGTTGCTTGTCAGTTATAACAGGCATTGTTATAAGTAGAGACTACTTTGGCTCATCTGTTTATAAACCCTGTTCAGGGATAAATATTGCAAGGTTTACCTTTTTAATACAAGTGCTCATAATATTGCACAATTCTTTGTGTAATAAGCTCCACTTTGGGCTATTTTAGGATTATTATACAAGTATGTCTAATAATGAAATCAATGCAAAACATTATGTTTCTGCAAAGGGGTGGCTTATGTTATTAATAATGTATTGTTATTCATAAATTCATAAACAATGTCCCTTTAGTTACCCTTTCAGAAAGCCTCCTTTAGGAGATATAATATCACAAATTGCTTATAGTTTATAGCAATAGTCTTTGTATTTACTGTTTAAGGTATGTATGTTGGGTAACATTTTTGTTTCTTACCATTGTAGAAATGTGAACTGCACAGGAGCACCTCATGGGTGAAACCTATGAGTAGTATGACCTTCAGCACATATCTCGTATGGGCCCCAAGTCTTGCTGATCACGCCGATGCATCTCGTACACCGCTCGTGTCCTTGAATTACCGTTAAGTCTTGCGGACCACGTCGATGCATCTCGTACATCGCCCGTGTCCTTAAATTGGCATCGATCCTTAACAATCATCATTGATTAATGTCCCCGCTAATTTCTCTCATTAGAGGTTTTACCTTGCCAATTTATAGACGGTTAATAATTGTTTGCAGGTATATTGCGTGTTAAACTGTTTTTACACGAAGAGGGACATGAGACTTCGTAAGTTTACTTTTCGAGTGAAGACTTTACTTTATAATAAAACTCGTCTCCAAATATTCGATATTATTATACATAAACATGTTAAGCTGAAAACGCCACAATTAAACAACTATCAGTTGATCTTTTTTGGAATGTACTTTTTTGTCAAGACGTAAATTATTTCTGAATTTGCCTATACGATGTTTTAAATTTATTTCACAACATCACTTGAGTATATAAAAACCTTTTGTTATATAATTTCACTGCTACGATTATTTGATTAAATTAAATGTCGACCAAAACTTTATTACAAGGCATCGGCTGCCACGCTAAAAGAAAGAATGGTCGCAGAGGTTATGTCCACAGATACCATAGAGGAGGCGTTGACGTTTCTAAAAAATTTAGCGGCTTGCCAAGCGAGTAGAGAGAGCTGCATGTTTATATCGAGAACGAAGGACACAGTATAATATGTTTTTTTTTATGGAAATAACATGAATATCGCAGCTTATATACTGATTAAAGGCCTGGTAAAGAAAGTGATACAAGTCGATGATCATAGACACTTTTTCAAATTGTTTGGAACTAATGCAGTTTATATTTTTCGAATTGGTAATACTCTTTATTTTACAACTGTTTGTGAAAATACTCAAATAAAATATAAATTATTACTTACATAAAAAAGGGATTTCACGTAAAACATAAATGTGCATGCAATTTGAAATACCGAGAATGTTCAGTCGCTGACTGAAATTACCAGTTCTTAATCTCATCATTGATGCGATCGTAGTACTGTGCGACTGCGGTGTTCTTAGCGATCTCCAAGGTTAAGCAATGTTCGACTCGGTTGGCCTGAGATGGGTGACCATTTGTGGCATTTCATATTCGAGCGTCCCTGTGTTTGGAAGGAACTATAAACCGTTGGTTTCGGTTATCACTTAATGTTACCACTTAATGTTTACTAACTTATGACGGCTGATTTAGCGCACTAGTTGAAAGCTTAAGCCGCTCAGCCCACTGGGTCTGATAGTCATGGGTTCGATTCCCGCGCGGGACAAATCTTTGTGTGATCCACGATTATTTGTTTCGGTCTGGGTATTTGTGTATGTGAATTTTCATGTTTGTAAACGCACCCACGATACAGGAATAAATTTGAGTGTGGGGGTACGTTTAAAAAAGAAAAACAAAATGAGGTGGTCGTAAAACCGAGAATTTCTGTCTGTTTATATCATCACGCCCCAGTTCCTTGCGGGGTAGGTAGTGAGTGCAGCGTTGTTTCTTTACAGACCTCTGGCTACCTCAACTGTCGTAGTCCGACTCATACATGCTCGTCGGTTACGGTAACGTTACTTTTGCCTTGCCTTTGCCAGATAAGACATTGCCTATTATACAAAAATGTATCTAAATAAATTTATAAAAGTTTATGACTCTCCATTCTCTAATAACTTCCTTGTTGTTAGAGAAGGGAATAAGAACTTGTGGGCTCATCGTGTTAATGGACAGGTTTCAATATTTCATTATGCTACTTTTTTTTTTACAACTAGAATGAAAACATATTTAGAAATGCGAAGATAAGACAAAAACATAATTAATGTGTCTAAACAATTTATGTCGAGTAATTATTTGATTTAAAAAGAGCTAAGTAGTTCATTAAGTAACCACTACGGCTACATTCCCCAAACGGGGATGACGACTTGCCCCGGCTTCGCTCGGGAGATTTATTTACATAGACCTTCGTCTTGATTCACTCTGTCCATTGGTGAAAATCGTATGAAAATCTGTTTAGTCGTTATTGAGTTTATCGCGTTCAGACAGACTGACGCGGCGGGGTGACTTTATTTTATAATATATAGTGATATACCACAATTCAAGGCTCCGAATTGTGACTGGTTTTTTTTCTAGAAAAATCCCAATAATTTTTTTTTCCGATCTAGTACACAAACCTAAGACCCCGTCGCCAGCTGCATCATCCACCACTAGACGAACGAGGCAGTTTAAATATTCTGCAACAATAACGAACAAAAATTTGAGTACATACAAAGCCCGTTGACAAAGTCTATTGTTTGGCGGCCATTATGCACAGCTTTCCCGAACAACTAGAATATTTATTCATTACAGTACACTGAGGCGCGCTGTATAAATGCGGTGTTCTTACCGATCACCAAGGTTAAGCAGCGTTCGACTCGGTCGGCCCGAGATGGGTGACCGTTTTTGGCACTTTGTGTTTTGTTTGTCTACATACTTCGGATGGTACCTCTAAGCCGTTTGTCCCGGTTACCACTTATTGGGTAGTTGTTGAGTCGAGTCAGAAGCCTTATAGGCGGCTTGATACGTTCCAACAGCAGATGGCCACAAACTTGCCTCCACCAATTCGTACTGAGTCCGCGTGGTGGACTGTGACCTTTGCCCAGCTGTGGGCAGTATAGGCTGATATTATTATTATTGAATATAACAGTACACTAATTATTTATCTCTACCTTAAAAGATTTACATTGCTGGGCTCGCGTAGTCTACACTTTTACACTATAATAATATTATAAAGATTTGTATTTTTGTATGTTTCTAAAGTAATAACTCAAAAACTACTAGACCAATTTCAACAATTCTTTCACCATTAGACAGTTACCTTATTCAGAAATAACATAGACTATATAACATAGACCCGGTAGGTGGCGACCGGTTGGCTACCGGGTACGAAGTGGCGGGAAACTGTTAGTGTGATATATTTTGCAAACCTGGGCCCTTATTTGCTATGACCAAAACACGTAACGTGGCGCGTTAAGATAACTTTTGGTAAGTGTCGCTTGTTCAAATGTGTATTACTTTATTGTGTTACTTTTTTGATATTTTCCTCGTGTATATTTTTCGAGACAAAATGAATCGTTCGTACTTTTTGTAATTGTATGGTTGAATTGCTGATATACAATGCGAAAGTGGAAGGATGTAGGGACCGGGGAAGACCTAGACTATCTTACCTTGACCAAATAGACTGTCTTATCTGAAGGGCAAGTCAAGAGTCTCCGTAACCGACGAGTGTGTATCAGACGAACTATGAGAGTGGAAGAAGCCAGAGAGGTAAGTAAGGAAAGAACCTGTTAGAACTCTGTACTCTCTGCCTACCCCGCGAGGGAGCTGGCGTGATGATATAGATAGATAGATAGAAATTGCTGATATGTATGTGTTATATCAGCTAAATATCGTGTCTCTCATGCTGTGACAAATAAAATGTCTCTTTTTTCAATGGTTAATAGCTAAGCTCCGTCCACTGGATCGAGTAGTTGCAGGTTTGATGCCCGCACGAGACAAATCTTTGTGTGACCCACAAATGTTTGTGTATGTAAATTTGATGTTTGCTAATGCACTCACGATACAGGAATAATTCCTGGTATGGTTCCACGTTAAAAAAACTTAATAATAATATATAATAATAATATCAGCCTAAGCAGAAAGCATTTATAGCCTACTGGTTATACCGTTTGACTGCATAGTCAGAGGTCTCGGTTTCAAACGCAGGCACGCACATCTGACTGTTCGAAAGCATGTGCGTTTTAAAAATTAACTATCACTTGCTTTACCGGTGAAGGAAAACATTGTGAGGAACCTGCATGCCTGGGAGTTTCTTGAAGGTGTCTGAAGTTCGCCAACCCGCACTGGGCCAGCGTGGTGGACTATGACCTGAACCCTTTAGTTTGAGAGGAGGCCCGTGCCCATCGGTGGGACAGTTTCTTAACAGGGCTTATATTATTATTAAAATATCAGCCAATACTGTTCCACTGCTGGGCAAAAGGCCTTCTCCTACAAATCGAGGTGAGAGAGATTAGGTCATACTCCACCACGCGGACCCAGTGTAGATTTGTGGAGGCAGGTTTGTGGCCAACTGCTGTTGGGATTTATCAAGCCGCCCATAAGGCTTCCAACTTCGCTTAGCGATTACCACATTTAGTGGTAGTATAAAGACGCTCGAATATGAAAATGCCACAAAGGGTTACCCATCTTAGGCCAACCGAGCTGAACGCTTAACCTTTATGACCACTAAGATTATTTCATCAAGTTATAGAAACGCGTCGCGTTTTTTAGCAGGGAATAAGTGCCCTGTTTGTATGCCTATCTCCTAACCCTTAACCCTGTTTGCGAGGGTCCCCGAGTTAAGGGCCGCGAATCAATATTTGGTTGTGCCCTTTTTGCCTTTAAAATCCGACCTTTCTCAGAGTTTCACGAGTTAACAGTAGGTCACTAATCTGTCTAGGCACCTATTTATGTTACGGATATAGATCAAATCCAGTATCGTTTGGCATGCCATTAATTTCACGGTTTCTTTTCAAGCTTTTCTGGTTACGCGGGTACATGGGTCCAACACGGAGAGGTCTGTTGCGAGCAGGTTTTTTTTTTTTAATATTAGTAAACACTGCGGGCCCGGTTTGTCCCGCACCTTTTTTATGTTTTAGTTTTATTTTATTAGTTCTGTTTTATTGTAGTTAGCATAGTACATGCCGCTTCCTTTTTTTTTGATTTTCTGTTTTGGTTTTTAGTTTAGTTGTAACAGTGATTGGTTGTTGCTTTTGATTGATACGGTACGTCAGTAGAGGTTGAAGTTTTTTTTTTTCTTTTTTGTAATGTGGCTGTGTAAATGCATTATATGCTTGCTTTGCTATTACTAGGTTATTTTTTTTGTCAATTTAGATTTGCCCTAGAGCGAGAATGCCTCAGTCGAGTGAGTGTGGGACCGCTGATGGGGGTTTCCTTTAGACCTTTAGGCCTCCGCCTCCAACAGCTTTTCAACAACTGTCATGTCTCGACTGCGAATAGCCACCTTGATGTTGTATTCTTTTATTTTCGTGGTCGTAGCTGCCCTCGCCCTGATTATTAATGTGGCCGTTGCGTCCTCTTCACAGCTATCTGTGTAGTAGACGCAACGTCCCGTGTGGCGAGATATAGCCACGACCGCGTGTAGATAGCTTTTGCGAGCAGGTTATGTTATGTAAGTTATTTGCTGAAATTGAAGAAATATACGAGAAAGGAAAATTTTCTATAGCGCGACAGGTTTTGTTTATTAATTTTGTCTATGTGTATGTATTGTATATATTTATACCTCATGTATGATTAGGAGTATGTATTTATTTGTTCGAAGGTTTGCTGTATATGGTTTATGTTATCATGAATATGTATTATGTGCGTACTTATCGATTTGTATATATTTATTTATCGCAACTTCCCTTTTTTTCCTCTCCACCTTGTGGATTTTGCACCTACTTCAGTTGTTTCTGCGTCACCCTAAGGTAGACTGGTAAAAAATGCATAATGTATAAGTTCGCCTTTGTACCCACAGTGCATAAAGTATTAAATAAATCATTAATAAGTTTTGCCAAGTAGTTTTGACATGGAGGATAAACTATATTAACAGCGAACTAACCCCAGCAGGTGCCAGGACTATTGTAACTTATAAAGAGAACAGGTTCTAATAGATAGAAACTGAGCTTTTGGGCAAAGAATACGATACCGGCCATAATAAGTGATATTTGATTACCCATGGCCGGCGGTAATTCGACGAATTTATTTTGTTCTTATAATACGTACCATATATATCTAAGAACTGTTTTTGCAAGTAGCCAATACGATGCGTCAAGCTCGAGACTTTACAAACTAATAAACAAAAAACTGTTGAAGTTACGACCGCCTGACGGCGGGTACAAATAAAAACACAATTATAAAAAATACATTTATTTATTGAAAAAAAATTATATTTAAATAACCGAAAACAAATAAAAATCGCAAAAACAGAAGAAAACAAATAAAATTAAAATAAGTACATAATTTTTTCACCCGGGGTGTGAATTCTCGGCACAGGGGAGTTTTCGGGTCACACAAAAAAACCTATGGGCGCTGGGGACTTAACTTTCGGCTGTTCGATCCCGTGACGTGTGGGGGTCTTCGGTGATCAGCTTCCACCGGCTAGGTGGGGAACTTGGAGGTGCCCTATAGAAGGCCCTCAGCCGCCGAGGTCAGCGGGAGTCGACGGGCAGAAGTGTGGCCTGCTGTCTCCCAAACCGTACTTTGGCAACCCGTACGGTGGACCCCCAGTTTTCTGGAACGCGCCGTATTGGACACATGTAGCGCGAAAGATCCGACCCCCAGGCACTAGGTGAGACCAGGAGTGGGCGTCGGCATCTTTCGCGAAGCAATTAAAATTTGACGAAATGGAGTGGTGATATTTATGTCCGGTTGAAATATAATACAAGGGAAAAACAAATATTTAAATAAACACTATTACCCAACCCAGAATCAAACCCCAACTGTTTATATTTAGGACTATCACCACTCTACTACGCTATGAGGTACAAAAGATTTTAATTTTTACACATTACGGTAGGTCTATAAAAACATCGAGCGAAACAATGACCATTGATATTTTTTTTATCGGGTATATTGAGAAAACCCTCTTATCGTGACATCAATCCAGCAAATAAATTTGTGTTACATTATACAATTTTGCGGTTGCAATTTTTAATAGATTAACAAAACCAAAAGCTCATTATTTTTATGTATGTTTAGAAATTTAGTATTTACGGAATTTTGACAACAAATATTTTAGAACAATAGATACTCACAAGCCACCGATGTTAAATAACACACGCGTGGAATGCACAGTGGGAATTAATTATCGCGGCCATATCTCTCCTGGTTTCTTGTGGAGGCTGGACCGATTTGGACGAAATTAATATGATAATAGAAATGAAGAAAAATACCGCGGTGAAACATATTCAAAACTTATCGGAATGATTAAATAGATAAGGTTATATTTTACAAATTTTAAGATACTCGCTGTCACATTTTGTTACGTTGTTAACCCACTATTAAGAAATATATATATAGCCACAGAAAAATACACTATTAAAAGGTAGAACAATTCACTTGTTGAATAGTAATCGAATTAATCCAGACACGAAAAATTAGTTAACAGCAACCTGAACTATTGGAATTAATTATATTAAACTTACCAAGGGGGTTGAAAAATGTTGCTAATCTAAAACTTTGTATTTTTTATTTTAATAACGCACTGGTACTGGTATCACTATTACTTAGGAATTGTTGTCGTGCGAGCTCTGGCGTCGGAAAAAGGCTTTGTTCCTGCGCGAATTCGTTTTTATATACTGTCTCAGGACGGCCTACTTCCTGCCTGAGGCAACAGTGCGCACTCCCCAGATCTATCTCTTGATCCTTCGTCTGAGACGAGGACAGAGATATGGAAAGAACGGCTCAACCGAAGCAAGGCACGCCCTAAACTATTGTCTATTTTTTATAAAATTCTTGTGGGACTAAGATAGCAATAATTGAACCGAGCGAGATAGGATCATTGTCCCGTTGTTCGCTATTGTATTATTTATAGATCCTTCTATGTTGTGGGCGTTTCTTATTAGGTGTTCTAGAAGGAATTTGATTTCCGGTGCCAACGAATACCTTATATGGTCATTATGATGCTATCACTAGTTAAGGCGCGCGGTTTCCATTCGATGTAACAACTAGTTATTTTGTTTGTTTGTGTGTAAAGATTTATAACTTTTATTTTATATTTTTAAAACTATGTTACAACGTAACAACAGGTTAACTAAAAGAGAAGTTAAACATAGGTGAGAGATTGGCGGCTTACCTTAAATTACGATCAGACTGAAATGATTTTATTTATAAAGAAATAATGAACTAAGTTATTAAATTCTAAATATGGGGATGTATATAAATTTAACATAAATATTATTTATTCAATGTTTAGCGACATATATTTTTTATTGATTTTTTGTTGAATTTATGGGTTCTTATTGTATAAATTGGATATTTGACTATTTTACAATTTATTTTTAATTCTTTATTTCTTTTTCTTATTTGATTTAGTATACTTAAATGCAATAATTAATTAAATTACTTAATTGGCTATTACCTAAATGAATATGTACTGATAATTTTATATTTTAAGCTACAAGGTTGTTTACGTATGCTTTGAGTTTAAGAGACATCAACTCCTATAATACAAGCTTGACTTAGTTTAGGAGATGGTAGATGATTAATATGTCTTACGTCTTACGTATGATAAGTTTGTAATAAAAATGTCATGTCAAAATGTCAATTGAAGATGCGCTCGTAGCGCGGCGCTACCGCGAGTTCTAACCGATCAGCAAGGTTAAGCTGCGTGAGGCTCGGTCGGCTTCAGATGGGTGACTGTGTGCTTCGGAAGTCTTGTTAAGCCGTTGGTCTCAGTTACCTCTTCATGTAGTAGTCGTTACATCTTATTACTTGCGGGAAAAATTAGTTGTTAATTATGCATTGTGGAAGGTACGGCAACTTACGGATATGAATACATCGTGTTTAGTTTATTTAATTAATCTCATAGCATTATGTCTTATGGTATCCTACTGTGAGGTAACGCTTCTAATGTGGAAAATGTATTCACACTCCAAAAAAGGGAACTTTTTAAAGATATCCATTTGTTTGATAAAGTTTACAAACTAAACACCAGGAATAAACATAAACTTGTATTACCAATTTTTAGACTTATTATGTAGTATTTACTTCCTTCATAGGAGTTGGTATTCGCTATAACAATAAGATACCGAAGCTCACGTTAGATTTACCACTTGACAGATTTAAAAGTTGTATTAAATCTTTACTAATGTTTAAAGAATATTATACTGTAAATGATTTTTTAAATGTTAAAGTGCCTTTACACAAATTGTCTGAAACTCACAACAATATGATATTAATTGCAGTGTGTCCTGCCTAGCGAGCATTCAAATTGATTTTAAACTTTATTTTCTATCGATGTCGACAGGGTTGTAGATTGGTCATGCTCACTAAAATGTCTTTGCTAGTGGCGTCTTGGTGGAGCGGGTCACTCTCTTCCCACTTATATATCGAGCATATTGATGGCTGCTCCTCAGGTCATACTCGTGAACGGGTACTGCTGGTGGGGACTGGTCCGTTCTCTATCCTTTGACTGATCAAACCTTTACCGTAGTACTGTTGAATTTTGTCTCGTTTAGCATCACACTGAGCTATAATCAAGTATCTTGTACGTATTCATTACATATTTTATAGTAACCCTTTTTTTCTGTTACTATCCCGCTGAGATTCACGGGCTTTACAGGGACCTTTGAAAGGCTTGCATGGGGACATGGATCCAACACGCAGAGGCCCTTTACGAGAAGTTAATGTTATGTAAATCACCTGCTGCGATGACTCGCTGAAAATGAAGAAACAACCAGCGAATTGACCCCGGCAGGTGCAAGGACTATTGTAAATTATGGAAAAAACAAGTGCTATATGAATGAGGCTTCATGGACAAAAACTGGACTATTTCAAAGGGGACGGACACCGGCCATAATTACCATGTCATATATACCTTTACTAAGTCTCTATTTTTTAAATGAGAGGACTATGTAGACACGGCCCATCCATAACGTAAAGCTAAGTATATTTATGTTTAATCTATGCTTAAGCATATCTATTTAGCTCGTTCTGCACTGTTCTCCCACACCCCATGTAAAAAAGTAGCCTAGTAGCCCTGAAGTTTCTTGCCCGCCTTCTCCACAGGAGTGACATTCCGAACGGGTGATAGAGACTAAAGTAATGAAATTTTTTTGTAGTTTGTAGATGTATGCGAATATTACACATGAAATAAAGCTATTTTCGGATTTTATCTCGCTTTATTTTTGATTTTTATGTCCCCGACGTTTCGACTGCTTTGTAGCACCCATGGTCACGGGAAGGACTGACCTGTGACCATGGGTGAGTTTTATTTCAAACTTCTCTTTTTTACTATTCATAAGTACTTTTTGGTCTACATGAATATAAAACTTTTGATTTTGTACGTTTGTTGGAAGTCATTAGGCGGCTTGATAAGTCCCAACAGCAGGTGGTCACAAACCTGCCTCCACCAATCCGCACTGGGTCCGCGTGGTGGAGTATAACCTATTCTCTCTCACTACGATACGTTAGAGAAGGCCTTTACCCAGTGCGGCAGTGGGGCAGTATAGGCTGATATTATTATGTTATAATTGTATTTTAGTATATTCGAGGTAGATATATTGTAAAAAAATATTTGAAAATATTGCATCTTTGCAAGAAAAAGAAGAAAAGAAATTTATAATATCCGACGCTCCTCGGAGCGGAATAAACCCAATATTTGTTTACCTACAGCTGAATATTCTTGAGTTTCATCGACTGTATAAAAATAAAGTATTTTTTTCTTATTTTTTTCTGGTCGTATGTATTTCAGATTTTCGATTCGTGTTTGGAAACATGACAAAACGCACTTTCAGGGCAGTAGTGACTTATCTCAAAAATCTAGTTTTTGGGAAACTAATCACGTCCCTTCAGAACCGAGGTAGAGGAGGCTCGCCCCCTATTACATGGGACCTAACATCGTCGGCGTGAGGTCCTTGAGCCTCAGTAAGTACACGGGAGCCCAAATTCCGAAACACCAGGAGAACACCCTGTTCCTGGTGCACACCCAGTCCGAGAAGGAAATCCTCCTCGGCCAGGGATATGCGTCGGGAAACGGGTCGCGTATCCTCACTGTGCATGAGTCTCAGGGCCTTACGAGTGAAAATGTGGTGGTGGTGCGGGCGGCGCCCAAGAGACTAAAGCTCCACGGAAACTATCCACACGCGGTCATGGCTATATCTCGCCACACGGGAAGTTGCGTCTACTACACAGATAGCTGTGAAGGGGACGCAACGGCCACATTAATAAGCAGGGCGTGGGCAGCTACGACCACGAAAATAAAAGAATACAACATCAAGATGGCTATTCACAGTCGAGACATGACAGTTGTTGAAAAGCTGTTGGAGGCGGAGGCCTAAAGGTCTAAAGGAAACCCCCCCCCAGCAGTCCCACACTCACACGACTGAGGCATTCTCGCACTAGGGCAAATATAAATTGACAAAAAAAAAATGAAAACCTAGTAATAGCAAAGCAAGCATATAATGCATTTACACAATCACATTACAAAAAAAAGGAAAAAAAAACTTGAACCTCTACTGACGTACCGTATCAATCAAAAGCAACAACCAAACACTGTTACAACTAAACTAAAAACCAAAACAGAAAAACAAAAAAAAGGAAGCGGCTTGTACTATGCTAACTACAATAAAGCAGAATCTATACATATAATAAAACTGTAAGGAAGTCCCATGGTATCCATGGTCACGGGAAGGACTGACCTGTGACCATGGGTGAGTTTTTCAGACTTCTTCTACAGACTTCTTTTACAGAAAACAAATGACGTCATTTTGGTCCTAAAACTACTTCTTCTTCTCTTCTTCTTCAGCCGAAAGACGTCCACTGCAGGACAAAGGGCTCCCCTAAAGACCGCCACTAAAACTATTAGATGGTATAAAATATACTAAGACCAAATACTTAAACAGTTACGACAGAAAACCGACAACATCAACGATAAAATCAATAATATTATTCCTTGAAATATCATTTACCGTCGTTACCAAAAACAGTGTCGCTGCGGACAGGATTCGAACCTGTGCGGGTAGAACCCAATGGATTTCAAGTCCATCTCCTTAACCACTCGGACACCGCAGCTCATAGAATTTATTGCGAAATAACTAAGTACATTAAATTACTCATTTGCTGATATTTCTTTGATAAAATGTAGACAATCTTTTTTATTTCAAACTTTTTTTTTTTACTATTCATAAGTACTTTTTGGTCTACATGAATATAAAACTTTTGATTTTGTACGTTTGTTGGAAGTCATTAGGTGGCTTGATAAGTCCCAAGAGCAGGTGGTCACAAACCTGCCTCCACCAATCCGCACTGGGTCCGCGTGGTGGAGTATGACCTATTCTCTCTCACCACGATGTGTTAGAGAAGGCCTTTACCCAGTGCGGCAGTGGGGCGGTATAGGCTAATATTATTATCTTATAATTGTATTTTAGTATATTCGAGGTAATACATATTGTAAAAAAATATTCGAAAATATTACATCTCTGCAAGAAAAAGAACAAAAGAAATTTCAATTCATCAATAAATAAGGCTATAAAAGAATCATAAAATTAATAGGACCAAAACGTTACCAAATGGGAAATCGATTCAATAAAAGCCTGCGCCACAGGTAAATGTTCGCGATAGGTATCGATAAAAGGAAACAAGGGAACTTTTTGTTTACCTGTTGAGTCGCCAGGCCCGCCTGTGTACATAGCTTGTGTTGTATACTGTGTACAAATTGGACCCGTCTGTTGCTCGCACCGACTCTACGTTGGACTAATTTGAAACATGTCATGGACATCTTTCGGCTGAAAATAAAAGTTGTCTAAGGAGGAACAAAATGTACCGTGCACACTATTTGTCTATCAAATTATAGCTTGTGCCAGTGTTTAAAGGCTTACGCGGCTTACGAAGGATCCACAATGGTCTCCTTAGATGACTCCAAGGAGAAATAAAAAAAGTGGAGTTTTATGTTTCCTACTCCTCCAGTTTTATTTTCTCATTATATTTGTTGGTGACCAAGGTCACTGCCATAGCCCGTAGAATTAGTAAGCTGAAGGGGAACTGGACAGGCCACATAGTGCGAAGATCAGACGGGCGTTGGGGCAGAAAGATTCTAGAGTGAACACCACGTATTGGTAAGCGCTGCGTGGGACAGCCACCTGCCAGATGGACCAACGATCTTGTGAGGATTGCAGGAAGTCGTTAGATGCAGGTGGCATCGGACCGGATGCGCTGGAGAGCGATTGGGGAGGCCGATGTTCAACAGTGGACATGTTTAGGCTGAGATGATGATGATTAAATGTGTTGTAGGTTCCAAGACAATTAAAGCCCTTCCCGGGACATCCAAAGGTTCAAACCTTGGTGTCATCCAAGGATACCATTGTGAATCCTGGCTTACAGGAGTTACAATGGTGGGAATGTGTGGCGGGCTTTGTCCCAAAAACATAAATAAATGCTTTCGCGACTGCGCGCACCGGATCGAGTAGTCAATGTATCGACCCTCGTACGGGACAGATATTTGTGTGACGCACAAATATTTGTTTCGGTCTGGGTGTTGGTGTTGTTAATTTCATGTTTCAATACACATTCACAATACAGGAATAATTCCTAGCACGGGACTACCGATAGAAATAAATTGTTCGAAAATGTTTTACTGTAGAATATCTAATTCATTTATTCTGTCATTCTTATCTAGCACCCATTCTTTGCTTACCGGTTACCGGCCGGTTTCAATATTTGACTGAACGATAGATAGCCCACTGTGGATAGAATTTTGGCATATTTTGTATGGGAAATCTGTTACAATTCTACTGACAGTAAGCAAGTCTATCCTTCAGTTGAATATTGAAAGGCCATTCGTTGTTATATTTTCCTTATCCTATCCGTACCCTTAATTAGTCTTCATTTAGAGCTCACTTATGTAATGTATAATTGACATCATGTTTTCCATTCTGTGTTTTTTAATGACTGCTTGTGTCTGAATAAATAAAATAGAAAATACGTTAAAAAAATGAATCTGAACACAAGAAAGTGTATTGCGTCATTAACACTGCAATAATTAATGCCTCTGATAATAATAATATAAGCCCTGTTAAGAAACTGTCCCACTGTTGGGCACGGGCCTCCTCTCAAACTGAGAGGGTTTAGGCCATAGTCCACCACGCTAGCCGAGTGCGGGTTAGCCAACTTCACACACCTCCGAGTAACTCTTAGGCATGCAGGTTTCCTCACGATGCTTTCCTTCACCGTTAAAGCAAGTGATACTTAAATTTTAATACGCACAAACTTTCGATAAGACAGGTGCGTGCCTGGGTTTGAACCCGAGACCTCTGACTTTGCAGTCCAACGGTCTAACCAATCTATCACCGCTACTCCATCAGCCTCTATATTTTTTGATTTAAAAAATCAGAGCCCCACTCTAGGTAGTATTCCTGTGTCGTGGGTGCCGACCTAAACGAATAATTGTTGGTCACACAAAGATTTGTCCCGTGCGGGAATCGAACCCGCGACTATTCCAGTGGGCGGAGGTGGAGCTCTTAACCACAAACACCGGGCCAAATCGTCCGAATAGTGTAATGTAATGATTTTGATGTAGATGAAAATGATCTATTCTTCTTCAGCCAGGAGACGTCTGCAAGGACAAAGGGCTCTTCAAAATTCGTCATGACGACTGCATTTCTGTACTTATCCAGTCTTTACCCGCGACCTTCACTAGGTCCTCGTCCATCTTTATAATTGACATCCCACTAATCCTAATTTCTACTAATATTATATTATACATTTGAAAGTTTGTCTGTTTAGATGTTTGTTACTCAATCACGCAAAAACGGCTGAACGAATTTGAATGAAATTTGGCACATATTAATTTTATCACCTGGATTAACACATACACGAAGCAGTGATAGCCTAATGGTTAGACCGTTGGACTGCAAAGTCAGAGGTCTCGGGTTCGAACCCAGGCACGCAACACAGTCCTTTCAAATGCATGTGCGTTTTAAAAATTAACTATCACTTTAACGGTGAAGGAAAACATCGTGAGGGAACCTGCATGCCTAAGAGTTTCTCGAAGGTGTGTGAAGTTCGCCAACCCGCACTGGGCCAGCGTGGTGGACTATGGCTACCTTCTCAGTTTGAGAGGAGGCCCGTGCCCAACGGTGGGACAGTTTCTTAACAGAGCTAATATTATTTATTAAAACATAGGATACTTTTTATCCCGGAAAAAAGTTAGGTTCCTGTCTAAATCCACGCGGACGAAGTCGCGGGCATAAACTAGTATATTATAAATGTCAAAGTTTGTATGTTTAGATGTATGTTTTTCAATCACACAAAAACGACTGAACGGATTTGAATGAAATTTCACCCATAGATCGTTTATTACCTTTATTCACAGATAGGATATTATTAATCGCGGTAAAAATTTAAAGTTTCTGTCTAAAGTCAACCCGAACAAAGTCGCGGGCAAAAATTAGTAGGTACTATTTACGGTGCTCGCAACGTTATTTTAAATAATGTAGTCCGTTATTACATCAAATAGGTGCTCAGCGGCAGCGGTGGCACATGATTTATAATCTCCGACGCTCCTCGGAGCGGAATAAACCCATTTTTTGTTTACCTACAGCTGAATATTCTTGAGTTTTATCGACTGGATAAAAATAAAGCATTTGTGACTGATTTTTTTCTGGTTGTATGTATTTCAGATTTTCTATTCGTGTTTGGAAACATGACAAAACGCACCTTCAGGGCAGTAGTGACTTATCTCAAAAATCTAGTTTTTGGAAAACTAATCACGTCCCTTCAGAACCGAGGTAGAGGAGGCTCGCCCACTATTTCATGGGACCTAACATCGTCGGCGCAAAGTTGGTGCACTCAGTACACCTCTCCCACCCCCGCTTGGGGAATACAGGCGTGACGGTGATTTTTTTTTAATGTTTAATTATTATGATTTTAATCTATAAATGAGGTATTACAATCACCGAATCACACATATAATGTGTATTTATTTATTCATAAACCACAAAGTTATAAAGCAAATTAACCAGTGACTTCTGCACTAAATACTGGACTTGTATCGCAGAAAACTGAATTATAAAGCAAATCAGACAATAGATACATATTTGATATAAATATATTTCATATTATGACCACCAACTAGTGGTAACTACGCAACTACGCACGCGAACACAAAAATAGGGTGAACTGTTTACAGCCGCACCAAAGCCCGGGGGATTAAAATGGAAGTAGGATTATAATTTATCGGCAAGACTGTAAACGAGGCCGATTATCCGGATTCCGATTCCAAGCCGCTGGCGTTAAACACCGGCTCGGAAATTGGCTTTTGCGGTCAGTAGTCGCGAGCGCTGACGCGGTACTGTTCTTATCTTTTCAATAGTTACATAATTGGATTACCGAGGTAGGTAATTAATCGGTAAGCGGGCAATATAGGAACGTAAATAATTTGTGCCAATTATATTTTGTAGAAAAAAATCTTATCAGAGAAAACATTTAGTCAGTAAAGAAAATAACAACCGTCACGCCTATTTTCCTTAAGTTATAGATGTGTACTATGGACACCCACATGTTAGGGATCAGGTCGCGATGTAATAGGGGGTGAATAATATTGCTAATTATTGTACTGACCAAAATTCTAGACTCCAGACTGGGAATTATAATTGTTCGCTAGTAACAGCAAATACTAACAAATACAGTTTCAAGTGTATTCAGTAATAGAATAAATAAACACCTTCACGCCTTTATTCTCCAAGCGGGGATGGCAGATGTGTACTGAGTACATCCACTTTTCGCCGACGATGTTAGGTCCCATATATTGGACACAATTCCAGACTCCGGACTCATACTGGGAAGTTTTCGTTACATAAACTTCATTTGTCCGACCTAGGATTAGAACCTAAGACCTCGTAATCACCAAGCGATGCGCTTTGCCACTAGACCAACGATGCTTCGTTAAAATATTATTATATTATTCACCCCCTTGCCACTGCTAGTGGCAAGGGGGTGAATAATATAATAATATTTATTTATTGTACAAATATCATCCCACATTAGTCAGACATATAGAATACCAGCAGTTTTCCGCGATTTTGTACCTGGTCGACAACAGCGACACCTACCGGGTCTATGTTATTTAACCTATGTAACTTCTGGATAAGGTAGCTTTCTAATGGTGAAAGAATTTTTGAAATCCGTCCAGTAGTTTTTGAGTTTATTCGTGACAAACATACAAAAATACAAATCTTTCCTCTTCATAATACTACTAGCAGTTTCCCGCGACTTCGTACCCGATCGACAACAGCGCCACCTACCGGGTATGTTAAATTGCCTATATCACTTCTGGATAATATTCTGGATCTGGATAATAATCTGGATTTAAATCGGTTCAGTAGTTTTTGAGTTTATTCGTTACGAACACAAATCTTTCCTCTTTATAATATTATTAGTACTAGTGGTCGCCCATTGGTCGATATTCGACCTACTCTTTCATCGTTTGCTGGTTATGTTTGACATTCAGTAAGACTATAGACAAATAATATTAAAGACAAACATCAATTTGTCGTGTATTGTGTCAAATACATGGTAGTGTGTGTTATATTTTTTCATTGATTTAATGTATGTTTTATGCATAATTTACAAAAAATATTAGCATTCTGAACTCCTTCTCTATATAAACTATAAGTGTGGGAAATTTCATACTTCTGCGTCCGCGCAATTTTCGTAAAAAGGTGTACAACGTTTTTGACGTATTAATATATAGATTACTTGTAGTATAGACCTGTTGCACAAACAGTAACATTCTACTAAAACAACTGATTCCTAAACTAAGTAAAAAATACTTGTATCCTTTGGAGCCACTGTTCCTTCTGTAATAAAAACATGACGATTTCACAATTCTGATAGTTCAAGGTACATAACAGTGTTTGGAGCATTAATGATGGAATGGTCGTATGACAATTCCTGCAACCATTCAGTAAGTTTGATTTTTACATTGACTTTGTTTAGTGTGTATATACATATCAATCGATTAATTGTGTTATAGAGGCGTGCACTTAAGATTAGGTACTGGCAACTTGCAAATGCGGCGAAATTGGACGGTATCACAAACCGGCTGACTGCGACGCTTCTGAAGGATGTTTGAGTCAAGTAATATTGCCATTATATAATATTAGCCCTGGTAAGAAACTTCCCGACCGGGGGCACGGGCTTCCTCTCAAACTAAGAGTGCTTAGGCTAAAGTCCACCACACTGGCCCAGTGCGGGTTGGCAAACTTCACACACCTTCGAGAAACTTTTAGGCACGCAGGTTTCCTCACGATGTTTTCCTTCACCGTTACAGCAAGTGATAGTTAATCTTTAATACGCACATGCTTTTGAAAAGACAGAGGTGCGTGCCTGGGTTTGAACCCGAGACCTCTGACTTTGCGATCCAACCGGCCTAACCACTAGGCTATCACTGCTGCTATATTCAAGTAATATTGCCATTATACTAGCCAAAATTCTAGTCTTTAAACTACAATCAAAAAATTTTCATTATAAAAAGCAGACAATATTCTAACAAATGCAATGTCAGGTGTATTTGGTTTGTTGGATTTGTTATTTTTATTGTTGAGAACATAAATAATTCTAGGTTATAGTAAGAATGTTATTTCTTGATCGGTCAGGACCCTTATTCACTATGACTAAACGCGGCGCGTTACGATAGCTTCTTGAAATGATCGTGTGATGGTATTCAGCATACCACTGAACCTAAGATGATAAGAAAGTATCATTTCAAGAAGTTTCCGTTATTATCACGTTATGTGTTTTTTTTTTATAATTAGACACTGCGGGCCCGATTTGTCCCGCACCTTTTTTGTTTAATTTATGTGTTGTTAGAAGTTGCTTTTATATGCACTCGTATGGTACATGTCGCTTATTTTTTTTTGTGGTTTTGTTGTTACAGTGCTTGGTATTTGTTTGTTGCGGTACTTCAGTAGTGGTTTCTTTTTCCTATATATATATATATATATATTTTTAATTTATGTTAAGGATTGTGTAAGTGAATGAGGCTTTCTGTTTTGGCTTGCCTTTGAGCGAGAATGCCTCAGTTGTGTAGGCTGCTTGTGAGGGTTTCCTTTAAGCCTCCGCCTCCAGCAGCTTTTTAACAACTACCATGTCTCGACTGCGAATAGCCATCTTAATGTTGTATTCTTTTATTTTTTTGGTCGCAGCTGCCTTCGCCCTGCTTATTAGTGTAGCGTCCGCTTCACAGCTGTCTGTGTAGTAGACGCAACTTCCAGTGTGGCGAGATATAGCTACGACCGCGTGTGGATAGCTTCCGTGGAGCTTCAGTCTCTTGGGGACCGCTCGCACTATCACCACGTTTTCACTCGTTAGTCCCTGAGACTCATGCACGGTGAGGATGCGCGACCCGTTTCCCGACGCATAGCCCTGGCCGAGGAGGATTTCCTTCTCGGCCTGGGTGTGCACCAGAAACAGGGTGTTCTCCTGGTGTTTTGGAATTTGCGCTCCCGTGTACTTACTGAGGCTCAAGGACCTCACGAGGGATTTGGACGAGTATATGCCCCCGTATATCTCGTTGAGGGCATACGCTACGTCCATTGGGTTTCTGTGAGTGCAGAGCAGCTCCCTGTTGACACGCGCCACGGAGTCTGGGCGGTTGTAACGCAGTCGAAACAGGTTCTCCCTATCAATGAACGGCAGTTGGTTGCAGTCGCCGACGAGAAGAGCCTCTCTCGTGCCAGTTATCTTGATGGCCATCACTACGGCTCCAAAGTGGTTCATGAGTGCCTCGTCGATGATAATACGTGTGCACTCTTCACCTTGTTTCAATCCGTTGACCAGCATTGAAGCCATAGTGCGGACCCTCCTCTTGGTGTTTGTTTTAACCTTTTGCGCGAGTCTCTCCCTTAAGTCATTCGCTGCCTCGGTTGTAGATGTTATTAGGATATCGCTTTCGATGTTGTAATTTGCGATTATCCATGTTGTTTTTCCGCTTCCAGGAACCCCGTTGACCCATGTTATTTTGGGTACGGTCCAGTGCTCGATTGCGGGCCCCCGACCCCGGCCACTTGAGACGGTTTCTGCCATCTCAAGTATCCGGTCGTCGAGCACCACCCTCGTGCACTTCGCCGCAACCACTATTGGGTCGTTAGGGGGGGTTCTGAACTTGTGTTTGCCGGTCCGCCGGGACTCCTCCTCATCGTATTCGACGAAACCGCTGGTTCCACTATAGGCCGCCATGTACTTCCCCGACAGTTCTCCTCTTAACGTGGTGGAGTTGTCGTTGTCGTACACCGCCGCTTCTGCCTCCTCGAGCTTCACCTCTAACAACCCTTCATTGCCCAGGTGATAGGTTTGCAGGATGGATCTACAGGTCTCACTATTGACCCTTCTTGTTGCTTTGGTGATTGCTTTGAACTCGATGAACGCGTTTTTTGTGTGTTGCAGCGGCTCCGTCGCCTCGCTGAGCTCCGGCGGATCGACAAGTCCCATTTGGGCTCTTGTTCGAGCCTCTTCCGGCTGCTTATGACTTTTGGGAGGGGGCTCCCTCAAGAACGCTTCGGCGGCGACTGCCACCCCCTCCGCCCGTTGGTTCTCCCTGATTTTTTTCCCCAGCACACTTGGTATGCTGAGGACCGCCTTCCCGAGCGCCGTTGTGAAAGACGCTAGTTTTTTGGCCTCTGTAGTGTCCTTTGGCTTCTGCTTCGCTGTGCTCTCCTCGAGAGCTGCCCTCATTTGTAGGCGTTCAGACCTGCTGAGCCCGTCTTGAGTCGCTATGGGGTGTCCCCAGATGTCAGTTGGGGTTTTTGTGGTGAGGTTTTCTGGCTGTCGTGGCCGTAGGAAGTCGAGGTTTTGTCCTCTATCCTCATAGGCCACTACCTCGTGGTGTTTTGAGGCTTCTACTATCCCGATGTGGTCGGCGGCCTCACCTTCCTCAAATTCCACCACCATAGCGTCTACGCTTACTTTTGTTGGCTTGTCACCCTTACGTTATGTGTTTAAGGTCCAGCGGTGATGATAAGGTATCGAGGAATGCAGTAGCTGTACGTTCACCTTAAACTTCTTTGACGTTCACACTATAATAACTTATTTAACCCCTGAAGTGTCAGTGATTTTCATTTGTCTTGCTCGGCAACTGTAGGAAGATTTCGGAAATGCAGTTTTTGTTTGCTGTTGTTAATAGCTGTTTGTTGCATAGGTCATCAAAAAAGGCTTATGACTCGAGGACAGCGTTAGATGGAATTTCGCCGCGGGCCGAAAGAACCTTGCCGAAGGACTATACTTATAATTTATGTCGCTAGTATAAAGGATAGAAATAAAATGCAGCAGAGTTTCAGTCTACCCTTTTACTTGGTACTAAAACAGCATCACAAATTAGTTTGCTATAGAAAATGCAAAAGGCTTATATAGATACGTCCCCACTACTTTGGCAGTGGCATTTTGGCGGGGCGTCAAGGGGTGCGTCAACATGGTGGCTAGGCTCGGCTAATAGCGATTGACAGGAGAATCGATTATCGTGGCGTGGCTTGACTTGGCGTGGCGTGGTGTGGTTCAGCTTGGCGTGGCAAGTGATTTGGCGTTACACTAGTGATAAATCTTAAAAAGTCTTCGACTAACACCAGGGCATTGCTTATGTTGTCGCTCGACACGTCGCGCTTGAGATATTTCTGCACACCCATGTGTGCAAGCGGCACTCAATCGTTAAAGGACGATATAGACCTAACATCTCTGTGAATAGACAGAGTCTTATCTGAAGGACAGGTCAAGAGACTGTAAATGGCGAGCGGGTATGAGACGAATTATGAGAGTGGAGGAAGCCAGACAGGTATGTAAGGAAAGCACCTGTTGGAACTCTGTACTCTTTGCCTACCCCGCAAGGGATCTGGCGTGTTGATATAGATAGATAGATCTCTGTGAAAGTGTAGGCGTACTTAGTACACCTCCGCTATTACCTCAGGCAAACATTTTCCAATTAAATGTTTACACAGACTGATTGGATTATTGCCTTAACAGCTTTATCCTAGGCTAAGCTTTCTTTACCATCTCGGACTTTGGAATTAGTATTCGCGGCTCGACTTCATCTTTCACTTTCCTAATTACCGTGAAAGCTTCCAAGTAGGGAAAGATTAAAAGATTTGCTTTGATCTCCGACCTAACGTATTCTATTATGCCTTAGTATCTCCTGATTGAGTTTGATACCAATTTGTAAGGAATTTTTAACATAATTTGCTTAAGATTGGAAAAGTCGAAGGGAGAGGGATGGATGTTTTCTTATTTACCTTTGGATCGTAGCACTGTGTGTTCGCGGTGTTCTCATCTATGATCCAGGGTAAGGAGCGTTAGGCTTGGTCGGTCCGAGATGGCTGACCGTTTGCGGCATTTTCATATTCGAGCGTGCCTTCCGAGTATGAATCAGAAGGCATGCTAACCGATTGGTCCCGGTTACAACTTACTATGGTACTTATTGAGTCAAATTAAAAGCCTTACAGGCCGCTTGATAAGTTCCAACAGCAGGTGGCCACAATCCTGCCTCCACCAATCCGCACTGGGTCCGCGTGGTGGAGTATAAGTCGTTCTCACCTCCATTTGAGAGAGCAGGCCATTGCCCAGCAGTGGGACTAGGCTGATGTTATTATCATTTATCTTAGGAGCAATAAACATATACGCACGGTCGCCAAGTTGCAGGGACCTTCATTGAAATTTTCAAAATGACTTTAATCACTATCCTGTAATTAAATCATTGCACAGAACTACAACAAGTTTTACATTAAATTAATCAATTCATTTGTTATAATGCCGGTTAACGCAATGAACTGTTAATGATGATCTTTCTGTAACTAAGTGATATATTACTGTTTACATGCAGCAGTACGCCAGATATGCTGCCTAAGTCACACTTTCAGCGTTTAAAAAATATATACAATGGAACGCAGCTTGATCTGTTTCACTCACTTATCTATGTCCGTCTCGCTTCTACCTTGTCATTTCAATATTTTAGAGTATCTGATTTGTATTTTTGTTTAATATTCTGATGGGAATTTTAACATATATCTTGGGATCGGGTGGGGTCTTGTAATCGTCTTCGGTTGAACCCTCGCATAATTGGAATCGAACTTCACAGGTAAGTTCGTTTAATTCACAATTATACTTCGGGTCAACCGAAGACGATTACTGTTTACATGCAGATGTTTAGAGTTATTTATATGAATAACATTAAATGAAAATACAAATTGTATATCACAGCCAAATCACATGTATTCTAGGGTTATATAATAATTAAATAATTGTATTTAGTTGTTAACTAAGCATGTTTTTTAAATCACTTTATTCTTGGTTTATGTATTAATTAAATTATTGTACTTAATTGTTAACTAAACCTGTCTTCTTAATAATCACATTTCTTTATTAATTTAGTGCTTTATTGATTAAACTTAAATAATTTCTTAATAAATTGGTTATTTTTTGTTTTTAATAGTTTACCTTTGATAATATTTTAAAAATGTATTAGAGAAATCACTTCAACCTGCGGCTTTCCTAATTACTTCCAGACTAACTCTTGACCAGCCTGAACAGCAGATGTAGAGGCATAGCGAGCGGTATGCGCCCCGAAAATGTCAACATCTATGCCACTGTTCTCTAATACTTGTTTTATTCAATGCGCTAATGCTGAACAGATTTTTAAGTTTTCATTCATGCATGGTAGTCTGATGAGAGGCTGGAAAGTCCTAGGTCGTAATGTTTTAATTAGATCAGGAACCCTTATTTCCATAGTATTATCATCCATTGTAATATTCTACATTTTTATTAAACTGAATATTTGCATTCTTTGAGCAGATGCTTTTTTTTTTTTTTTGGATATGAATTATATTGATTAAGAGCATTAGGAGCGAAGGATGCCATCATTATCTCCAACGAGGCCTGAGGTACGCCACGATCACACCATAGAGGGTACCATGGTTATGATGGCCAATATAGTATACCTACAATTCCTACAGCTTGATCATATATATATATATATATATATATATATATATATATATATATATTTGTAAAACTTTAGAAATTAAAGAAAATGGTGGAAATGCATAAAAGGACAATTTTTTCCAATTAATTGTGAAGGCATCGACTACCTCAGTATGAGGGTCCATGAAGCATAACGCTTACATTTATAATTTTGAGCACTAGCAAAAAGATCAAATTCTAGAACACCAAATATTAACAATTTTATCGAAAGCATACTTTGAAAGCTCCTATTCTGTATCTATGCTTAATAGGCGAGATTCACGATCGGCTATATTTTGAATGTTGGATATTGGATACCACCAAACTTATTTATGTAACATATTGCGGTAGTGTTGTCCTTTAGAAAAGTAGTAAAAATTGTTTTTATATAAAAAGCAGCTTTGAGTTCTAATGCATTTTTATGCAATGAAATATTAGAATCTTTCTAATTACCATTAATTAGCTCTCTGACCGTTACACACCCTGTAAGACAAGTTTCACTAAATATTTCTGAATTGTAGATGTCACTACGAATTCGACAAAAGGACTGGTCAGTATGATCTAAATGAGTTTAACACAACACAAGCACTGAAGTAAAAGAAAGCAAAGATGGATACACTAGTGAGAATAAAATATTAGAAATTATTTAACGAAAATATATGAATGGCTTCAACTTAAGATTTGCGCATGCATTCGCCGTAGTATACCGTTCCCGACTGGCGCTTGTGACCGAGCGATGGCGGGTCGCGGCTCGCGGGCGCACAGCCGGTTTTGCGAGGGGCGGCGCGCGCGTGCGCGTGCGCTTCGGGATAGGCAGCGGCATTCATATGATGCCACAGTACTCCCCTGCTGAGACCGCTACTGCGGGTGATAATAAGTGATCAAACGAACTTACCTGAAGTGAAGTTCGATCATTATTATACGAAGTCCTTCGTTCGAAGATATAAGTACCCAACCCGCCCTCAATCACAATCTTCGAGACAGTGAGGTATGTAGAACGGGCCTTTCCTGTGCCACGATGCGGGTTTAGGAGTAAGCTTAGCCATGTGACTTCGTAAGCGCGTTGCCATATCGGTGACATCAGCTGCCGTGTAGTCTTCAGCAGGAGCTAGAAATTGACCCGGTAGACGAAGTGGCTCTCCATAAACCAAATCTGCTGATGAAACCTGGATGTCCGTCTTCCATGCACTCCTTATGCCGAGTAGTACCAAGGGAAGTACTTCTGTCCAGTGTGATGTGGAGTGGCACATGATCGCTGCCTTCAGCTGTCGATGTAGTCGCTCGACCATGCCGTTCGCAGCAGGGTGGTAAGCAGTCGTGCGATAGTGTACCACACCAACTATGCATGTGATAGCCCTGAAGAGGTGAGACTCGAACTGACGACCACGATCAGTTGTTATCTTGAGTGGACAACCGAATCTGGCCATCCAGCCGGAGATGAGCGCAGCAGCGCACGTCTCCGCCGTGATGTCCTTGATGGGGTACGCCTCAGGCCATCGTGTGAACCTATCGATGACGGTAAGGCAGTACCTGTAATCAGAAGAACTTGGTAATGGTCCGATTAAATCGAGGTGGATATGGGAAAACCTCGATGTAGGGACAGGAAATGGGGAAAATGGAGCTGAGGTGTGTCGGGTTACTTTACTGCCTTGACAATTTAGACTGTAGAGAGTGGTCACGTAAATACGTGACCACTCTCTACAGTCTTTGCGTATCCCTGGCCATACGTATCTCTCTGAGACCAGTCGCGCTGTAGCTGTGTTTCCTGGGTGACTGAGATTATGTAGTGTGTTAAAAACTTGACGTCGGAACTCAGGTGTAATGTAAGGGCGTAAACACTGTGTTGATACATCACATTATACTTCAATGTCTGTCTCCGGTATTTTCATTTTCTGCAGCTTTAATGAAGATCCTCTTTGTAGTAGATCTTGCAGCTCAGGATCAGTTTTCTGAGATCTTGCAAGGGTCTGATAGTCAATACTGCGGTCGACTTCCTCTATCCGCGACAATGTATCTGCGACTACGTTCTGTTTTCCTGGAATATACCGTATGTCGGTCGTAAATTGCGCTATAAATTCCAAATGCCTATATTGTCGTGGCGAACATTTTTCTTTTATAGTTCTGAAGGCATGTGTGAGAGGCTTATGATCTGTAATGATGCTGAAATTACGAGCTTCGATCATGAATCGGAAATATTTAATTGCTTCATACATCGCTAGCAACTCTCTATCATACGGGCTGTACTTTCGATGTGGGTAACTTAATTTCTTGGAGAAAAACGCTAGAGGTTCCCATTGACTATATCTGAGGCATCTGTAGCAATACTTATCTCAGCTTCTGGATTAGGATGGGCAAGCAATGCAGACTTCGCTAGTGCTTGTTTACAGTCTTCGAATGCCTGTAACAACTCTGGCGTAAAATAAACAGAATGTGAACCTTTTACATTTGACCCAGACAGAAGAGCATTCAGGGGTGCCTGTGTGTTAGCAGCATTAGGCACAAAACGACGGTAGAAATTGAGCATACCGAGGAATCTTCTGAGATCTTTCACTGTCTTCGGCACTGGGTAGTCCATAATTGTCTGTACTTTAGACTCTAAAGGCTTGGTACCGGTTGCTGAAACTTTGTAACCAAGGAAAGTCACTTCCGGTTTACCTAGAACACACTTTGTTGTGTTGATAAGTACACTATATTTCTTGAGTCGGGTAAATACTTGACGTAGATGTTCCTTGTGACTCTTTTCTGATTCAGAGAAGACCAAAATATCATCACAGTATCCATATGCAAAATTTTCTAGACCGTGTAACACTTCATCAATAAATCTTTGGAAGGTTTGAGCAGCATTCCTTAATCCAAACGTCATGAATCCAAATTCAAATAATCCAAAAGGTGTGGTGATCGCTGTCTTCTTAATATCTTCTTGATTCAGGGGTATTTGGTTATATGCTTTGACCAAATCAATAGTGGAAAACACAGAACATCCTGATAACTGGTGTGCAAAGTCTTGTATGTACGTACTGGATACCTGTCTGGTATTGTCCGAGAATTGAGGGCTCTGTAGTCACCACAGGGTATCCAGCCATCCTCCTTCTTCTTCACCAGGTGTAAGGGTGATAACCAAGGGCTTTCTAGCGTCTAGCGGTTCCGTTAGCTAACATTTCATCAAACTCTTTCTTTGCAGCTTTCAGACGCAGCGGGTCCAAACGTCTAGGTCTGGAGGCAACTGGGGGTCCTGGCGTCGTTCTGATGTGATGCACCGTATTGTGTTGTACTGTCTTTACTATCCCTGCTGGACGTGTTACCTCTGGAAACTCACGAAGAAGTTTATGATACTCAGAATTCCCAGAAACAGTCTTAATAGACGCTATGTCTTCCGAGGTCATTTGTTTTGGCACCGCGATAGTAAGCATGGTCGTACCATCGACAAGGCGTTGCTTCCTGCAATCCACAAGCAGTCCATAATAACTCAAGAAGTCTATCCCAATGATAGGTTTGGACACATCGGCGATTGTGAATTTCCATGAAAAATCTCTTCGTAGTCCTAGGTCCAAATGAAGGAGTATAGGGCCGTAAGTATTTATGATACTTCCATTTGCAGCGGTCAGGCAATATTCGGCTTTATTACAGGGAGTCCTTGTAGCAGATTTTGGAAAAACACATAAATCTGAACCAGTATCTACCAGGAATTGCATTTTTGATGCTCGGTCCGTGACAAATAAACGGCCTGATGGAGATGGGCAGTCGTTGGCCGCTACTTCCGGCTGCCCACGGCATTTCCCGAATTAAACTTGCACGGCTGACTACACTTTTGTGCCTTCACTCCAAAATTGTAATGGTACCAGCAGTGCGGATGATCAGGTGGAGGTTGTCGCCTACGTGAGTTGCTCCGTGGTCGGTTGTGATTAAATCGCGGCCTCGAGTGGGAACGAGAACGTCGTCGTCTGCATGCCGAAGTCAGCTTGGCAACTTCTCTTCTCAAAGCACATATTTCCTTGCTAATTTCTTCAACACGGGACGAGGATCCATGCTGATTTGTAGTGCTCATCATAGCTACCTGATGATAAGGCGTAGACGGTGCTATTTCGTGAACACGATCCGCTAAATCGGCCTGATCATCAAGCGAAAGTTTATGCTGTGAAGCTACTACAGTTTGTAAGCTGTGTGCTAAGCGACCAGACCATAGCGTGAGCAACACATCGTTGGAAACGGAGGGGCCAGCTAAATTCCTCAAATGGCGTAAGAATTGTGAAGGCTTCCGATCTCCAATATCTTCGTGAATGAATAGCTGTTTAATTTTCTTTTCTTTCGAAGCACTTAATCGTCTGACCAACTCCGCTTTCAATTTTTCAAATTTACCCGTCGCAGGTGGTGCACACAAAATATCTTTAATTTTCGAAACATATGTTTGCTCCAGCTGTGATACCGCGTAATAGAATTTGGTGGTATCGCTTTTCACTTTCCAAAGGATAAACTGGCATTCCAACTGAGCAAACCAGAGCTCCGGATCGTCAGCATAAAATGGCGGCACCCGCATACCAACATGACAAATATCACTTGTTTCGCCTTCTGGAACCTTCTTCTCGACAACCTTTGCTTCGCTTTCCATCTTGGAATCTTCCGTTTTTCGTCGGGTGGTCACCAGTTATATAGGCTTCGGCCTATATAAGGTTGTCAGGTTAATTGAAAGTCCAGTAGATTTTTGTCCAATAGTTATTAAAGAAGGTAGAAGAAAGTACAGTGAAGATAGAATAAAATACAGAACAGAATGAGTTTAACACAACATAAGCACTGAAGTAAAAGAAAGCAAAGATGGATACACTAGTGAGAATAAAATATTAGAAATTATTTAACGAAAATATATGAATGTCTTTCACTTAAGATTTGCGCGTGCATTCGCCGTGGTATACCGTTCCCGACTGGCGCTTGTGACCGAGCGATGGCGGATCGCGGCTCGCGGGCGCACAGCCGGTTTTGCGAGGGGCGGCGCGCGCGTGCGCGGGCGCTTCGGGATAGGCAGCGGCATTCATATGATGCCACAGAGTAAACCAGAGAGGTAGGTGAGGAAAGAACCTGTTGGAACTTTGTACTCTCTGCCTACCCCGCAAGGGATCTGGCGTGATCATATAGATAGATAGTTTGTTGCTATGATTTCAAACAATTGAATTTGTGAAACTTCTAAACAAAGAGCATTTATTTTAAGGGCTGATTATTCAATTCTATGTATCTTCATTCCGAAGACGTTTCCCATAGCCGGCGGTTGACCGGTGCACTTAGTAGTGCACCCGTCCCCCTACAGCGACTGTCCCAACCGAGGGCGCCTCTTCGAGGCGCCCTCGAGTATGTCGCCTCTTGCCCTTCTGGCTGGCTAGAGCGTAGTGGTTGCACGCTCGCCTTTAAGTCCGGTGAAGCTGTAAAGACCTCGCGGCCAACAGCGTACATCATTCACACACACACTCCGAAGACGTCCACTACAGAACAAAGGCCTCCCCGTAAAGACCGTGACGACCGGATTTGTGCTGTTATAGCTGACTTTTACTTACGACCTTTATCAGGTCAAATAAAATAAAACCTTTATATATACCTGATAGTACATGAATAATTTTAATTTAAAAAGCTCTCTAAAAACAAGCTTTTATAGAGAACACACAACGAAAATATCTTGCTTAGTTCAAGAGTTCCTATGGCTTCCTTCCGGCTCCATCATCAGACCTTGGACACCATACGTGTCTAAAGTACTCGTCAAGACAAATCCAACGAGCCCAAACACTGCAGGGTTATCTCGAGTAAGTAGTCGGGTTCCATTGGCCACCTTTTGGCTTTATCATTAGACTATCTGGTTGAAAAGTACTCGTCAATACCAATCTAACAAGTCTAAAAACGAGGGGGTTACGTTGTATAGTTCACATGTTCCTATGGGCACCTTCCGACTCTATCATCAAACCAGCTCCATGGTACCATATTATTACACTGTCATCGACTACACATACGTATGCCAAATTTTAGCTCAATTAGATGCCCGCAAATGCTTACAAATGAATCACAAGATATGAACCGGAAAGACAGACAGACAGACATACGAACATTGCAGGTTAAATAAAAGCTTGTTAAAACACTGCACGCCTATACTCGTATTCCCCAAGCGGGGGAGGAAGAGGTTTACTGTGTATACCTACTTTTCGCAGACGATGTTAGGTCCTATGTAAGAGAGGGCGAGTCTATTGCCATATACCGGGCATAATTCTAGATTCCTGACTGATACTGGGAATTTTTCGATAGAAAAACCACATTTGTCCGACCTAAGGTCTGGGCCTTGTGGTCGCAAGCACATTATTCGCCACAAGACCAACGAGGCAGTCTCAAAAATAAAACAGAAAGGCACACATAATTTAATTTGAAAGTGGAACAATTGATATATTTATTTATATTTATTACGGAGGCCTTTTCTTAGAAGAGGGACAGTCAAACAGACAGGCAAAAAAATCAAATAGTATTTTGTAATTTATTGATGTTGTAATATATCCTATAAATAACTTTTGTGATGATTGATAAATCAACCCTATTCTACGAAGTGATAACGTTACTAATAAGACAGCGAGTATTTGGCTATTGAGTTAGCCAAATACTTTCTTTACCTCGTGTAACTAATGCAATTATTTGCTATTACCCAAAGCGTAAATAGGTGTTTATACCTACCTATCTTTGCCAGCCCAACGAGCATTGTTCCGGCGAATAAATAAGGCCTTAATATCATAATAGTAACCGTGTCGGGTAATGTTATTTTTTTTGTTTTGGAAGAGTTGTCTACCAATTAAAATATAACGGAACTAAATATAAAAGTAACACGACTGTGTTCATGTTGTATTTTATCCAATAAATAGATAGGGAAAATTCTACCTGATGATTGAATAATCAACCCTATTCTTCGAACTGATAACGTTGCTAATCGAGTATCGAGTTAATAACGCTATTAGAGTTAGGGTTTCTTTCAACACCCTCGCGTAAAGTCCTGGTTAGTTACGTCTCGATTAGCCTAGATCAGTAACTAAAACTGGCTAATTTAATTGTCAGATAGGGCAAGTTCAAAGTGTCCGTAACTGGCGAGCGTGCATGAGACGAACTATAAGAGTGGAGAAAGCCAGAGAGGTATGTAAGAAAATAACCTGTTGGAACTCTGTACTCTCTGCCTACCCCGCAAGGGATCTGGCGTGATGATATGGATAGATAGATATATAGGGCTATTCAGAGATGATGAAATTCGTACATAGACTTTACTCAAGGGTGGTGAAAGACGCCGTTATCTAAATACTTTCTCTTCCCCGTGTAACTAATTTACCAACTATTTGCTATTTACCCAAAGTGTAAATACGAGTAGGTGTTATTTATACCTACCCCTCTTTGCCAGCCCAACGAACATTAATCCGGCGAACAAATAAAGCCTTATTATCATTACACTAACTGTGTTGGGTAATCGAGGCGGAAGACGCGGAATTAGAAGCTTTATTTGCGGCAATAGATACTATTGTTAGTAGTTTTCCTTTGCAAAAATAGTGATGAAAGACTCATTTTGTTTACTCTTAATCAATGGTCTTCTTGTAGTTTTTTAAATGGGACTAAGCCTTCCATACATTCCCACCATTGTAACTCCTGTAAGCCAGGATCCACAATGGTCCCCTTAGATAACGCCAAGGTTTGAACCTTGGGGTGTCCAGGGAAGCGCTTTAATTGTCTTGGAACCCGCAACAAATTTAATTAGAAAGAAAAACGGGAAGAGTAGGAAAAATAAAAATTCCACTTCCCTCATTTGCAAAGCGAGAGACACAAAAAAAAATTGCAGATCAGCCATAGAGAAGGAAACTACAACTAGGTTAAGCCCAGTTGTAAAGCACCACGGATACGAAAAAATATGAACTCATGTTTGATGCTAGTAATAGGATTGGCATGGATTGGATTAGAAACGTTTGAACGCACGGAAATTATTCAGAGTTTCTACAAGATCCATGTAGTAGATTACCCCAGACGTATTTCGAAGACTTTTTAACATAATGGTACACTTGTTGTGCCAGAGACTGCACTCTCAAAGAACATGGTGTGCTGATTGTTTATACTCGTAGTTAGATGTGGAACACTGACATAGCGGTGAAGGTACCAGTTTAAAAGAGAATAATTTACTCCTAAAGTTGCCATGTCCGGTGAGAAATTGAGCCACACAGTGGTCTACCTCCAGCTATGTTCTCACCAAACGCTCACGCACGGATGGAAAGAACAGGTAGACGTGACGGTTCTTTGTTGCTGTATACCATCTTTCCTGCCGTTCGGTCAGGAGATCTTCATAGGCGGTTGATTGCGGTTTGAATTATCTAGTGATCTTACAACTACAACTCGGTGTTCAAGCTTTCTCGAGTGAAATAGTACATTGTCGCGCGTCTCTGAACCTCAAGATCGACTGGAAACACACCCGCAATTACCTGAAGGGCTTCTGTACTGACCGTCCTGTATGCCTTTCACAAAAATATCAGTGCCAAGCGTTGACTCTGAAGCAATATATGCCGTGCCGCCCCTATCGTGGTCCTGTCGGCCCATACAGGCCCACCGTAACATATACAGCCTAAATATGATGCTCCGTAGATAATTTTCAGCCCTAAATTGACTTTGATATTCTGGTAAGTGCATAAAAGTTTCGTTTAGCTTTTTCGCCTACAGTTTTTATATGTTCAATAAATGATAAATTCCTCTTCAGAATTAGACCGAGATAACAGACAGATTCTTTTCTTTTGACTGTTTGATTGTTGAATTTAATACGTGGCGCTGATTGTAAAGTCCCTTTTAATAAGAGTTGGTATGTTTTTTTGAGGAGCGAATGTAAGGCGGTTAATGAGATGCAGACATGTATCCGCTATTCCTCAAGCCCGTCCCTAGTGTTAGATTCTATGAGTAGAAATCGGTCGTCAGCGTAAGCGATTAACGTGCAACCACGCGGCAGAGGTATCTCTAGAAAATCATCGAACCCTAAATTCTAGAGATACAAACTTAATACAGACCCCTGAGGACATCCCATTGTCAGCGATTTAGACACTGCATGATGACTAAGTTTAAGTATAGTCGTGCCTTGTGAAAAGTACGACTGAATAAGTAGGTAGATGTTTCTATAACATCCACGAGCCTTCAGCTTAAGAAGTAGCATTGGCCACCATGCGTTGTCGAAAAACGCCTAAAACGTATTTAAAATCTGTAGTGCTGAAAGTTGTTCTAACGCATAGGGCTGCGTCTACAGTCGATTTACCCGATGTGAATCCAAATTGTTTCCGATTAAATGTTGGCCCACCGGATATTAGACAAGGGACTATAAGACGTTCTAAGAGCTTACCTAGCGACGGTAAAAGGGTAATCGGTCGATATGACTTTGGGTCATCAGGTGGCTTATCACCACTCTTCGGAATAATACGTATGAATCCGCGAAGCCACACTCTACGGAAGATGTCCTCGATATAAATCGATGAAAAACCTGTAAAATTGAGTCACCCGACGTTCGACTAGTTACTTTTATCATTCTATTCGATATTTTATCTTCAACAGCGGATTTGATTAGAGGGAGAGCTCGGACAATGTTAATGAATTTGTCGTGAGATGGAAGATCAGAGGCGGGGGCAAGAGGTGGCTCTATGGCTCACGCGCGTATCTGCTTATGATATTCGCTATCGTTTATCGTATCGTCGTCAGGGATTAGCGTATTGAGCAAGATACTCGTGGTCTCTTCAATACCAATGAAATTCTTATTATTTACTTTAATGTTTTGTGTGTATGCTATCTCGATTGATCGATTTGTTTTGAACTCATGGTACAGTGGAGACCAAGGGCCTTCGCTATCTCATTTTTCTACTACTCTATTAAGTAAAGACAGTAACCCACGAAACTGTCAATAAAGTCATAAACAGTCTTAAGTCTAATGCACTGGGTTCGGATGTTGAATGTTGACGTTGCCTAAATCTTTGGATGCAATTACAAACACAATTAATACCTCTATAGAGACAGGAACTTTTCCTGACAGCTGGAAAGTTGCTGTTTTTAAACCTACTCTAAAAGTCAACAACCCTGTCTCCTTGCAAGATCTCCGGCCAATTAGTATTCTACCCTGCCTGTTAAAAATACTTGAACGAATAGTGTGTATACAGCTCACTGCATTTCTTGTGGCAAATGACATCCTTCCTCGGGCACAGTCAGGTTTCCGGAAAAAGCACAGCGCCACCACAGCGCTACTTGATGTTGTTGACAATCTACTGTCTGCGCTGGACCAAGGCATGAGCAGTATATTGGTACTACTCGATTTCTCATGCACCTTTGACTCTATTAATGTATCTTTACTATTGTCTAAGCTATATACTATGGATTTGACATACAAGCAGTGAAGTAGTTTCATAGCTTAGTGGTCGGAGACAATATGTTCAAATCACTAAGCCTGATGGTTCAAAGTCACACTCCTCACAGCAGCCTGTCCCTCGAGGAGTCCCACAGGGCTATATACTTGGACCTATTCTCTTTATTCTGTACAGTGCTGACATTATTAACAGAATTACACATTGCCAGTATCACTTGTATGTAGATGATCTACAGCTATATCACTCCTCTCCCGCTTCAAAGTACTTAGATGCTGTAAACAAAATAAATCATCATAAATTAAAGATTTACTAGAAGTGTCGACATGCGCTAAATCTAATTGCCTTATATTAAACCCCAATACGTCGAAGTACATGCTTATAGGCACAAGAAAAAAACATCCATATACTTCAGAGTGGGTCCTTCAATATTGTAGTTGATGGTCAGACTGTTGAGGGTGTTACTGAAGCTAGGAATCTAGGCTTGATTATGGATAGCGGATTGCACTTTGAAAAACATGTTGCTGAGGGTGCACGTAACTGTTTTTATCTACTAAGACTAATGTATAAAATTCGGCCTTACCTGAGCGAGGAGATCAGGCTACTGCTTTGTGAATCCTTGGTTCTATTGATACTTAATTACTGTGACATTGTATATGGTCCCTGCTCAGTAGAACTGAAAAATTAATCCAACGCGTACAGAATGCATGTGCTCGATTTTGTTTCCAGGTTGCCCCTCGCTCACGTATTACTCCATTTTTGAATGCACCAAACCTCTTAAAAATGGCAGCGCGCAGTAAGCTTCATTATGCTTCGCTGCTGTTTGGGGTCATTGTGACTAAATCCCCCAAATATCTAGTTTGAGAAACTCTTATGGGCCCAATCACAATCTGAGCAGCCGAGACGGATCAGTATAATCGTATTTCACACACCGAGACACAGATCCATGGCATTTCGTGGTTCCTTCAGATTTGCTGCCTCGCTATGCTAGAATGATCTGCCCCCGCCTGATCGTGCCCTTAAAACGTTAAGCGATTTTAAAACAAAGCTCAAAAAACTTTTGCTGTGTGCGCAAAAAGAATAGCAGCTTTATTCAGCACAAGTATTTGCACGCTTTGCTATGGAGGTATCTTATGAGGAGGTAGTTTATTTTAACTATCCACATTGTAATGTAATGTCATCTAAATTAGTCTTTGCCTTCTGTCTATACGGCTATACAATATTTGTATTACACCAATAACAGTAAATAATTAAATTTAATAGCACACTATAAGGTTTGGGTTACCCCGTTATAATATAAATTAATTCACTGGGCTTACTACACAAAATTGGCAAAAGGGTAATTATATAGGTATTTTAATGGTCACTGGGTATTTTATTACGTTTTCCATAAAAAAGCTTTTGTTTTATTCTATAACAAAGGCAATACCGTGGCACCGCCATTTTAGTTTGATAAATAAATAACATCTGCCACTGTCAGTGCAATAACAATCTAACTATCTAACACAATATTGCGACTTTGGGTTCTAGCCCTTTGAGGTTCACATCTTGCAGTCATTGATTAGTTACTTTTACGTGTATATATATACATATATATATACACGTAGCTTGGTGTTAAGCACCAGCTGTTCCAGTTGTAAACTTGTACGTGGGACAGTCTGACGCGTCAAAGCGATGTTTCTTAATGTCGCATTGTTTCTTAAATCGTTTACACGACGCACAAACAGGTACAAACTCGGGCTTATCTTTTTCGAACAGGACCTCGTCGCGTGTCCTTCCCCACAATGACCGCACAATGGTGACTTGTCGGTACAATATTTTTGGTCATGCCCGAATTGTTGACAATTTAGACAACGCACTAATTCTACGTTATCAAAGAAACGACAAGTGGCCCAGTCGATGAACAATTTGTCTTTTGTGGCCAACAGATGTTTACGTACTTCTTCTTGTAGTTTGTTAATAAGTGGTGTTAGTGTTAGGTAATGAAAGAAACACGCCGAAACCTGTCTCTGGACTCTCCCATAGAACAAAGAAATACTACTTCCCTATTCCATGAACTCTACATTGAATCCGAGAATTTTCCGTTATGAGTTTATTCAAGACATTACAATTCCTAAGTAATCGGAATAGTTTTATATAGGTAAATATCATACATGCCTGGTGTAGGGTAAAGGCAACTAGAAATGCGCAGATTTTTAACTTTTAATTTATAAAAGAATAGCTTTCATACCATACCTTATACAAAATTTTCATGAAAACGTTTTATTCGGTACATATTTTTGTAACTTAACCCGAAACAAAATTGTTAAGGTATTAGAAAAATGCTTTGAACTAGAGGTTTGAACTACCCATTTCTTGCGTAGATATCATTACATAAAAAAATGGCATTGACATAAATACTTTTTTATTTTAAAGCCAAGTAGTTTTTAAGCAAAAACATCTACGTTTTTATTAGGACCGGCACATCTCGGACTCTTAATCATTTGGTGGTGAATTTTATTGTTTTCGTGGCGATTCCACTTTAGAACACAATAAAAAGGACGGGTTAGTTTTACATCTAGTATGCCGACTGGGTACTTAGACATCTACATAAAACGTATATAGGTATATTGAAAGAAAAGTAGCAAAGCGCATCGCTTTGTGATCACGAGGTCGTAACTGTTGTACCAGGAAGACAAAAGTTTTCCTGGTACAACAGTTGTTTTTCCAAAGAGTAAAACCCGTCAACCTCAACGAGGTTCAATAAATGAAATTAAAAATAACATCTCTTGTTGATTTCTTAGGAGTAGTCAGATGTATACAGTCAGCTGCAACAATATGTTAACACTTGACGTTTAAATGTGATTTTGAAAAAGCAATTGAAAAATGGATGGTGTATTAATGATTAACGATTACAATTATACTGCTTTGTTGTTTTAGGGGAAAATCGCATCGATTTGTGATTCCGAGGTCCTGGGTTCAAATCCTAGGTCGGATAAATGTAGTATTTCTAACGAAAACTTCTCAGTATGAGTCTGGAATTGTGCCCGGTATATGGCAATAGGTATAGCCTATTCAATGGGGCCTAACAGCGTCGGCGAGAAGTGGGTGCACTCAGTACACCTCTGCCATCCCCGCTTGGGGAATATAGGCGTGACGGTGTTTAGTTGCAGTCTATTGTATGGCTTTAAGATAAAAAAATCGTTGTGGCTTCTCAGATTTATCCAAAACGCAGATTTAGTTGTTGCTTTTGTATTGGTAAGGTCTTGAAGAAATCAATACATTGGATATTAGTACTTTATAGAAACAGGCTCGCCTCCTATTTGGGACTAAACATCGTCACCGAAATGTGTATTTTTTTCACCTCTGCCCTACTTGGAGAATATGGACATCACATTATAAGTGACTTACTCTACCCGTATAAAGGCCACAAGTTGTGGTTCCTATAATAAAAGATCAATACCCCAGTGTATTCTATTTCTTCCCTTATTTTATACCTAACCACGTCCCTTGAAACGTCCCAAATTAAGGGTATAAAAAATTGCCTCGACTTGGAGGCTCCGTCCCTGTAGGTAATGTTCTACGGCCGCGTCTCACAAATCGCCTACCTCGTTAATCACGTGACGGTGGAAAACACAATGTTTTCTAATATAAGTTGTATTTCTTTTACTATTTTACCAAGGTTTTTACGGATTAAAAATATAAAAAGTAAACATCGTTACGTGCGTAGAGCGGCCGAGGTCCTGCTTTCAATTTCTATATCGGGCAAAAATGATTTTACTGTGTTTAATAAAGCATAATATTATATAAACTACCTTTGAAATTTCCTTCTAGAAGAAAATTGTTAGAAATATTAAATGTTTATAAATAAAACATAATATTATATGGTATCTTTTTCATTGACTTTTTGAATTACAGTATCAAAAAATTCGAATAATATTAAAAATATTAATAAATGTGTAAATGAGCGGGAATGATATTAAAAGGCGCTCGTAGCGCTGTTTGACCGTGGTGTTCGCACTGATCACCATGGTTATACCATATTCGAGCGTCTCCGTGCTTCGGAAGGCACTTTAAGCCATTGGTTCCGGTTACCACTAAATGTGGTAGTCGTTAAGCCGAGTGGGAAGCCGCATAGGCGACTTGATAAGTTCCAACAGCAGGTGGCCACGAGCCTGCCTCCACGAATCCGCACTAGGTCCGTGTGGTGGAGTATGAGCTAATCTCTGTCACCTCGATTTGCGAGAGAAGGCCCAGCAGTGGGGCAGTATAGGGTGCTATTATTATTATTATATTATAACATTGGTCGTTGTACTCCGTTGGTTCGGGCATATAGAAAGAATGCCAGATGAAAGAATAACAAAACAGATATACAATGTGACAGTGGAAGGATGCAGGTACCGGGAAAGACCTAGACTATCTTACCACGACCAAATAAACCGAGTCTTATCTGAAGGAAAAGTCAAGAGTCTCCGTAACCGGCGAGCGTGTATGAGACGAACTATGAGAGTGGAGGAAGCCAGAGAGGTGTAAGGAAAGAACCTGTTGGAACCCCGTACTCTCTGCCTACCCCGCAAGGGATCTGGCGTGATGATATAGATAGATAGATAGATATTATAATATTAATATACCCTATTCGACTAATGCGAAAAATTTAGGTGTATACATAGACTGCAATCTTTCCCGGTGCACCCACATCGCGGATGTCAGCAGAAGGGTATATTACTCATTTCAGTCTGTCAAACGTCTTCAGAATTTCCTGCCTTTTCAAACTAGAATAATTCTCGCCCAATTATTTCTTCTGTCACATTTAGACTTCGCTGATGTCTGTTTCCTTGACGCGAGAGAGGAACTTCTTAACAAACTCGAACGTCTGCAACTTCATTTTCGGTCTCCGCAAATATGATCATGTCTTCGAGTATCGATCGAAACTGAAGTGGCTACCTATTCGCCGACGTCGAAATTTACATATTCTCTCTCTTCTCTTCTCCGTCCTTCATAACCCTAGCTCGCCACATATTTTGACTAAGGTGTAGAGTTTGTGAAGTTAGAGCTTCTAGAGTGTAGGGCGTGTAGAGTTAGAACCTTGGCTCTACATGAGATCTGATAACTTTTTGACAATGCGGTCTGGTCTCGTCTTGGCAACATATTACATGAAAATGTTTATGATGGGATTTCACTTCTTTTTGTTAGTTGCTTATGACAATATTTTTTATTTAGTTCATGGTTATGTTCGTTCTTTTTTTGGGGTGTATTTTATTATTATTTATAACATGGAGTCCCTGTATCAATTTTAAGACCTCTAGCATCAACATTTGCGGAAGTCTCATACAAATTTCCATCCCTAGTTTAATGTGTTGGGGCGTAAAAGTTTCAAGTTTTAGAATTTATGTTATTGTTTGTGTAATACTAGCTTACATTACAAATTTTAGCGTTCTAGGACTTTCACCCTAAGAATTTTGATGATCATCAGTGAGTTAGTGACGAAATTGGAGTTTTTTAGATATCAATAAAATCTAAAGTATAAGAGCTATGCAATTGAAACTTTATATGTTTAATGAGTCTACTATTGAAATCATATTCCGAGAATTTTGTATATCTGGTATAATCCAAACCCAAGTTATGAGGGTTCAAAAAATGACGAAGCGCTTCGAGAAAAGGTAGCAGTGCCCTTGCGCTTCGCTTAGCTCTTCTTGGAGGGGCACTGCCGTGCCCAGATAACATGATGTCAGTATTTCTCTGTCTCTCTCTCTCTCCTTGGCAATTATTATTCCCATCTGATGGTGGGGTCTGCCTTCTAAATTTTCTTCTTCCACTTCGCTCTGTCGGACGTGTCGTGTTCGGAGGCATTGCAAATACACAGGTATTTTTTGACCACATCTGCCCATCTTGTTTTTGGCCGTCCTCTGGGTCTGGGCCCTGATAGGTTTAGATTGGCCGTAATATTACCCACATAATCGGGAGGTTTTCTCTTTATGTGGCCATACCAACGGAGTCTACTTTCTTGTAGCTTATCAGCAATGTCGCGAACACCGAGACTCCCGCCAACGTACTCGTTGCGAATTTTATCAAGTCTCGTCACCCCGCTCATCCACCGAAGCATCTTCATTTCAGCGACTTGAATCGCATGGACTTGGCGCTGCGTTACGGATGTCAGTATTTATTATTATAAATTACAAATGTTGCAAGAACAAAAACCTATTGGAACTCTGTGTCCTCTGTCTATCCTGTAAGGAATTTGGCGTGATAGTATAGATAAATAGACCATTAATCACGCATTGTGGCAAATAGCTCTCTAAAACATCAGCTGGTCCTTTTTTCGCTATAACCAAGCGCGTTACGATATCTTCGAGAAATGATAGTGTAATAATACTCGGTGATGTCGTTGGAGTCACATTAAACAGTTTTGGGCATTATTCAATTTTTTTTAATGTAGGAGCTGATATGTTATTGGGCAGGAAATGTGCGTATATTGCGGGTGTTAAGGTAGGCAAACCTCATCACGGTATGGATCCCTAGGGCCGGTTACAGACGCCTTGGCCAGTGGGATATAGAATATGCTATTAAAAAATGTGGCAGCAAGCAGTTGAAATAGCTATTAAATTAGTTTATAAGCCCTCCCCGAAGGTATCCTAGAATAACAATGACTTTTGGACGTTAAACACCTTATGACCATGAGTGCTGTAGAGTACTCAGAACGTTAGGAACTCCGGTTTTAAACCAGAAATAAACCGGGGTAAAATCCGAAATATTTTGCCCAACTCTGCCATTACACGATAATTTCACAAAGTTACCGTAACGCGCCGTGTTACGTACTTAATTGGTCGTAGCGAATAAGGACCCAGGGTTTTATAAGTGTTTCCTTACACATTTGACCTTCAAAATACCGTCGATTGTTGTCACAAGATGTATGTTTTTGTTTGCTCAGTATCTTAATAATCATAATTCTTATGGGTTATAAAGCTAGGAGATAAGCTGTTTGATGAGAAACCGAACTACTTTGGAAGTAAGATACATAAGCTAAGAATATAAGCGAAATAAGGGCTTTTTATTTTTCTGTATTTGCATATGTTTATTTTGAGACGGTATGAACGATCACCCAAAATTTATAAATCGTTAAGGTAACAGAGGAGAATGAAGAGGAGAGAGAGAAGGAGAGGAAGAGCAAGAGACTTAACAATTACTCTTTTAAAAGAAAAGGATTACAATTTTTACAAGCTTTTATTTAGCTTGCAATGTTTGATAGTTTGTTGGTTTTGGTCAAATCTTGCAACCTCGAGGAGGATGGTGGCGTGGTGTGGCCCACGCCGCCGTGAGCACTGCAACGGTGCAGGGTGGGAAGCAAGCTACAAGTTTCCCCTCCCGAGGCGGCACAAGAGTGCCCACCGGCGCGTTCTACTCGATGATCGCGGAGCCTCTGACACGTGCCAGTGCTGGCCACGGTGGGGTTTTAGTCGGTAAGAGTCCGACATGTCCTTGCTAGCTTCCCCCGAAGCTGGCGGAAGTCCACGACGATGGCCCCACGTAAAAAAATGATCAAATCTTGCAAGCAGAATTAGAACCATTTCATTTTTATGGTAATCATGACCTGATTGTACACCCAGGATACGTTCCAAACGAAGCAATTCCTTAACGGTCAACAGCATACACACAAATTATTGTAACATGATTTTTCCACGATCATAATCGACGCTGTTGACGACGCAATAATAAATCTATACATATAATAAAACTGTAAGGAAGTTGTGTCTGTACATGGAATATTTTTAGGAAATAACAACCCAGGGATATCCTTCTATCGACGTAGAAGCCAATTCTACAATTTTGGGCTTTCGTGTCTGTTTGTCTGTCTGTCTGTCGGTCTGCCGCCATCACGCAAAAACTACTGGGTGGATTTTGATAAAACTTTCCATGCGGATACCTTAAAATGTTGGCTAACATATTGTATAGTATTTATCTCGGAAAATCGAAAGGTTTTTCCAGAAAAGACGAAAATAAGCGAAATATTGTATTTCTAAAAAGCCACCTTACTCCAAACCTGTTTGATGGATTTCAATGAAATTTTGTGTAATTGTAACCTGTACAAAAGGTCATAACTCTGTGTACTTATATTTTCGAAAAACTTAACAGTTTTTCGAAAATATGAGTACACAGAGTTGAAAATATAACAGTGAAACTTAGTGTGGAGATATTTCATATGACAGAAAATATAGTTAATATTTACGTTTTCAGGAAATCTAACAGTTTGTAGGGAAAAGTAAAGCATCTATATCTCTACATACTACATATAATAAAACTGTAAGGAAGTCATGTCTGTGTATATTTTTGGAAAATAACAACCCACGGATATCATTCTATTGATGTAGAAGCCAATTCTACATTGTTTGGCTTTCGTGTCTGTTTGTCTATCTGTCTATCTGTCCAAGAGTATAAACCATCATAACGCAAAAACTACCAGGCGGATTTTGATGAAACTTTGCACGCAGATATCTTAAAATGTTGGATAACATATTTAATTGTATTTATACCGGAAAATTAAAAGGTTTTTTCAGAAAAATACAAAAATAAGCGAGACATTGAATTTCTAAAAAGACATTTTACCCCATACCTGTTTGATGAATTTCAATGAAATTTGGGATATTTGTAGCCTGTACTAAGGATCATAACTGTATACTTATATTTTCGAGAAATGTAACAATTTCTGAGGACAGAAAAAATGAGTCGATTTTGATAAATCATTCATTGTTCCAAAATAACTTAAGCTACTACATTGTCGCGGGATATTCCGCAAAACTTTATTACTGTTTGTCCCGAACTGCAATGTTACGACGTAAACTATGTGATTTTGCCGAAGACGGACTATGAGAGTGGAGAAAGCCAGAAATGTCTGTAAGAATAGAACCTGTTGGAAATCTGAAATCTCTGCCTACCCTACAAGGGATCTGACGTGATGATATCGATTGATAGATAGTATTGAAGTATCTTAAGTTGTGAAATAGCAATATGAAATAGGTAACTTTGTTCACACACTATATCATGCCGATACTATCCGTGTAAGTGGTATATAAAACCACTCCAATATGCATTTGGTGGATTTTTACCGGCTTGCATAATGGCTTAACACCTTGTATAAAACCATGTTTCAAGCAATAAATGATTTATCTATCTATCTATCTATCTTAAAGATACTAATCATATTTAGGTATGCCTCGTCATCATATGCCTCGTTGGTCTGGTGGCAAAGCGCATCGCTTTGTGATCACGAGGTCCTGGGTTCAAATCCTAGGTCGGACAATTGTAGTTTTTCTAACGAAAAATTCCCAGTATGAGTCCGGAGTCTGGAAATGTGCCCGGTATATGGCAATAGGCTCGCCCCCTATTACATGGGACCTAACATCGTCGGCGAAACGTGGGTGTACTCAGTACATCTCTGCCACCCCCTCTGGGGAATATAGGCGTGACGGTGTGTTAGGCTAAAAAATGTTAAGCAATCCTTCGATTTCCCTAATCTTCTTTACAGGTGCCTAAAAGCCTGGGGACCTGTTGAAATTGTTGTACAACAAAAATTTACTCATTTTTATGTTGACTTTAAAATACTTTTGCAAAACAAAGATGACTTGGTTTAATCGATAAAACGTAGACTGCTTAACTTACTTTGTCGAATAGTTCCCCGGGTACGATCCCCGCACAGCGTACAAGAATATTGATTTGGGATTTGTGATTTTGAAATAAATAAGTTATTTTAAGTGCATATGGGCACAATAAAATAGATTTGTTTGTCCGTGTTAATATCCAGAACGGTGCAACCGATTTTAAAAAGACTATTACTGGGCAATGGAGGAATTTTCAGAGATTATTCAAGACTACTTTTTAGCTCGGGAAATGCAATATTTCTGGGGGATAGTTGATTTTATTTCTCCATATTAATACGGATCAACGGATTTAAAAGAAACTGAATATGGAGGTGTCTCTTCAATCTTGAAATAATGCTTATACAATATATTCAGTAAAAGGTTCTCCCGGGATATCTAGCTGTTATTACTGCACACTAAAATGACATAATGGATCTTACTAACACTTTCAAGGTGTTTTAGGTCTTGAAATAATTTTTATCTCGGAAAGAATCACGGTTCTTGCGACATAGCTGGTATTTATTCATATTAAAATGGCTAAATGAATTTAACTGAAACGTTATATGAACGTGTCTTACATCGGAAAATAAAACAGAACGCTTTTTATCTCAAAAAATAGCACGACTTCTGTGGAATATCTATTATTTCTTCATACCTAACGGATTATAAAGAAACTTTATATGAAAGAAACCACACAGATATACAAATTCAAAAGTGAAAGGACGTAGAACAACAACCATTTATAGTTTCACAAATTATATACAATATGTACAATTATATAAAAAAAACAGCAAAGAAAAATCAATAAAAACGGTAGTAAAAAAAGAAATATACCTATATAGAAAGTGGTTGTCAAATGGTTCCACGCCGCTGTCAGTTTGTAGTGTACCTAGAACAGGACGCAGATATCGGGCAAGACCTAGACTATCTTACCATGACTAAATAGACGTACGATTTAGCGCAGTGGTTAAGAGTTTGAGCAGTTCCACCCAATGTCTAATAGTCGCGGGTTTGATTCCCGCATGGGACAAATCTTTGTGTGACCCACAATTATTTGTTTCGGTGTGGGTATTTGTGTGTGTGAATTTTCATGTTCGTAAACGCACCCACGACATAGGAATAAATCCTAGCGTGTTGCTACGTTTTTAAGAAAAGAAAAAATAAAAAAAAGAAAGGCCATGTCTTATCCAAAGAGCAAGTCAAGAGTCTCCGTAACCGACGAGCGTGTATAAGACGAACTATGAGAGTGGATAAAACCAGAAAGGTCTGTAAGGAAAGAACCTGTTGGGACTCTGCACACTCTGCCTACTCCGCAAGGGATCTTACGTGGTGATATAGATTGGTAGATAGTATTAAAGTATATTAAGTCGTAAAATAATAATATTAAATATGTAACTTTTTTACACACTAAATCATGCCGATATTATCCTGCATTATATGCATTTGGTGGGTTCTAACCGTCCTGCATGAAGTCCAAAGATATTAATCTTATTTTGTCGAAAGAAAAGCCTGACAATCCGTTGATTTCCCTCTTTCTTTTCATCGGCGAAATTGTTCTACAGCGAAAATTTACTCATATTTAAGTCGACTTTATTAATACTTTTGGAAGACAAAGACGACTTGGTTTAAGCGATAAAACGTAGACCGCCTTACTTACTTTATCAAATAGTCGCAGGTACAAGCCTCGCTCAGCACACGAGAATATTGATTTGGGATTTGTCATTTTGAAATAAAGAAGATACTTTATGCACATTCAGGCACCATAAAAAAAAGTTTGTCCATGTTAATATCCAGAACGGTGGAACCGATTTTAAATACTAGATCATTGGAAAATGTTAGATTTCTCAGAGACTGTCCCGGTATATGGCTACTTTTTACTTTGGGAAATGCATAATTTCAGGGAATAGTTGCTTTTGTTTCTCCATATTAACACGGCTGAACGGATTGAAAAGAAACTTAATATGGAGGTGTCTCTTAAGTCTTGGAAAATTATTATTTCAAAAAGTCCTACCTATCTATTTCAAATTACAAAACAAACGCGTGCGAAGCCGCGGGAAACAGCTAGTAACACATAAATTGATGAGGTACAAAGGTTAATCACTTTGTACATTATATATAAATTATCTGGTTGCCAGGTGTTAATAAGAAGAAACTTTACCGAAGATAATCGAATTTTGCGTTGGGGATTCGTTGACATTTAAACGTTTGAGTGAGTCTAACATAATTGGTAAGAATCATAGAGGTACTTAAAACATAGAGGAAGCATTAACAAGATTATATATTTGCACTGCTTACACTTATGTCATGTCAGTGATAAGAACGAGGACAAACCCATCGTTACCAGCTACACCCTTGTACATTTTTTGACATTAATGACATAGACCATATGCGCTGTGGGCTGTTGGGGTATTACTCAATAAAAGATAACGACTTTATGTTATCGTGTATTTGGTTAACTGTACTACTACTACTGAGTCCTGTTACATGATGTGTAGCCCTTTATATATGGGCTACCGTGAGGTAGGGGGGTCATACACTACACATACACCTTACATATGTTTTCCCATAGATGTAGTATTAGTACTTTCCCATATAACTGCGAAAGCTTTATCGATAAAATCTAAAGGCTCTAAAATAACGAAAGTTATAACTAAAATGTCAGTTAAGGCAAATAAAAATAAAAAAAATGAAAATTGAAATGATGAAATGAAATTAAAATAAAAACTAATAATAAAAATAACATATTCCAATGATTACCTAGCTACATTATTTTTGTTTTTAATATGTTTTTAAAAGCATGCAATTGATAATTATACACATCCAAATCAGAGTAATCATTGTTACGAGTATTATTCCTACACACCCTGTACAAAAAAGTATTATTTCCCCCCGTCGATTCCTTGCCTCCTATCACGCAAACGGAGGTCGAAGATCTGATTATGGGTCTTAAATCTAAAAAAAGCCCCCGGCCCTGACGGCATTTCGAATCGCGTTCTAAAATGCCTGCCTGCCCAACTCATCTGCCTCTTGGTGGCCATTTTGAACGCCGCCATGACGAACTGCACCTTCCCCGCTAAGTGGAAGGAGGCGGACGTCATAGGCATTCCCAAGCCCGGCAAACCTCGCAATCTCCCCGCGAGCTACCGCCCTATCAGTCTCCTCAACTCCCTGGCCAAGATATACGAGCGCCTACTTCTGGCGAGGCTCAAAGACTTCGTAACGTCCAGGGGTATCCTTATCGACGAGCAGTTTGGCTTTCGAGCCAAACACTCTTGCGTCCACCAAGTGCACCGCATCACGGAGCACATCCTCTCCGGTCTCAATAGACCCAAACCCATCTACACGGGCGCCCTCTTCCTAGATGTCGCGAAGGCATTCGACAAAGTCTGGCACAACGGCTTGATCTACAAGCTCTACCAATTGGGTGTGCCGGACAGACTCGTGCTCATCTTACGAGACTTCTTGTCGAATCGCGCCTTCCGTTATCGCGTCGAAATGACGCGCTCCACTTCCCACTCCATCAGTGCTGGAGTCCCACAGGGCTCAGTTCTCTCTCCGCTCCTGTTTAGCCTTTACACGAACGACATTCCTCGTTCGAGTAAGGCGCATCTAGCCCTATTCGCGGATGATACCGCTCTCTACGTCTCGCATAGGAATAAGGGTTTCATTACCAGACACCTTCAGGCATCCGCCAATTCCCTAGGGAATTGGTTCAGAAAGTGGCGTATTGAGGTGAACCCGGACAAGAGCGCTGCGGTGTTCTTTTCCAGAGGTGCCACCCCGCGCCACTCCCTGCGCCGCCCTAGAAGTAATCTCGGCCAAGTGACCATGTTCGACCGACCCATTCCCTGGGTCAAAGAGGTCAAATATCTAGGGGTCACCCTAAACAGTACCATGTCCTTCGGCCCGCACATCAAGCGGGTCCGTCACTGAGCATCATTTGTGCTCGGTCGTCTCCATTCGTTAATCTGCAAGCGGAGTAAAATGTCCCTTAGAAATAAGGTGACACTTTACAAAACTTGCGTTCGACCCATCATGACTTATGCGTGTGTTGTGTTCGGGCATTCGGCCCCCTCTCACATCGATAAACTGCAAGTGGTTCAAAACCGCTTCCTCCGTAAAGCCGTAGGAGCCCCCTGGTTCGTACGGAACGTCGACCTCCACTCCGATCTAGGTCTCGAACCTATTCGCGCCTTTATTAAAAAGGCGTCAACACGTCACTTCGCGAACGCATCTACCCATGCGAATCCGTTAATCGTAGCCACCGCCGACTACGATCTCCCTCCCGACCCCTGCCGCCACCGCCGGCCGCGACATGTTCTCACCGACCCCCCCGATGCCTTGTCATCCCTTCTTTCCGCTCAGAATACGGGCGACGACGACGTAGACGTAGTAGTAGATCCCCTCCCATAACCGGCGGTTGACCGGTGCGCTTAGTAGTGCACCCGTCCCCCTACAGCGACTGTCCCAACCGAGGGCGCCTCGAAGAGGCGCCCTCGAGTATGTCGCCTCTTGCCCTTCTGGCTGGCTGGAGCGTAGTGGTTGCACGCTCGCCGTTAAAATCCGGTGAAGCTGTAGAGGCCTCGAGGCCAACAGCGTAGATAATTCATACACACACACACACACACAAGTATTATTTGTGAATTTATATTGCGATAAAAGTCGTGGACATCTAAATAATATATTGTTCATCAAAAATGGAGAGTCTACCAAATTTATAATTGTAAATAAAAATATTTGGTCTCTCCCTGACCGCCGAGCAGACAAGGTAGATGCCTTATAAATATATTTTCTATGCGCTTAATAGATTATTTATTATTTATTTAAAGTTTATTACATATATAGGCAGAATATTTATTTTTATTTATAATTTTCAAATAGTAAATCGTAAGGTAGACGATAATCCATAGCTATCTAGGTAAAGGAAATAGGTAAAGTCTGAATATATTATTTATTTTTAAGGTATTACTTACGTTTATATTTTATATATTTTATAATAATTTATATAAATACTTAACTTGTATACTCCTTCAGAGTAACCCCCCCTTGCAATGTACAGTCACGTTATTTAATTTAATAATTATATTTATAAGCAGAGCTCCGCTCGCTTCGACGGTCGGATACAGAATGAATCCTGTCTGGCGATTACATTCCTTTTTATACTGTCAACAATTCCATAGTGTCTTATTTATTACAAAGGTCATCAAAAATCCTAAATAGATTAATTCACTATATAACTATAAAATTCTTGCCATAAAACACCTCAATCAATCAGCCTATCGCAGTCCACTGCTGGACATAGGACACGCGCCATTGCACACGGTCCTCCGCCTTCCGCATCCAGTCTGTCCCAGCGACCTTTTTGAGGTCGTCGGTCCATCTAGCTGGGGGCCGTCCTACCTTACGCTTACCAAGTCGCGGTCTCCACTCTAGGACACGTTTGCTCCATCGATCGTCGGTCCTTCTGCAGATGTGACCAGCCCATTGCCACTTTAGCTTACTGAGTTTGCGAGCTATGTCAGTAACTTTGGTTCTTTGTCATCCGACAAACCTCGTTACGAATTTTATCCTTCAAAGAGACGCCGAGCATAGCTCGCTCCATCGCCCGCTGTGCGACTTTAAATTTGTGGACCAGTCCCACTGTGAGTGGCCACGTCTCGGCCCCGTAGGTCATAACAGGTAGGACGCATTGGTTGTACACTTTTGTCTTCAGGCATTGCGGTATAGGCGAAGAGAAAACGTGACGTAGTTTGCCAAATGCTGCCCAACCCAATTGGATCCTGCGGTTGATTTCTTTCTCGAAGTTATTTCTATCAAATTGGACAACTTGCCCAAGGTGTCTACTCCCGAACAACTTCGAGCATCGAACCATCGACGTAGATCGGTCCCGGCGTGACATGTTCATTAAACATGATCTTGGTTTTATCCAAGTTCATGCCGAGACCGACACCTCGAGAGGCTCCATTTAGGCTATGCAGCATTTCGCGTAACTGTTCCAGTGACTCTGCCACGATGACGATATCATCGGCAAACCGAAGGTGTAAGATGTATTCTTCGTTGATTTTAATGCCCCGCCCAGTCCAGTCCAGCGTCTTGAAGACGTCTTCAAGTGCATTGGTGAAGAGCTTGGGGGATATTACATCCCCCTGTCTTACACCTCAACGCAGCTCGATCGGGTTGGTCTTTTGGTCCTGGAGCTGGACGGTCATTGTGGCGGTATCATACAGACATCTCAGAACCTCGATATAGCGCCAATCGATGCCACATCGCTGCAGAGCATTCAGAACCGCCCAGGTTTCGATGGAGTCGAAGGCTTTCTCGTAGTCCACGAAAGCCATACACAGCGGCTGATTGTACTCTTCGGTCTTCTGTACAATCTGCCGAACAGTATGGCTGTGGTCCACGGTGCTGTAGCCTTTTCGAAACCCGGCTTGTTCCGGTGGCTGGAACTCGTCAAGTCTTCTGGCGAGGCGGTTTGTGAGTACTCTCGAGAACAACTTGTAGACGTGGCTCAGGAGTGAGATGGGTCTGTAGTTCTTCAGCAAGGTTTTGTCACCTTTTTTTAAGAACAGAACCACCGCACTCCCGCTCCACGCTTGAGGTGTTAAGCCCTGGTGGATGACGGAATTAAAGAGGCTCGCTAACTTTTTCAGGATTGAAGTCCCGCCTGCTTTTAGAAGCTCAGTGGTGATTCCGTCATCGCCTGGCAACTTGTTGTTTTTGAGCTGCTCGAGAGCCACTCTGACCTCGTCCTGGTTGACATCAGGGAGGTCTTCCGTGTAGTGGCGTGCGAGTGGGGCTCTGTGGTCGTCAGCGCTGGGTCTCGTGGGTTTAGTCATCCGTGATGCGTACAGGTCTTTGTAGAAACTTAGAGGTCACGGTTTTGCCATCTGCAGTATTAAGTTTCGTCAGATGGGATTTACCTAGCTGGCGAGCGAAGACTTTGGTGCCTCTGTTCTGTTCAATCGCAGCCGCGATGGCGCGGGTGTTGGAACATCGGAGGTCACGTCGCACCAGCTTCCGGATCTTCCGGTTGAGGTTCCTCCCATCCGGCAAAGACGCCTGCGTGGATGACATTTCTCGTCTCTGCCTCATAAGTTCGAGAGTCTCGAGCGAGAGTTTAGACTCTCTGTTACCGCTTTTGCCGGGAAACACCCTTCGAGACACCTCCTGTAGCGTTTTGACCACTGTGTCGGTTTTTTCGTCAACATTGCCTTCGGTTTCCAGCAGGTCGAAACGATTTTGAAGCTCCAGTTGGAACTTTTCAAACCCTAAAGCTATTTGAGGCGCAGTAGGTCTCAGAGTAGACCTCATCACGCGACGCCTTTCGGCCCTGAAGTTTATATTTAGAGCGCCTCGGACAAGTCGGTGATCGCTGCCGGTATTAAACCTGTTGATCACGGAGACGTCTCTAAATATAGACTTCCTGTCAGTCATGACGAAGTCTATCTCGTTCCTCGTCACAGTGTCGGGGCTTCGCCATGTCCACTTTCTATGAGGCTTCTTCTTAAAGAACGAATTCATCAAGAAGAGCCCCTGCGACTCCAGAAAGTTGACCAGCATCTGCCCCCTGTGGTTTCGGCGGCAATTATTGTTTCGCCGCGTTCTTGTACTCCCACTTTGGCATTGAAGTCCCCCATAACAACGCTGTAGTGAGCCTTAGTGGTGCCATGTAATGCCTTGGCTATGTCTTCATACATGGCTTCGACTATGTCGTCGCAGTATGTCGAGGTCGGCGCATATACCTGTACCACCTTCAGGGTGCACCTGTTGGTGATTTTAATTATGAGGTACGCTACCCGTGTCGACACACTGCTGACTTCTACAACGTTGTTAGTGAGAGCTTTGTTGACCAGGTAACCGACACCACCCTGAGAGGGCCGATCACATTCCCGCAAGTAGAACAGGTGGCCTGACTCAAGGGTTATCGCGTCCTCGCCCTGTCTTCGGACTTCAGATTACCCCAATATGTGCCAGTTTATGCGACCTAGTTCTACCTCGAGTTCAGTGAGGTGTTGGTCCAGCCGTAGAGAGCGTCCATTGTACGTAGCCAGGGTCAGGTGTTTTTGGTAGCCTTGTGTCGTAGCCCGGAGATTCTTCGCACCCCCTGCCCCGCTGTTACCGCGACCGCTACCGTGGCAGCGGACAGCGGGACTACCGGGAACTGGGGGCCTTTGTTTTAGGTGCCTTACCATGTTAGGAGGTTTTGGCCTACTATACCACGCTGGCCAGACGGGTTGGTATAGGGTTTGTTCAAATTTTCCTTTTCTGGTCGTTGATCGAATGACGTTACTACCTTTGGTGGACTCTTACCACCAGCCTAGCAAAAGTAAGGCTACTGGGGCATTCTAAGTTTTTCTTTCGCTTCCAGCCCAGTAAGGAAGCAAAGTAAAACACCTCGTGGCTTCTTATTAAAATAAAATAAACATAACTTCTAATTGCACCTCATAACTCCAAATTTAAACATACTTAAAGCATGTAGCACAAGTACATGCCCACGCGAGAGGCCCAATTTAGTGTATATTAACGTATCTTGGCACAGTAAACAAATAAATCCACATATATTTTCACAGAATCTATCACGGCCATACTGACCTGTGCTTTGCTCTCGAAGCACAATACACTTCTTAAACCACATTAGTTCCTGACCTTGGCATGTTGGTCTTTTCACCTGCTGCACATGAAATCTTGACCAACATCAGGGCAGAAACCGACCAGCAGTATATATATATATATATATATACATAAATAGCCTCTGGCCTTGACATGCTATACCTATCATCTGCCGCACATGAATTTCAGTATAGCATCAGGGCAGTGACCGACCGGCAGATATATAATGATACATGATATATACATTAGCCTCTGGCCTTGACATGTTAGTCCTATCACCCGCTGCCAGTGATATTTCAGACTAACATCAGGGCAGTGACCGACCAGCGGATATATACACATAATATATATGTAAGGTTTATAAATCACAAATCTACTGTGCCAAAATTACGCCTCTAATCAACATGTTTTATCGATTAACGATATTTATTTTTAACAAAACTATTTATTGTTCATCATATTATTGCTGATTAATAATAATTAAACATTTTATAATCAAGTTTTAAATATAACAAAAACTCCTTGACACTGATTAGCTCCTACTGACAGTATAATAACATCTTAGTGTAACCAAATATTACGTACAATAATTTTAACAATAAACCGTTTTAACTTCGTGGTTAGGCTATACATATTTTATACAACAATTTATTTTAAAATAACTATCTATCACGGCCTATAGATTAAACATGATATTAATTTAAACTAACTCTTCAAATGAAACGTTTTGTTACACCCATTAGCCTGGCCATAATCGTATTTTTTTCATTCGCGATAGTAATATTTCTTCAATTTTCAAGACCTCTTAATGAGAATCTATCGTTTGGTAATATTCCAATAATCTTGTATGGACCTTTGTATTTTGGACATAGTTTATCGTGGTGCCGATGATCTTGACTTACATAAACCATGTCGCCTTTATTAAAAGACTGATTAGTATGCCTGGTAACATCAAAACGTTTCTTATATTTATCAGCAGCGTCTTTGAGACGTTGTGCGATTCACGATCAGCCTGTGTATTTATACTAGGTTATAATGAATCATCTATCACGTCAGTTATTCCAGCTTGAACGGAAGGTACATTACATTCTTTACCAATTAAAAGTCTTAAAGGTGAAAAACCAGTAGATTTCTGAACAGTAATGTTTAAAGACTGCTGAGCTTTTCAAAGAACGTTCGGCCATTCTGAAGAATTACGAACTGTAGCCGTAAGCATATTCATAACTATCGCTACATAGCGTCCTACCTGCCCGTTACTACGAGGTATTTCCGTAGAGATTTTTCCCCGTTTACCAATAAGACTATGAGCAATGCCCGGAAACCAAAAGTATCGCCTAATTTTTTAACCTATACCCCTTTGGTACGTATAATTTAAGAGTCGCTTCAGGTTTACTTTATAATGAAGAAGGTTATTCATGATAACATGTTAACTGGTATCCATTTCACCATTTTGAACTTATACACATATATCAAACTTTGAGTTTCATTATCATTATGTTGTGCTGTCTCTAGCTATGATGATGGCACATCAGAATTTTCATTAATTGCATTAATTTTTAAAGGATTTTCTGATATTGAAACTGGGTTGCGGCTTAAAAAGTCTACATGCCCTATAAATTTACCCTTTTTTTTGTAGAGTATATCGAACCGAAAATCTTACATGGAAGTCCACTACCTAGTAACACAGCACAGATCCTTTTTCTTCATTGTTGATTTAATGGCGTTACAGTCTGTTATAATAGTAAAATGGACCCCCAATAAACGTCTAAGAGCATTATAAATTGCCAGTGTCTCTAGATCATATGAACAGTATCGCGATTCAGCTGGAGAGCTAAGTTTACTAAAATATGCTACTACTCTAATACTATTATTAACTCTCTGCATCAGGATTGCTCCGTACCCCACAGAACTGGCATCGGTATGTAATCCATGACGTATTTTGTAGCCTCATTTTGTTCTAGTGCCCACTCCCAATTTTGGTTGATCTTTGTCAGTTTAGTTATACAACTAGTTCGTGCGGCAAACCTGACACCCTCTTCCGAAATCTGCCTTCCTAAGTATTCGATCTTTCTTACGAAAAAAATATATTTATTAAGGTTTATAGTGAATCCTGCAGCACAAAGAGGTTCTAGGGTCTGTTCCAGATACTGTAAACCCTATTTCTCAGTTTCAAATGGAATTAAAATATCATAAATATACACTTATAAAAAATTTAAATGAAAAACAGCTTTACTGATAGAACAAATAGACCGGGTCTTATCTGAAGGACAAGTCAGGAGTCTCCGTAACCGGCGAGCGTGCACGAGACGAACCATGAGAGTGAAGAACCCGTTAGAACTTCGCAGTCTCTGCCCACCCCGCAAGGGATCCGGCGTGATGATATAGATAGATAGACCTTTGAAATACCGACGGTCCATTACAAATGCCAAAAGGTATATTTTTTACGAACTCATTTCACCTGTTGTAACTGTACCAATACTATTTTCAGTCGGTAAAATTTGCTGAAACTTTTTTTTTTAATATTTATTATTGTAGTCTGCAATGCTGTATGTAGATGACTAATTATTGTATTTATTTGATGAAATTGAGATTTATTACTAGACGAGGCTGGACTAACTATACCGGTTGGGTTAGGTACACGAGTACGCTGCAATCTACAACCTTCAGAGTCCATCCGCGTTTCTACCAATAATAAAATCATAGGCAAAACCCTTTTCTATAGCTACATGAAATTATATTTGTAAACATACTTCAATGAATATGACCGGTTAAGTTACTTTGGCAAATATGTATAATTTTTCTTTACGTATTCCCCCCAGTGTTAAGGAACATGGATTAAAATTACAACCTAACTTTCTAGCTATCGAGTCCTTTAACATGCTGCAACTAGCACCTGTGTCTATTAGAGCCATAATTGTCAGATCCTTAAAACTTTAGTGAAGCAGTTTATAGTTGTGGAGGGTTTAAGGTTGGCACGTTTTTTTTTAAAGTAACAGACAGAATCAGTGTGGCCAATTTTATTGCAATAACTGCACTGGACCATACGTAATGGTTTATTTACATCGGATGGAGTAGTCATTTTAGAGATAGAACCACTGTACTGGGTAGCACGATTTCTGAAACATTGGGTCCTAACATTACCTAATTTGCCACATGAAAGGCAACGCTTCTCCTGAGGACTATCTATCTTTGGTTGTTTAATAACTGTATTGCATGTAGCACCATTATTTTTGGTACCAGAATCGATTGGTCGCTTTCATGACGTTATGCCATACGTGGTAAACAGTGACATTAATTCAGCAGTTGTACTAACACGGCTATTATGGGAAGCCATTCGCACATTAATATCATGTATACCTCAACATACTAGCTCGACTAACTGTTCTTCCGTAAAAGCTATTTTTGTAATTTCGCCCTAGCATACTCGCAATATAAATCAGCAGTTTTTGGAAGTTAATAATACAGCTCTTGATAATTTATTAGACAATTTCGTTTTCCTGGGTACAACCGTTTAATAGTAGTTTGGAAGTTTTCCCAGGTTCTACCTTCATCAGGTTCCCAGGTCTCGTACCGTAGTAAAGCTGAGCCCTTAAGGGCGTTACCTGGTTTAGCAATGGTTGTAACGTTGCTCCAACTGAGGTCTACTGCAATAGAGTTGATGTTGCTTCACCATTTCTCCGCACCATTTTCATTTTTATCGGGATCAAAAGGAGGCAGCTCCACATCTCCTCACTGAGTACCAGCTACAGCATCCCGGATTGGCTTAAGAAGTCCTATGACTGTAGAATCCATCAGGAGCCACGCCCACAAGTCCTCAAAAATAAAACAGTGATTAGGAATAGCTCAGGGTGTATCCCACTTCTGATAATAGATTATTTATTATTTATTTAAAGTTTATTACATATATAGGCAGAATATTTATTTTTATTTATAATTTTCAAATAGTAAATCGTAAGGTAGAAGATAATCCATAGCTATCCAGGTAAAGGAAATAGGTAAAGTCTGAATATATTATTTATTTTTAAGGTATTACTTACGTTTACATTTTATATATTTTATAATAATTTATATAAATACTTAACTTGTACAGTCACGTTATTTAATTTAATAATTATATTTATAAGCAGAGCTCCGCTCGCTTCGACGGTCGGACACAGAATGAATCCTGTCAGTCGATTACATTCCTTTTTATACTGTCAACAATTTCATAGTGTCTTATTTCAAAGGTCATCAAAAATTCTAAAAAGATTAATTCACTATATAACTATAAAATTCTTGCCATAAAACACCTCATGGCTTCTTATTAAAATAAAACAAACATAACCTATAATTGCACCTCATAACTCCAAATGTAAACATACTTAAAGCATGTAGCACAAGTACATGCCCACGCGAGAGGCCCAATTTAGTGTATATTAACGTATCTTGTACACAGTTCGCACAGTAAACAAATAAATTCACATATATTTTCACAGAATCTATCACGCTCAATACCGTTTCATACTATAGAGGCGTATTCGAGAATAGAACGAACAAAGGAATTAAAAGGTGAAATCATAGTGGAACATCTTCTGAACTCCCTGCCAATTCTCAAGACAAAGCGAAGTCGTCAGAGAATGTTTTTGAGGTGACAGCGCAAACCTGTGTATTCTTACCATAGAGGTAGGATTAAAAACATAAAGGAATTATAAACGCAGTTCAGCTGTACACTTTTTCTGAACACTTGGTACCATTTAGGTAACCAATTTAAAAATCTTTGTTTTTACATGGATCGAACTTCTTTTTTATTTAAAATTTATGACTTGTCAGTTTGACGTAGGCTACACGCAAATTTATCGGTTAATATTTGTTTGTCTAGTGACCGTGTTGTCGGAGACTTTTAATATGTTTTCAATTAATAAAAATATATGTGGGATCGTTCTTGAGTAAAAGCGGGATGAATATATCGAACTTCTTTATTTTTTCCTTCACAACCACTTCGTACACGTCTTAACAAATTTACCATCCTCCTCTTTCTCCCTCTAACCTTAAGCTCCTATCTCCTTCTTAACCTAATAGAATGTTGCCACTGCAACGAGATTAGATAATAATAATGGGAAAAACAAATTAAAAAACGTAATAAAAATAACACTCCCCACATATATATAGTTAAAAGTTTTGTGAAAACATGGTGCCTCACAACTAAAATACCGTGCTTTATATTGGAATGCAAATCTTATTGGTCTAGAAAAGCAGATGAAACTAAATTATGTAAGCTTCGGTCGGTGACTTGGTTTTGCTGTATAATGGTAGAGATAAAATATATTTTCTAAAAAATATGTAACTAGTTTGAAGATGCATAATAACTACACCAGATTGACTGTTTCCCTTGAGCATAAATGATAAGATTTAGATAGAATCTTAATAATCGTATTCCTAAAGAGATTAGTCGTAACGATGGAAAAATTTGTATCGATATCGATAGCATTTTCGAAAATTGGTAATTATATAATTGTTAACGCATGCTTTTTTTTTGTTTTAGTATGCTTACAGATATTGCTGCCTAAATTAATAGTGTTTCTATTTTCAGTAACATTTTACAAAAGAGTACTTCGATGTTGGCCTCAAATAGCGAAGATTACAACCAGTAGCAGTTTCAATGTAAAATTAATTTCAATTTGTTCATTTTTAAATTAATGATATTTTTTACAATAGGTTTTTTCTTATATATTTTATTCGCGCTTATTGAAATAAATAAAAACATTATTAAAAGGTTCAATTTTAGAATATAATTTTGAAATAAAAGCTTCTATCTTTTATTTAACTTACAATGTTCGTTTGTCTGCCTGTCTGTCTGTCTTTCCGTTTCAAATCTTGTAATCCATTTTTCAAGCACGTGCGGATATCCGATTGAGATAAAATTTGGCATACGTATGTAAGTCCGATTACATTGCAATAATATGGTCCCCTGGGAGCTGGTCTGATGATAGAGTTGGATAGTGGGTATAGGAACATGTAATCTATACAACGTAAAGCCCTTATGTTTAGGCTGGTTAAATTGGTATTAAGAAGTACTATATAACCAGATAGTGTTCAGGGTCTGATGATGAAGCCGAAAGGTGGCCAATGGAAGCACACAAGTTCGCATCTACAATAGGCACTTTGAGATACAACGATATTTTGTATTGTAAAACATATTTAATCTTCGGCTTACATACAAAATGATTTTATCAAGAAAGCTTTCGCAGTTATATGGGAAAGTACTTATATTACGTCTATGGGAACACATAAACATAGAATGCTCTAATGACGATGTCATATTTGGCATAGATAGTTTAAAGCTAAGCAGCTCCATAGGTCCCGATAGTCACCCGCCAAACGTTTTCAAGCAAGCAAAAAAGCACCTATGCTGTCCCTTGCGTCCCATTTTTAATCTTTCCCTAAAAAACAGGAGTTTATCTATACCTAAAATTCGAACCAAGACTGATGTTGTAGACTACCGCCCAATTGCTATACTATCAATGCCTGCCAAGGTATTTGAAGCTGTTTTGCATAAACTTATTTACGCTCAAGTCGAAAAGTTTTTTTGCAATGAACAGCATGGATTTCGTACAAAGCATTCAGTTAACACCAATCTTCTCATTTTAGTGAATGATATTTCTATTAGTCTTGATGGAGGAGGCCAAATGGACGTCCTCTATTGTGACTTCCGGAAGGCGTTCGACAGAGTCAACATATTGCTGGAAAAGCTGTGTGCTTTAGGATTTGCACCTAGCCTACTCAGTCTTTTCGCTGTCTACCTTCGTGATCGCCAGCAGTTTGTCAGGCTCGGCCTATATGAGTCTAGCCCTTATCACACGCGTTCTGAAGTTAGTCAGGGGTCAATACTTGGCCCTCTGCTTTTCAACTTAATGGTAAATGATTTGCCATCTGTTGTCCGTCATGCAAAATGTCTATTATATGCCGATGACCTAAAACTGTATAAAGAAATAAAATCTGTAGAGGACTGCTTGATGCTTCAGCGTGATATTGACTTAATAAACGAGTGGAGCATCAAGAACAAAATGGAATTTAATGCTAATAAAATTTATGTGTTGTCGTTTGGTCGAATGCGGCAGCCGATTGATTTTTCTTATCAGTTGGGGGACAATATTATAGCCAGATCTACAACTATAAAAGACTTAGGTGTTGTACGAGGCATGCCTTTTAAGTTGTGTAACTCTAAAGTGGGGATGTTCAAAATGGCTGACTTGTAAGCGTCGACTGCTTCTTCACCGGACTGGAACCTTTGACCACGAAGACTTTTTTTTAATTTTAGGAAATGTAAAGAAATCCTTAGGGTTTAGTTCAGGGTTGTATGGATGATGGTCAAGAATTTCTACTTTTTCCTGCTTCAAATACTCAATCGTTTGACGAGCGCTGTGAGAGCTTGCGTTGTCGTGGTACAGGATGATGCGTCGCATTGAGTTAGATTTTTAAAGTTCGGCGATGACTTGTGGTAAACAAACTATGGTATACCACTCTGCGTTAACCGTTCTACGATCTTCAAGTGCAATAGTCGCAACATGGCCGGTTTTTCCAACGAACGTGGCCACCATCTTCTTTGAAGTGCTTCGAGAACGAACAACTTTAGTCGGCTTTGGCTCGTCTTGAAAGACCCAGATTGTAGATTGTTGTTTGGAATCAGGATCGTAGGCATAGATCCAAGATTCGTCACCACTGATGATGTCGTAGACGTGATTTGACTCTCCTCGGTTGAACCTTTGCAGTGTTTTCTTACACCATCTGACGCGGGCCGCCTTGTGATCGTCGGAAAGCAGATGCGGTATCCAACGGAAAACTAGCTTTCTCACACCAAGCGCTTCATGCAAGATCTTCTGGTTGTCCCTGAGATGCCTAATAGAGCCTCTATCTCTCGATACGTCACATGACGATCTTCGAGAATTAGTTGTCTCACAGCAATGATGTTATCTTCAGTGAAGGCGGATTTTGGGCGTCCTTCGCGAGTTTTGTCACTAACACTAGTATGTCCACGCTGGAATTCTAAATACCAGCGTTCGACAGTCCGCAGACATGGGGCTTCATCAGTGAATACAGATATTAGCTCTTCAAAACACTGAAGCCGTGTCAGGCCTCTTCTAAAGTAGTAGAAAATTATTGCACGAACATTTTCCTTAGAAAGATTCATTTTCGTACTTAACCTGACAGATTCCAATCGACGCTGTGACTAAACAATAGCATTAATCCTAATACTTTCAACTGTTTTAGAGATTCAAAATTTAAACACATTCAAATATAGAACAGTTCCAAATTCAAAATTGCCGGGAAATATGGAAACGACAGAACTTAAAAGGCATGCCTAGTATTTGATCGAAAATTGACTTTTCACGATCATGTAAACATAGTTGTCCGGGAATCTTATCGGCGGCTTGGCTTTGTGCTGATAAATTCTCAGGACTTTTGCAATCATGGGGTCATTAAGCTGCTTTACAGTACTTTAGTTCGTACTAAGCTGGAAGCCAGCGCATCGGTGTGGCATCCATATGAGAGTTCATATACTTTACATGTAGAAAAGGTTCAGAAAGCGTTCCTCAGGCATTTATATAAAGTAAAGTATTTGCAAGTAAGAAGAAGCATGGATCAAATTGTCACCACAATGAAAATTCTTCGGGGAAAAATTGATGCCCCTAACCTGCATAATGAGTTTTGTCGACTCTGCGCTCCTATTAAACTATTAACTACTGTCGGAACAGGAAGCATAGATTGTTTTATGTTCCAACATGTAGAACAGTAGCGCGTGCTCGTTCGCCAATCCCGCGCACCCTCGCCGCACTGAACGCTCTCCTTGACGGCAGTCCTGGATGCGATCTGTTTGCATGGAGTGATATTTTGTCTGAGCGCCTGAGGTATTGTGAGGGACTGGAATGAGTGAGCTTGTATCTTGCACTTCCATTATTTTAATTATTCTATTTTATATATATATTTTTATTTTTTTCTTCTTTTCTTTGTCTATCTATCTATAACCTCATGCCAGATCCCTTGCGGGGTAGGCAGAGAGTACAGAGTTCCAACAGGTTCTTTCCTTACATACCTCTCTGGCTTCCTCGACTCTCATAGTTCGTCTCATACACGCTCGCCGGTTACGGAGACTCTTGACTTTTCCTTCAGATAAGACTCGGTTTATTTGGTCGTGGTAAGATAGTCTAGGTCTTCCCCGGTACCTGCATCCTTCCACTTTCACATTGTATGTCTGTTTTGTCATTCTTTCCTCTGGCATTCTTTCTATATGCCCGAACCAACGAAGCATGCCCTTTCTCATCTTTACACCGATACTATCTTTCATACCTACTCGCTTTTTTACTACGCTGTTGCTTATGCGGTTGGTCAGCTTCACTCCGCATTTCTACCGTATTTATCCTACTTTCATTCTCCTTCTTACATACCCAGCTCTCGCTACCATATAACAGCGTTGGGACAAGAACTCCGTTATGTATGGCCAGCTGCGCCTTATGGCTTAAGTGCCGGCTCCCGAGTAGCTTTCACATCGCACCATTCACTCTGTTCCCTGCACTCACTCTTCTCTCTATGTCAGCGGTGTATTTCCCATCCTTACTGAAGGCGCATCCAAGATATACAAACTCATTCACTTGCTCCAGCACATCGTTACCAACCACAATCCTTACATTCGTTCTGGTTTCTTCCCTTTCAAAAACCATAATCTTGGTTTTCTTCACATTCAAGTGTAAGTCATTGATCATGCAGTCGTCTTTCATAACTGTGACTAGTGTTTGCAGATCAGTGGCTGTTGGCGCTATTAAAACCGCGTCATCTGCATAAAGTAGATGGCTTACCACTAAGTCACCCATTTGTACACCTTCATTCATCGCTTTCAGTCTTTGAAGACTTTTGTCCAGATATATTATATACAGTCTAGCGGACAACACGCAACCCTGCTTGACGCCGATTTTAACGTCAAACCAGGGTGACCTGTTACCACCCACCCGTACGCATGCCTTGTAACAGAGTGCCATCTATACCATACTCTGGCAAAATGTCCCAAAGTCTCTTTCGCACAACTCTGTCAAATGCCTTCTCCAGATCTACAAAACCGCAGAAAACCTTCCGCCCCACTTGTGCCTCGTACAACATTCCATCGGAGTTCACGCGCATTCTCCGTTGAATAATTTTACCGTACACCTTGGCTGCCAAGCTGATCAAACTGATGGCTCTGTAATTGGCGCAGTCATATTGTGAACCCTTGCCTTTATACAAGGGTACTATGACTGCGCGGCGCCAATCTGTAGGGACTCTACCGGACCTCCAGCAAAGGTTTGCAAGGGCCCGGAAAGCGTCCCGGACGCAAGTTCCACCATATTTGATTATCTCGGCAGATATCATGTCTACTCCCGCAGCTTTACCGTTTTTCATACTTCCTATCGCCCATTCAACTTCTTCCATAGTGATGTCCTCCGTTGATTCTGGTGCCGCAATCTCGCCTTTGGGCACGTCTGCGGCATCAGCATCCGGGTCATCTCCATACATTTCTCCAAAATATTCACTCCACCGGTTTAGCACAGCTTGTGTGTCTGCAAGAATGTCACCATCTTTAGATTTTATCCTTTCCATTCTGGAGCCTGACGAATCACCTCGAGCCTTTTCTTTATGCTAACGTAAATGGTGTATCTGCCGTGTAAGTATGTAATTAAATGTAACTGGTAACGATGGATTTGTCCTCTTTCTTATCATTGACATGATATAAGTGTAAGCAGTGCAAATATATAATCTTTTAAATGCTCCCTCTATGCTTTTAGTACCTCTATGCTGACGACCCAGTTGTAAATCAAGTTTTCTCAAAGTACCCTCAAAGTTTTTCTACTGATTTGAGTAATTTGGGGAAGGTGCCAGGAGTTGAATTAGTTTGGAGTTGAATTGATAACTAGCAAACCTGTGTACTAAAACTGTGTAAAAAGTATTCAATCAATCAATCAATCAGCCTATCGTAGTCCACTGCTGGACATAGGCCTCTCCTAACACGCGCCATTGCACACGGTCCCCCGCCTTCCGCATCCAGTCCGTCCCAGCGACCTTCTTGAGGTCGTCGGTCCATCTAGCTGGGGGCCGTCCTACCTTACGCTTACCAAGTCGCGGTCTCCACTCTAGGACACGCTTGCTCCATCGGCCGTCGGTCCTTCTGCAGATGTGACCAGCCCATTGCCACTTTAGCTTACTGAGTCTGCGAAATAGGTAATAAATAAAATAAATACAATAAAAGTATTGTTAAAATAAAATTATTCCATTTATATATTGTTTTGGGGTACCGGAGAACAAAATAGGCCGGTGTATTAGGTGGGTTTAAGTTAATAATGTTCATAAAAATGACTACATGCTCCCTCGTTTTCAAAGAAACAGTATATAGGAACATATACAAAGAAATAGTAGTCATAATTCCTACCGTTTGAAAAAATATAAAATCAATTGAATAAGATAAGTATTCAACAAAGTATTTCTAATTTATTTACGAAAGTAAAGCTAAAGACCGGATATTTTTAGGACGAGGTTAGATATTTCTAGAAATAATTTAATCTTGTGCTTATAAGCGCATGTGTAATAGGCTATTTACGATATGCGCAGAGATTCAAATGTTAATAAATACGCTCAAAATGTTCGTTGTAGTAAAGTTTTATGTGAATCATAAGTTTGAATTGAGTTTAAAGTTTAGATATAGACTGGCGAACTGAGTCGTATCTCGATATTGCTGCTGTATCGTAGAAACCATCTTGTTTAAACTTTAGGGACTATTTTATCATTAATTTGCTGGCTTTTAATCCTCTACAGGCCGGTTTCTATTTAAATAATAGACTTGCTTACTGTCAGCAGTATTTTGAGGAGTTTTTAATATAAGAATGACGAAATCTATGATTTAGTTAAATGTAGAATCCTTCCATATAGCTAAATTAGTTTTTTAAAACGTTTTGACCTATCCGTCTTTAGTGACATGGACATCATAAGTAGTTAGGTCGCAACGCTCTAGAATACATGAAATAAAACTGAATGTCTGCTGAGATACTAGTTATTACGTAAGGTTAACGATAATGTTTTTCGGAGTTAAAATCCTTGTATATTTTTACAAGCTTTCTGTCTGTCTTTCTGGGTTAAATCTTGTGATCCATTTTTCAAGCACTTACGGGTATCTGATAGAGCTGAAATTTGGCATACGTGTAAGTTCGGTGACAATGCAATAATATGGCACAGTGGATCTGGTCTGATGATGGAGTTCCAAGGTGGACATAGGAACATGTGAAATATATAACGTAACTCCCTCGTGTGGGGGCTTCTTAAATTGGTATTGATAAGTACTATATTACCAGATAGTGTTCAGGATCTGATAAAGCCAAAAGGTGACCAATGCAACTACTCAATATAACCCCGTTGTGTTTGGACTCGTTGGATTTGTTTTATTTTGTTATTTTTAGTTTATAGGCTCACCAACAATCGATTACACAATATACAAACATATAAAACTTAGGCCAATACATTCATAGTGTATCAATCTATTACAGGTGTGCACAGCGTGCTCTACAAATTAATGTTTGTAGTCTAATTTAGTGTATGTAGGATATGTGGATATGTCAAGCAGTAAGAAGAACAATTAGAATAAAGAATTTAATAATAAAATTGAAATAGTATTAATAATTATAAACTAGTCTATGAATAATAAAAAAATAAAAAAAGAATTATTTGACAAGAAAGAAAAACGAATTTAATAAATTATCTAATTATTTAACTATGCAGCTTTATATATAATGCTGCGGAACTTGCCTAGTGAGTCAGCATGTAGGTCATATAGATCGCTATTTTTTATTAATTAGTTTTGCCTTACGATGGTGCCGGAAAGAAGCCATAGAAACTCCTTAACTAATCAAGATATCTTCTTTGTGTTTTTGCTATAAAAGTTTGTTTTTAAAAAGGACTTTATAAATATAATTTTCTTAAAAGAGAAGGGCTGTTTATGATGAACTCTTTCTTCAAAAAGCAGCCCTAGGAAGGTGGACTTGGCAGAGCCCCGATGGTAAAATAAAAAATGAGATCGACTTCATCATGGCGGATATGAGGCGCATATTCAGAGATGTCTCAGTGATCGCAAGGTTTAAAACCGGAAGCGACCACCGGCTTGTACGGGGCACTCTCAATATGGAATACAAGCGCGAAAGAGTCCGCTCGATGAAGTCCAGGCTTCGACCAAATCTGCTCCAAGGCGCTATGGGTTCCCAAGCTTTCCAGCTACAATTGGATAACCAATTCGCTGCCTTAGAAACCATTGACAGCGTTGACCAGAAATTCAACCAGGTGGTACAGACTCTTAGAGAAGAGGGCACTAAATTCAGAAAAACGATTCGTACAAGGAGGATATCTAAACTTTCGAGGGAGACTCTGGAGCTTATGAGCAAACGACTCCAAAATGCTCTCTCAACCTTGTCAGAACACCGGGCCTTAAATAAAAAGATCAAGAGGCTGGTTCGACGCGACCTCCAAGCTTCCAACACGCTTGAGATCGAGAAAGCCGTCGAGCAGAACCGGGGGTCGAAAGTGTTCGTCCAGCCACTTGACAAGGTTGACTACACAAGCGGGTAATATAGTCGCTTCTTAGCCGGAAATCCTCTCGGAAGTCAGGAATTCTTGTAGCCAGCTTTACGCCTCACACGCACCTCGACCCGAATCTCTTACACGTCACTTCACAGAAAACTTGCCCGAGATCAGCCTGGATGAGATCGAGTTGGCCCTTAAACAGCTTAAAAATGGAAAAGCGCCGGGTGAGGACGGCGTCGAGCTTCTGAAGGCAGGACGTACCCCAGTTCTAAAGGAGCTTCGGGAGTAATTCAATGCTGTCCTCTGCACTGGGAGAAATCCGCAGGCATGGAACAGAAGCGTGGTCGTCCAGTTTTTAAAGAAGGGTGACAAAACCCTTCTGAAAAACTATCGACCCATATCGCTTCTGAGTCATGTATACAAGCTGTTTTCAAGGGTCATCACAAACCGTCTTGCGTGAAGCCTCGATGAGACCGGCCGGGTTTCGAAGTGGCTACGGCACTATAGACCACATCCACACAGTGCGGCAGATTGTACAGAAGACTGCAGAGTATAATCTGCCCCTATGTCTAGCCTTCGTGGACTATGAGAAGGCCTTAGGTCGAAACCTGGTCAGTTCTGGACTCCTTGCAACGATGCGAAGTCGGTTGGCGATTCATCGAGGTGATGAGATGCCTTTTTGAAGCCGCAACAAAGACCCTCCAAGTACAGAACTTGCGGACTGAACATATCCACCTGCGCCGCGTAGTGCACCAGGATGATGTCATATCACCAAAACTGTTCACCAATGCACTGGAGGATATGTTCAAAACGCTGAACTGGAAAAGTCGCGGCATCAATATAAATGACGCACACATCTCTCACCTCCGATTTGCAGACGACATCGTCATCATGGCTGAAACGTTGCAAGACCTACAATGGATGCTGGACAGCCTTGCTAAATCGTCTCAGCGAATCGGTCTCCGGATGAATTTAGATAAAACCAAAGTTATAATCAACAAGTATGTTGACCCGGGACCGATAGCCGTAAACGGAATCTCCCTCGAAGTTGTTTCCGAGTACGTATACTTAAGGCAGTTGCTCCAACTAGGTAAAAACAATTTCGACAGGGAAGTTAAGAGACGGATACGGCTGGACAGGGCAGCATTTGGAAAACTTCGTCGAGTCTTCTCATCGCCCATACCCCAATGCCTACAAACAAAAGTTTTTTAATCAGTGCGTCCTGCCTGTAATGACACACGGAGCCGAAACATGGCCACTCACCGTGCGGCTTATCCACCAGTTTAAGGTCGCTTAGCGAGCTATGGAGAGAGCTATAATCGTAGTTTCTCTTAGGGATCGAATCCGGAACGAAGTTATTCGTCAGAGAACCAAGGTTACCGACCTAATTCAGCAAATTAGCAAGCTAAAATGAGAGTGGGCAGGTCACATATGTCGCAGAACCGATGGCTGTTGGGGCAGACTGGTTCTAGAGTGGAGACCGCGTGTCGGCAAACGTAGTGTAGGGCGCCCTGTAGCTAGGTGGGGTGACGATATTCGTAAGGCAGTGGGTAGGGATTGGAGGAGGAGAGCTGAAGATCGAGCTCAGTGGCGTGCCATGACAGAGGCCTGCGTCCAGCAGTGGACTGACACGGGCTGATGATGATGATGATGATGAAATATAATTTTGCTTTTATAAAGACGGCAACAAGTAATGTGGAAGTGAAGTGTTATGGTAGAGAGTAAATCTGTAATATTATGCTCATTTAGGTAGTCCAAGACCGTATCTCATATCGGTCCACAACCCGACGCTCTCGAGTTTGCACATACACACTGCATAGTGTAATTCATTAGGTTTGTGCTGTTTTCACTATGAATAAAGCTTATTCTGTCGCCTTGAGCATAAGTAGGTACATGTTAATATGCTCCTGCTTCACATTCATTAACGTTAAAGTTTATAAGATGATATGGTCCTACTTTACCTGTGTTATCGTTAAAATTAACGGCTGCGTCAAAACTAACTTTTAATGAGGCGTTAGTAAACACGTTTTCCGCATCTAAATTAACGCGTTAAATATTGATTGTAGTCAATGCTACATCGATGTAATATTTTTATAAAAATATTATATTATAGACCGAGTCCTATCTGAAGGACAAGTCAAGAGTTTCCGTAACTGGCGAGCGTGTATGAGACGAACTATGAGAGTGGAGGAAGCCAGAGAGGTGTGTAAGGAAAGAACCTGTTGGAACTCTGTACTCTCAGCCTACCCCGCAAGGGATCTGGCGTGATGATATAGATAAATAGATAGATATTACATCAGCTTATATCTAATATCCCACTGCTGGGCAAAAAACTTCTCACAAATCGAGTTGAAAGTTTAGGTCATACTTCACCACGCTGAACCAGATGTTTTTTATATATATTAAAACAATCTATACTATCTGTTTGTTAATGTGCATTTGAATTCAGGTGAAGCAAGAGCAATATAAGTATGGTACGAGTAAATACTTTTTTTCTCATAAGAATTTACAAACTTTATTAAAGAGCTATTATATCAGTTACTATTATATTAGATTTATGTAAAATCTATTTAAACCCGTGGCCTACGAACTTAGTTCAATAACTATTGTAAGTACCTACCATGTAGCTTAATTGGGCATTTATGTTACCAACGTTACAATTCCATTAGTACACAAATGTCATCACTTGAATAGAAGGTATATATTGAATAGAATATGCGAACTACTGAATAATACAAGGTGTACCCCTTATTCGCTATGACTAATTAATTACGCAATGCGGTGCGTTACGATAACCTCGTGAAATGATTCAAATGGTCTGTACCATTTGAATCAGTAATGAATGAAAATGAATTTGAATTAGTAATGTTAGCTTAACATTCTTAGATTTCAAATAAGTAATACTCTTTATTGTTCAAATTTCGGGGAACATTGTCAAAGCCAAATTATTAGGAAAGTATTCAAATTTATTTAGATCAACAAAAATAATAGTTTTATTACAAAACAAAAGTGTGCGAACTATTTGAAAAACTGAGAATGTTAAGCGACTTATGTTGCTGACCGTACCTACTTTAGGGGTATACAGAATATCATGACACAATCATTTCGAGGTGATGTAGTGAAGGGCCGGGTTGTGTCGCAGCGAAAAGTGTCCAAGTGAGCTAAATCTAAAACAGGTACTTGTTAATACGATAAACTATTCATTATCGTCATCAACATCAGCTGAAAAAAGTCCATTGCAGAGCATAGGCCTCCCTAAAAGTTCCCTACTACGACGGCCGATTTTGCGCGTGAATCAGAATTGGATTTTTTTTATACATGTAAATCATTACAGTATTTATGAATCGTCAGAAGAGTAACAATGACTCTACCACCACTTCGGAATCTCATTCCTGTAGAGAAGAAGGGCAAGAAACTCAACGGTTCCTCTTTTAAAATAGTATGGGCGGATTAAGGTAGTATCAGGTGAGACTAAATTAACCAAGTTATACTATTCGTGAGAATGCTTACATGGTTCTCTCATTTATAGAGAAAGAAATGAAAAAGAAGAATGATCAAATTTATAAAATCAATAGCTGTTACCCGCGGCTGCGCACGCGTTTAATGGGAAAAAGAAAAACGCGGTTTTTACGATTTTCCGGGCATAGTTTCCATTTTTTCTCCTCATAAGAACCTTAAACGGATTCAACAAGTAATTCAAAAAAAAAAAAATTCCGAATCGGTCTAGCCGTCCTGGAGTTCCGCGCTTAGCAACACATTTAGGCATTCATTTTTATTTATATAGATAGATAGATAGATTAGAAGGAAGAGAGGGAATATTAAAAAATAATAGCTGAACAAGGTATTCATATTCAGGTAGAGCTGGAACAGCACATATCCAAGTATTTTTAAATAATCATTTACAGTATATTAAAGCTCGCTTACAGAGCGTACGTATAATACAAGATTTAAATTTATTTTTACTAAGTTGAGTGACGTCAAGTGGCTGCTGTAGGTAATCCAGCATTTACTTACAATACCACTTTCACCAGGTCACCACTTTCACCTACTTCACCAGGTTAGTTAACCTTGTGAGCGGATCAATTATGAGGTACCAGACTAACCAGAAATAAAAATCAATAGATAGATAGATTACTCTTTATTGTGCACCAATAAAATAATGTTAAGATAAAAACAAAAAAAAATGAAAACTATATGTAACAATAGGGCGACCTTATCGCTAAATAGCAATCTCTTTCAGGCAACCTTGGGATGGAGAAATTGATTTGGTCGTAGCATAGACGGGGGTGCACTAGTCAAAAACAAATAGTAAAAGAAAAAAAAACTTACAGTAAATAGCTAGCGGTACATATAGACTAAAATATAATATACAAACGCAAACACATACATCAAAATACGATAAAATAGAGATATACAATACATAATGACTAAATTAATTATGTGTATACATAATTATCAAATCGTGATTGATAATATCAATTGCTTCGTTAAGATTTGCAAGTGATGCATGTAAATCTGCAAATCGTCTGTATATAGGTGGTAGGAAGATGTGAAATGCCGGAAAATTGAGTTAATGAAAATTGCAAACAAAAGAGGAGATAAGACCCCCACCCTGTGGTACACTGGCTGTCGTGTCACACCAAGCAGAAATAGACTCTTCCAGGTGAACACGTTGCCGACGACCAAGCAGATAACTGCAAAACCAGCCAACCACCGATGGAGATACGTTAATAGAGCCAAGTAAAGTGAGGAGTATGTCGAAGTCAATAGTGTTGAAGGCATTACTGAAGTCTAATAATGTTAGCACAGTTAACTGCCCGTTCTCCATACCTTAACGGATGTCGTCAGTGATCCTAACTAGTGCAGTAACCGTGCTATGACCGGCATGGAAGCTAGATTGGAAAGGATTAAGAAAGGTATGCCTGGAAAGGAAATAGCTGAATTGCCAGTAAATAAGTCGCTCCAGAACTTTTGAAAGGAAAGGAAGGATTCATATTGGTCGATATTCATTAAGAGACGTTGGATTGGACTTTTTAGGTAATGGAATAATATGAGCCTCTTTCCAGAGAGAAGGAAATTCACCACTTTACACGGAATTATTGAACATACAACAGAGAATGGAAAGGATAATATCAAGCAAAGGCATTAACATGTTTCGACTGATACTGTCGCCACCAACCGCATTGGAGGTAATCGACAACATGGCTCCCTTAACGTCACATTCAGTGAATCGTGTAAGAACTAAAGGGTGGTCGGGGGTTGGAGTGTCAGAAAGGTAATTTAACGTAGCATTTTTATCCGAATCAAGCATTCCGGAAGAAGAGCAGAAGTGTGCACTGAGAGAATTGATGTCAACATCTTGAGGAATAAAGTAATTTCGAGATTTGCCAATCCCCAAAGACCTGAGGAACTTCCAGACCCTAGCCGGATCCTCATCCTCAACAGTTTCATGAACATGGCGGCGTAATGCATTCCTACACACCTGTTACACCGAGTGCGAGCCTGAACATAATTAGTTTTATTGATGTCAGAAGGTTTAAGTTTATATCTGGTTTAAGATCTAGATTTTTATAAATTATTTTATATATGTTTATAAATTATAATTATATATATTTTAATGTGTGAGCGGTTTCTTCAAAATGTATGAAATGCTGATATATTATATATTGTTCATTTCCGGTTATTTTTCGCCATGGAAAAAGTTTTTCATATTAATAACTGTAGTCAGCGAAGTTGAATGTTCTCAATTCTTTTAATCGGTAATAGGAACTCTTTTTTTAGAAAGATATCGATTTGAGAGTGGAGGAAGCCAGAGAGGTATGTAAGGAAAGAACCTGTTGGAACTCTGTACTCTCTGCCTACCCCGCGAGGGAGCTGGCGTGATGATATAGATAGATAGATATCGATCTTTGTAATAGTTAGCTTTCACAATATTCATCGGAATATTGTGAAAGCTAAATATTAGCAAAATATTTCAATATACTTTCGATCTGGAAAAATAATGGATTTCATGAAAAACAAAAGTGTGCATTAGATTCGAAAATTTTCACCAATCCTTTATATATAAATCCTTTTCCACGAAAATTATTAGAATCTGTAGGAGAAAGAGATAAAATATAAGTATATTTTATCTCATAATAACTGAATGAGTATTCATTATGTAAGTTCCAAAGTAAAAAACATGTCTAAAAATATCTCAAACACAACCCTCTGCAAATAAAAGATCGATGAAAAAACAAGCTCATAACTCCGCCACACAACCTATTATACTTAAAACTTGAATATTTCCATTTCAAAAGAACCAACGAAGTTTCGTTGGTGGAGAACATTTTTCGGATGCTCGTGTTTTCGCCCATCAGTCTTAGAATCTCGAGTTTTATTCGCCTCGCCTCCTTGTTCTTTATTCGCTATGACCAATTTAACAGCTAACGCGGTGCGTTACGATATCTTCGTGAAATTACGACATAAATCGTCCGTCATAAAACCTTTTTTCGTGTTGTTTTGTAATAACAACAAAAACAAAAAATAAGAAACTAAAATAATAGAGCATTAATAAAAAAAAAAAATATATAGGCCTGTTAAGAAACTGTCCCACCGTTGGGCACGGGCCTCCTCTCAAACTGAGAGGGCTTAGGCCATAGTCCACCACGTTGGCCCAGTGCGGGTTGGCGAACTTCGCACACCTTCGAAAAACTCTTAGGTTTCCTCACGATGTTTTCCTTCACCGTTAAAGCAAGTGCTAATAAATTTTTAATACGCACATGCTTTCGAAAAGGCAGAGGTGCGTGCCTGGGTTACCGCCGATACCTCTTGACTTTGCAGTCCAACGGTCTAAGCAACAGGCTATTATTTTAGTTCCTTTTTTTTTGTTTGGGTTTATTTTATATTTTTATATATTGTGTCGCGTTGTTGTTAACTTATGTTTTTCTTCTTTCTTTGTACTTAGGTAATTATTTTGTTATCCTTTTGTTACATTTAATTACTTGTTATTTTCGTTACTTACAGGAGTTTCTCTTGTCATTTTTTTGTAAACGTGTGTCGTCATTTAAGGGCCCGACGGAAAACCAGCGCTGGTTTGGGACCGTTTTGTACCGATGTTAGAAATTAAGTATATTCAAGTATATTCAAGTTTTTGTCTCTTCAAGTTGTATAAGCACTAAGGCGTTGTAAATAAACTTATTTTCTTTTCGTCTTTTTTTTTTCATAATTAACGTAATAAATTAATTTCATAATAGTTACAGCCTGAGCTGCTCCGCCCACTTGATCGAGTGGTCGCGGGTTCGATTCCCGCACGGGACAAATCTTTATTTGACCCACAAATATTCGTTTCGGTCTAGGCGTTTGTGTATGTGAATATCATGTTTGTAAACGCACCCACGATACTGATATTATTGAGGCTACACTTTTATAAAAAAAATGTTAGTTTAATGCAAGGATTCCCAAAGTGGTCCGATATCGGTTTCCCAGGGGTCGACATAAACGAAAACTGATTTTGGGGGTCGATGAGGTCTAAAAATCGACCACTATTAATTAACATAAGTTCTTATTTGAAACTTTCAAGATACTGTATAAGTTGTGTTACGTGTACCAACTTGTTATAAGAATGACTAATATTTTAGTAGGAAGTATCATTGTTGTACTTTACCCACTTAACCAACCGCAAAGTTTTTAAATCGGTAAGTATTTTGTACCAATAGGGAAAAAACTAGACATAGGATTTTTAAAGTAATTTGACTATGGGGGTCTGAGGTCTCTTGTCCAAAATAGTTTGGGAATCCTGGTTTAATGGTACTCCAGTGTAATACAGGATACATGATCATTTTATTACATGACCATTTCATAAAGTTATCGTAACACGCCGAGTTCATTTATAGCGAATAAGGACCCTGCTCTGCTTCGGAGAGAAACTCACTTACTTTATTATTCGCCCAGTGTTGACCTCATTTTTGTTGCTCGAGATAATATTTTATTCATTAGATATTAACACTTGGACAGGACATTATGTTTGGCCTTTTGGTTGAATAATGATTCATGTCGTAAAGTTTTGTCACGGTGAATATATTTGAGAGAGAGTTTTATGTAAAATTTACTTATAATAATCATATTAAAATCATATCAATCAATCAAAATACGAAAGTTCAGGTGATCGGATGGTTGTAACTCATTCACGTTTAAAGGACTGGACAGGTTGAGATTTTGTATAATAATAATCAGTCAGTCTAGGTTCAGTTCGCTGTTTCAGTTCCTTCATTTTTAGCAATTGGTCACAGCAGGTGACTAAAATAACCTACATTTTTCGCAAAAGGCCTCAAGCTATTCCGATGCAAGCCTTTCAAACATCTGGGTAAAATCCAAGAATCTATGCGACATAAAACTAATAATCCTTTGGTTTTGGAAACATGAAATATATGGTTACTAATAATAAGCTGGGATAACAAACAGGCTATATAAATTTGATAAAAACAACAAGCGGAGCTGGGTCACGGGAAAAACTACTAATTTCCACATGCGGCGCGGGTGCGGTCCCCGGACTAGACAAATCTATATGTGATCTACAAAAAAAATCTTTCGTTTTGAGCACAGACTGGGGTATACGCCTACTGTTCTCTGGTCTGGATGTTTTTGGGTGTACATTTTGTTTATTAAGGCACTTAGACCATAGGAATAATGTTGGACATATCGGAATTCAAAATACCTTTTTTTGTACAACAATGGTTGGACAACGTTGTTTTTTCCAAAAAGAAAAAAAAAAACAGTTTGTATGTTTTATATCAAATTGAACTAAAGTGACTGGGAAAATATATTAATAATTGAATAGATATTTTAGTATCATTTAACATCGTGTTTTTGGCAGCACTATTTTGGCTAAGATGCGGCCACGTGTTTTGTGAACATCGAACAGGATTTCACTTTTGTCATATTTTCGCTGAAATCCTACTGGTTATTTACACGGTTTCACGTTACTTTGTCTCATATTTGTTGGATACTGACCAGTTTTTCATTCATGGTAACCATTATAGTATTTATGAATCGTCAGAAAAGTAATAAGGACTCTACTACTACATCATTCCTGCGGGGAAGAAAATAAAAATTGTATGTGTGTTAAATAATTATTAAAAACTAGTTGTCCGCATTAAATTCATTTCGCCTTAATATGATACACCCCATATACTCGCTGATATATATAGCTTTCGATATGTATAACAATTTTTAAAATCGGTTAAGTAGGTTTTGAGATTATCCGTTGCAAACATACCAAAACAAGATCAAAACGTTTCTCTTTATAATATTACTTTAGATATAAATGCCTTATAGTGTTAAAAATATAAATGCCGTCACGCTTATATTTCCCAATCGAGGGTGGAAGAGGTGTTCTGTGTACACTCATTTTTCGCCGTCAATGTTATGTCCTATGTAATAGGAGGCGAGCTATTATATAGGGTATAATTCCCGATTTCGGCCCGCAACTGTGAATTTTTCAATAGAAAAATCGACACTATTTCGGGCTGAAGATTCAAACCCAGAATTTCGTGACCGCTATAGACATACGACCAAATAAGCAGTGAAATAATCTTTTCAGCTAAAATTAGTAATATGGTGAAGATATTATGTGCTTCAAATAACGTGGTATTACAAGTTCATTACAAAATCGAATCTTCTAGTCGCCGCCAAACTAACAGTACAAATTCACAAGAAACATTTACCCTAAATATTTTTTCAGGAGTAATTCAATATTCAAATAAAATTACCCCGCGAAATATCCTAAGAAAATATTGCGAGTGGAAAGTCGTTTACGGGTCCCATTAGAGCGACTTGAAATAGATTGCGGTCTCCGGGGTACATCCCATCGACCGCAGTCTGACCAAAAATCCAACCCAACCAACATGATAGAATTATTTTACCTTTTCTTTTGAACCCGCCTGATAATTCTTCGATATCCCCTCTTTGTGTGCGCTCGAGAATTACATTGTTGGGTTGTTGGTGTACTTATTTTCTCTGATGGGTTATCACAAGTGTATCTGCTTGTAAATGGGGATGTAAAGAGATGTATTACAGGTTTTATGCACGGATGGTGATATTAAAATGGTATGAGATTTCAATAATGATGTCTGCCTCGTTGGTTACACTAAATAAAAATGTTAAAGTTTTTTTTGATCCGTGGTTGATTTATTGGCAAATAATGTGCGTAGCGACGAAGTCGTAGATTTGAAACTTAAGTTGAACATAGTGTATATATATTCTATATAAAAATTCTCAGTATCAGTCCGGAATGTGACATTGTGCCCGGTATAATAGAAATGGGCTCGCCCTCTTTTATATTGGGGCTGAACGTCGTCAACCAAAAGTGAGTATACACAGTACACCTCTGCCGTCTCCGCTTGGGGAATATAGGCGTGACATTGTTTTATATATTTCTTTTACATTATCCTATTAAAAAATCTATTTATTCGTATCTACATCATCACGCTAGATCGCTTGTGGGGAAGTAAGATTCATCATTTATTTACTTCAAAAATTTTGCAATAAAAGCAGAAATGTTCAATGTTAGCACTAGTTGGAAGAATTTGATTTAGAAGATAATGGACGATTTAGTCGTGGCGAGGTGGCGACGAATGTGCCTTCGAGGTGGTCACGTATTTGACAGGATATTTATAACCCATTGAAACAAAAAAAGAGGTTACAAGTGCTTCTTGTGAGTTGTACGATCTTTTTGCCGTGGCAACAAAATAGTCACGATCAAGTCACGACTAGTCTAGGAGCGTTAAATACAGTCCCACAAGGATCTTTTGGCCCGCGGCCAAAATAGAAACTAACGCTGTCATCAACAGAAATGACACTTCATGACAGTTGTAGAGTTGCCGTTTGCTATACCCAAGTTCTTTTTTTAATTAGTAACCGTGGGGTCCCATTTGTTGAAATATCTCTTGGAAGTAGAAAAAATTTACTAAATGTTAACCCTAATTTCATACCAACGTCAAAGTCATCCACGGGCCAAAAGATCCTTGTTGCAATGTATGGAGCTATCATCGTTGAATTTAGAGCGTGCGTCAAAACAACGTCACGGAGTTTTGACTTCCGTTTACATATAGTCCGGTACAAAGAGTCCGGTAATAATATCAGCCTATACTGCCCACTGCTGGGCAAAGGCCTTCTCTCACAAATCGAGGTGAGAGAGATTAGGTCATACTCCACCACGCGGACCCAGTGCGGATTGGTGAAGGCAGGTTTGTGGCCACCTGCTGTTGGAACTTATCAAGCCGCCTTTAAGGCTTCCAACTCGGCTTAACGACTACCACAGTAAGTGGTAACCGGGACCAACGTCTTAACGTGCCTCCCAAAGCACGGAGACGCTCGAATATGAAAATGCCACCAACGGTCACCCATCTCAGGCCGACCGAGTCGAACGCTGCTTAACCTTGGTGATCGGTAAGAACACCGCGGTCGCACAGCGCTACGAGCGCCGGTAAATAAGACTTAAATTGCAATCTAAGTTCGTAATAAATAAATCTAGTTCTAGAGGAGTTCCTCATTAATGAGTGCTAAAAGATCACACGAACATTTTTTTTCCATCTGAAAACAGAATAAAATTTTTGAAAAGAAAACAGTTGCTCAGATAATATTTTAGCTATTTTTAAAGTGGGTTATTAACGAGTAACAAATGATAGTTGCTCACGCTGTAACTTTCTAAGTTTCTCATACATTTATTCCCGCCGCCGATAAAAATCCTGACGGCACTCGTGAAAATTTTCTCGTATCAAAATTTGCAAATTCGCTATGTCTCAATTCGCTCAAATGAAAGCATACGTCGTTTGTTTTTGATGCTTGACGCCCAACTCCGTTTGGTTTGGCATTTTACCAAAGGGTCCGTAGTCCGTCCATTAATCTCGAAAGGGGGGTGAGGGTTCGGAAAAAATCACGAAATTTCACAAGGGGGAGAGGGTGTAGTGTGATATCACGTGTTTTTTTTAGTTGAACGTGCGATTTTTATACCGAAAAGCGGCGCGTGACCTTGACTGAAAATTTTTAAGATACTTTGTACCAAAAGACCACACGATTTTGGGTAAGGGTCTTAGTCTAAAACCTCACCACGTATCACCAGGGGGAAAGGAGGGGTTAAGAAGTTGTTGAAAAACATCACTTGATTATAGTATTTTTCATGAAGGATGGGTAATGTGACAGTTGTAAGTGTCAAAGAAAATTATCCTTAATTCAATGGTAATAAGAGGCATGACCTATTTCTATACTTATGGTTTTATGCCTTAATATCATTGAATTAAATATTAATTTCGTTTGGCACTTAGAACTGTCACGACCCATCTTATGTGAAAAATATTATAGTGGACGACCCCAAGGTGAACAAATCAAAAATTAGGTTCTTTAAATGTCACTTTGCCGTAGTACTAATAATGTTATGTAATTTAAATGTATTGTGATCGTCGATCACGAACCACCCAAAAAGATAGGAGTTCAAAACTATTTTATAAAAATACATGACAATTACGAGCGGGTTGAATTAGAATGCATATAATTATTGCGTTTTTAACCGACTGTTTTATTGCATTTTAACCGACTTTAAAAGGAGGAGGTTCTATGGACTGGCACCGATTTCAAATATTTATAAAAATCAAATACTTAACTATCTTAGTTTTGCGCTTTTTGAAGTCGGTTTACATTTATTTTAAAAGTTATTTCTAAAAAATTATGTTATTTTTTGTTTCATTTTGAGTTATCGTACTCGTATTTTATTAAAAAATGAGTAAACTTGAACATAGACTGACCAGAGTAGTTACTTTTTACAACTTTTTATTTAACTTTTTTTTTTTTAATATCATATTTAAAAGAAGGTTTGGTACCCATGATGATTCACGTGTTATTTGTTTACCTATAGTAAAATGCGAAAACGAACGGAGTTAGCTGGAGTATGTAGATTTAGCACAAACAATATGACCTTATAGACGTTATTGAGACACATGCTGTCACGTTTACGTCAATTTAACTAATTTGTAGTATGAAAAGGATGGCATGTCAACTCGTTACGCTAGCGTCTGTTCGTGCTAAGCTCTGTGTATATGATTTTTTTTTCCGGCGTAGTAGGTAGATCTACCTACTATCTACAGCACATCGGTGTCCAACGGTTCTTGAAAAAACTAGAAGTTTTGAGGAAATACTTTGCACCTAATTGCTGTCAGCTTTAACACAAAAATTTAAAATACATGTAAAAGTTATGGGACTAGTGAATAAAAGTTATGACACAGTGGGACTAGTCCACAAATTCAAAGTCGCACAGCGGGCTATGGAGCGAGCTATGCTCGGCGTCTCTTTGAAGGATAAAATTCGTAACGAGGTAATCCGACAAAGAACCAAAGTTACCGACATAGCTCGCAGACTCAGTAAGCTAAAGTGGCGATGGGCTGGTCACATCTGCAGAAGAACCGACGGCCCATGGAGCAAGCGTGTCCAAGAGTGGAGACCGCGACTTGGTAAACGTAAGGTAGGACGGCCCCCAGCTAGATGGACCGACGACCTCAAAAAAGTCGCTGGGACAGACTGGATGCGGAAGGCAGAGGACCGTGTGCAATGGCGCGTGTTAGGAGAGACCTATGTCCAGCAGTGGACTACGATAGGCTGATTGATTGATTGTAAAAGTTATGTTCTGTGTTACACGGTCGAGAAAATATTAGTTATGTTCTGGTTAGGTTTCAAAAATACGAGTTTATTTGTACATAATGAGATTTACTAATTCGCGTCAGCTTAATGACGCTACATATAATGGTGTTCTCATATTGTTTCTCCGTTCTACTTGCTGAATAAACAATTAGAAGAAGTTATGTTCTATATATTTTACCGTTAGTGGTTTCAATTTTAATGAGACAGCTGAGCGCTTTCCTCTCTGAATAAATTCTCATTAGGTTAAGTGGCTGCATTCCTTTTCATATAAGAATACGTCGCAAAATTTATACAATACTGTGTCAGGAGGTTTTACTATTGTTCAGGTTTGGTTATCTGTGGCTTATAGTAGCTTAGCCCTATCTTGATTTCAGTAATCTAGGTTAGTATACGTTTTTTTCTATCTATCAACACGCCAGACCCCTTGGGGAGTAGCCAGAGAGTACAGAATTTCAACAGGTTCCTTAGAGACCTCTCTATGTTCTTCTTAACTCAAACTCAAATAATTTTTTTGGTATAAGCCCTTACAAATAGTCAATTTATTTATTTTTTAAAATTTAATTTTACTATAAATCTACCACCGGATCAGAACGTGGCCTCCACTGAGAAGGTCTAAAACTCACCGGGCTTGTCTTTTTTATTTACTTCTCTTCCTCTTTTTTCTTTTCTTTTTTTAATCATATTGTGCAGATGCAATGTTTAGATTACAAATAAATATTTTACGATCTATCTCCAGTGTGGTGTCTTACGATCGAGATATGAATCTAATGATGTTATCTTTAAAGAGTGTCTAAAGGATTCCAGATGGACCAGTCCCCACAAGCAGCACCCGTTTACGCGTAAGACTACTCGAAGAGCCATCACTCCCCTCGACCAGACCCACGTCAGACAGCCACCGTAAGCAAAGATATTATAGTGACAACACGCACCGTTTTCTTATTTAAAAAAAAATGTTGCCCTTCACAAGTAATTATTCCTGTGTCGTGTGTGCGTTGACAAACATGAATTTTATATACACAAACATCCAGATTGAAACACATATTTGCCACATAAAGATATGTCCTGTGCATTCGCGACTACTTGATCCAGTGAGCGAAACGGCTTAAACTCATAACCATTGCACCAAGCCATCCATCTGACGTCAGATAATATAATGATAGGTTCATTAGATACCGCAATTGCGTCCTGTAATGTGGTCGGAGAAGTTTAGAATATTCCACATTCCACTATACACACACATAACATTATATTATAGTTTGTATCTACTATGTGACTCATGACCCCACAGCACAGTCAAACTGGTTGCACAGTTCTGTGGGACTATGATTTAATATTGCAATAATTACGTTTTAAATTTTATCGCTTTGTGATCACGAGGTCCTGGGTTCAAATCCTGGGTCGGACAAATGAAGTTTTTCTATCGAAAACTTCGTACTATGCGTCTGGAGTTTGGAATAGCGCCTGGTATCTGGTAATAGGCCCGCCCCCTATTTCTATCTTTTTTTTCCTTTTTTTTTCAAAAACGTAGCCCCACAGTAGGATTTTATCCTGTGTCGTGGGTGCGTTTCCAAACATGAAAATTCACAAACAAATACCCAGACCGGAACAAATAATTGTGGATCACACAAAGATTTTTCCCGTGCGGGAATCGAACCCGCGACTATTCGACACAGTGGGCGGAGCAGCTCAAGCTCTTAACCACTGCGCTAAATCGTCGTCGTAAAATTACATATGACCTATAGTCGTCGGCAAAAAGTGGGTGTAGTCATTACATCTCTGCCACCCCCTCCGGGGAATATAGGCGTGACGGTGTTTATTACGTATAGGTGAGGCTATAAACTTACACACTTGATAGATACTCGTTTTTTTGCAAGCTATTATTTAACTTGCAATGTTTGTTTGCGGTCTGTCTGTCTGTTTTTCCGGTTCAAATCTGGTCATCCATTTTTCAAGCACTTGCGGGGTTCTGTCGGTCGCTGAAATTTGGGTCACGTTTGTAAGTTTGATGACAATGCAATAATATGGTACCATGGAGCTGGTCTGATGATGGAGTCGGAATGTGTCCATAGGAACTATACAACGTAAACCCCTTGTGTTTAAATTTGCTTGATTGGTGTTGATAAGGACTATATGACCAGATAGGGTTCAGGGTCTGATGATGAAGCCGAAGGTGACCAATGGAACCACCCAACTACTCAATATACCCTGTCGTGGTTGGGCTCGTTGGATTTGTCTTGACAATTACTTTAGACTTGGATGGTGTTCAAGGTCTGATGATGGAGCCGGAAGAAAGCCATAGGAACTTATCTTCTAAGCAAGATATCTTCGTTGTGTTTTTGCTATAAAAGCTGGTTTTTAAATAGGTATTTTTAAATTAAAATTATTTTATTAAGGAGAGGTCAGATCTCCATCATGAAAAGTGATGATGGGCCCGTAGATGTGGCTTACTGACACAGTATTAGCCTATTCTCTCTGGAATCTATAGGCTGTCGTTTTAATCGCATCTCTCTGTTAAATTCTACCCTCATTATTGAGGCTCGTGACTCCCAATTCCCTTTATCTGCTGCGATCACTTGCCAGATGGAGTGCCGTGATGACATGTATCTCCAGTTGTTTGGATATCTACTCCGACCACCTCTTCGGGCTACGTCCTCTTGGTTTCTTCCTCTGTAATTTACCTATCACCATCGTCTCCATTTAATCGCTCACATCTCGTCATATATCGAAAAATCATGTTTACCGACCACCACAGCAAGAACTACTCTTGTACACGATAACTCCATAAGCCGTTCCAGGTTAATTAAATAATCCTTTAAGGTTGTAGAGCGGAACTCAATCTCCGTTGGTCAATGTACAGTTTTAAACATCTCACAATAATAGTTGTATTTTTATGCAGAGCGGGATGCCTTATAGCGAGTATAAAGGTCTTTATGTATATTTTTAATTCGCCCTCTTCTGCGCCGGAATGACGTGAATAAATAATGCGAATACCTACCCCCTAGTTGATCAACAGGGATTTCTGTGACCTTTGTGGTTCCTGCTGTGTAACTAACACGTATAATATATGTAATTAGTTGTTTAATTTGGACATACGGTGTTACTATTATTTTGGTAGTTTTGCATTTGTATTTATTTTCCACTAATGTTTATGTAGATTAAGCATTATATAGTACTGACAAGTCCTATAAATAAAGTACCTAGCACCACATTTAAATAAATTGTGGTCTATATCTTTATCTTGGGTAGGCAGAGGGTACAGAATTAGTGGTTTTTCGTTGTTTTTGTCATATTAGTTAAAAGCTAAACGATGTTTTACGATAACCAAAGCTCTTTTACTACGACTTTCTTATGTATTATATTCTTGAATCTGATTCTGATATTTTCTACAGTTTTAAGGGTCGCTTATAAATACATCTTTCAAAACAAAAATTAGATAAAATTTCACGTTACTTACATAAAACATGCTGCGCTCATGAAAGCGATATTCCCCGATTTTCGAGAACGTCAATCTCATTATTATGATTAAGGTTTTGGCACCAGCCTCGGAGCGTGACATTTGCCTCGATCGGGAGAAAGGTAGCTCTGAGGGCTTAGCACTAAGATAATAACGTTAGTGTAACGCTATCCGGTCTAAATTAACGTAAAGGCGTCCTCAACAGCGTTTCTATTACGTTAAATGGTATGGGCTTAATCCTCTGGTAGAAAACATTATAAACCTTTGTTACCTACTTCACGAACGCGAAAACACGCCTCCTTGGAAATTCTTGATAGTGTGCCTCTGAGAATGTTTCGCATAAAATATATGTTCTAGTTACGTTGATAAACTGCCTTAATTTTCTCTAGAAAGAATTTTTACGCTCTCTTCTGAAATTATTTCATAGAAGGTGTTATGTATTATCTGGGATGTTGTTATTATAGTATGAGTTATTTTACAAAAACATTAAAATATTGCGAAATTTATTGTGCTATAATTTTGCTTCAAAGATGATGTATAGGGTAAAATTATAACGTGAAGCAGGTCGATTACATCGTTCCCTACGTATAAGTTGCGTAAAATCGGGTTCGTAGCGGGTTACTACCTAAGTCTGAGTTTGCCAAAATAACTCCCAGACTTGGATATCAGTCAAAAAACGCCCGCTGTAGGTTATAGGCCACTCCAAAGACCACCAGTTTTGTGGTCTCCGCATTCAGCCTTTTCTTGCGCCATTTATCAGGTCACCAGTCCATATTTCGCTGCCTGTTCCACTTATAAAATTCTATACCATCGCACGTACAAATTTGTGTATTTTCCAGCAGTTGTATTGGAATCTCATTAGGCCAGCTATTTGGCGGCGTAAATGCCGCGAACTCGTGCGCTATCAGTCGCCGGCGCGTACTCCATTACACGGCTACAGCAATCTCGTCTCGCAGGAAATTGGTGCCTCGATCGGGCTAACCGACGTCGGTACACAACTCAAGATATTGAGAACTTTGCGCAGAGTTACATGGAGAAAATTAGGGTTATTGGAAATAGTCCCCACGACTTAATTTCCTTTCGATGATCTGGCAGGGTAGGTTTAATAGATTTCTATCTATCTATATCGTAGTGCCAATTCCCTTACGGGTAAGCAGAGAGTACACAGTTCCAACAGGTTCTTAAATTAGAATCTCCTAGATAAGACATTAGTAGCCCGGTTAGGTAGGTCCAACTTTGAGACAGAGGTCAATCGACGAATCCAACTCGGCTGGGCAGCGTTCGGGAAACTGCGCAACATCTTCTCATCCAAAATACCTAAAGACTAAAGTTTTTAGTCAATGTGTGTTACCAGTGCTGATATATGGATCAGAGACGTGGCCTCTTACTATAGGTCTTATAAAAAAGCTCAGAGTTGCTCAGCGAGCTATGGAGAGAGCTATGCTCGGCGTTTCTCTACGTGATCGAATCAGGAATGAGGAGATTCGTAGAAGAACCAAGGTCACCGAGATAGCCCTTAAGATAAGCAAGCTGAAGTAGCAATGGGCGGTCCACATAGCGCGAAGATCGGACGGGCGTTGGGGCAGAAATCTTCTAGAGTGGAGACCACGTATTGGCAAGCGTAGCGTGGGACGACCACCTGCCAGATGGACCGACGATCTTGTGAAAATCGCAGGAAGTCGTTGGATGCACGTGGCATCGGACCGGTTACGCTGGAAAGCGATTGGGGAGGCCTATGTTCAGCAGTGGACAAGTATAAGCTGAGATGATGAGATAAGAGATTTGTCTGAATTATAAACTACGGTTCAACATAAAAACAAAAATGGTCTCCGTGACGATCTAAGGGGAGGCCTCTATGTTGTACTGGATATCTATCGGCTGATGATGATATTGACAATCTAAAAGTAATCATGAGAAGTTATGATGTTGTATGTATGCAATTAATAATTCGTTATTTACGTTATTTTAAGTCCGCTACATGGACCGAAGCAATTTTTAATGCTCTGTAATCAAAACATTGTTATCTACCTGCACTTACGTCTATACATCGGATTCTCTTTAGTTACACCCCCTGAAAAAAGGAGTATCAAGCTTCGTTTCTTACCCAATGAAATAAGAAGTAGGTACACAAAGTAGATTCTTAGATACTATCAGACAATACACTTTAGCTGACGGACGATTTAGCGCAGTTAAGAGCTTAAGCCGCTCTGCTGAGCCGCTCACTGAGTCTAATAGTCGCGGTAGTAATAATTATTTGTTTAGGTCTGGGTGCCTGTGTATGTGTATTTTCATGTTTGTAAACGCACCCACGACGCAGGAATAAATCTTAGTGTGGGTAGCCCCCGTTTTTAAAATAAAAAAAAGACAGATGAACGTAACAAAAAATAATCCGTTCATCAAGCGTCTGTTCCGGAAAGTTGAACAGTAATCTTTAGGTAACGGGCACATTACAGGACTGTTAGTATCGGTATAGAAAATTGGTGTTTCCGAGATGTGACTTTCCGTTCGATGAACTCTGAGACATGAGTTGCGATTTCCGCTCCGTTCGGCTTAATATTGATCGACGCTTACTGTATTTTCAGTTGAGCTCCTAGAATTGTAAAAAAACTTCAATATTCTATTTGTTATACGTTTACAGAATGTTCATACCTACTTAGATATGACAATTGAAAAATGCACAGTATGTAATTATTATGTTGGCCTAGTGACAAAGCGTATCGCTTTGTGATCACGAGGTCCTGGGCTTAAATCCTAGGTCGGACAAATGTAGTTTTTCTAACGAAACATTTCTAGTATGAGTCCGGGGTCTGGATTTGTGCCCGGTATATTGCAATAAACTTAGGGTGTGAGTACAGGGGACCTAACATCGTCGGCGAAAAGTGAGTGTATTGAGTACACCTCTGCCACCCCAGCTTGGGGAATATATGCGTCATGGTGTTTACAGTATGCAGGGCAAATTGGTAGATTGGTCGTTTTGTTGGGTGGGGTGATGGGCCTATGATCGGTAATTAGCTTGAGATTTACAAAAATATCTTTAGTGTATTGTATATTTTTAGTAACATCTCAAATATAATTCAGCCGCAGTTTTGTCCGCTGTCTGAATCGTGTTTCTGGTAAACACGAGATAAGTGACAATAGCAAAGACTCCCCAATAGTATTTTTCACATAGGAAGGGTAGTGTCAGTTCTAATTGCCAAACGAAATAAATATTTAATTCAATGGTGTTACGGCATAAAACCATGAGTACAGAAACGGGTCATGCTTCTTATTGCCATTAAATAAAGTATAATTTTGTTTGGCTATTAGAACTGTCACTACCCATCCTATGTTAAAAATACTGTAGTCTAGTATTGCTTTGCTCCAATCGTCTATGGTTTATGGTCCCTTTAAGAGGAACATAGAGATGCGTTGTCATACTTAAATAGAAGAACCTTCAAAAGCGGTGCCAATAAGAATATCAATTATACCAATTAAAAATATGTATATACCTTTAAGTTAATACTCTAAATAACCTGTACCCACTAAACTATTTACTATATAACATAGCTTTAGTTCTCTTTATCGGGAAAATTATAACGTTGGTCCGGAGTTAGTAGTTTAACCCTGTGAATCCAGAAACTCCGGATAAAATCCGAAAACTTCGGGTAAGACCCGGAGTTGTGGCGACCCTGCTCACGGTGACAAATGTAGAAGCCGAATAAACTTCCGCAGGTAACGTGGGTACATCTCTCTAAAATATAACTGAAAGTGTTAGGTCTTCATTTTTTATTTAGTATATCTGGTCCGTTGATATGGGTTGATGGTTAGGATAATTTGAGAATTTCTCTCTTACAACACTATAGTATTCCTTTAAAGTGTGAAAGTAAGCGCTTTTTATAGTGGGTTATTAAAGCGCTGGCATGAAACAAACAGCTCGCAGTACATCTTTTTGAAAAGCGCTTACAGAGCTTCAGTACCGCGCATCTAATATGCATCCTTGCGAACGCTAGCTAACGGTACCATAAACTGGGTATTATATGTTCTTGAAATTTGGGTGTACAGAGTAAGGACCTGTATACAGGTACCCTTGCTTCCTGCGCTTAGGGATTTTTGCAAGACAATGTGTCTAAAGAAAGAGGCTCCAGTCTCACTTATCGCAATGGGACCAATACACAACTCTTCAAAACCTATAGGGCATCTATAGGTGTATTTTATACACCTCTTCGTACCTCTACTTAGTCAGTTAAATTGGTACCTGGTCCCCTCCCGATATATCCCTTTTTCGGATACAAATACCGCACACAGGATCAGACGCCGATCTCGCCGGCGTGGTCGAAGAATCCCTTGACCGCTTGCCGGTGCTGAGCACCACAGAGAGACACCTACGCCCTCCCCCATAGCGACTGCCCAAGCCGAGGCCGTTCCTCCTTGAGGCGCCCTTGCGTTAGTTGCCCCCTTGCCCATCTGGCTCGAACATAGTGGTTGCATACTCGCCCTCTTGTCCGGCGAAGCTGTAAAGGCCCCGCGGCCAACAGCGTAGATCATTCACACACACGCACACACAAATGGTAGTAGTACCTAGTCATCGTGATATACAGACATTCTGAATAAATAGTCATTTTGTAGGCTTGCCCTCTATTACATGGGGTCATCGTAGGCGAAAAGTGGGTGTACTCAGTACACCGCTGCCACCCCCGCTTGGGGAATCTATATTCCCCGGTGTGACGAAGTTTATTTTTTTAATTCACAGAAAGCCTTATTAAGTACATGTTATTTATCAGTAAAGACCCTAACATAATTTTGGTTAAAGAATAAAACTCATGTACCTTGAAAAAAACGTGTTCTTCTAAAGCATCCCGCGGAAATTTCAGTCAAAAATTTGGCAAGAGAGGAATTAATCTGATTCTTTTGTTTATTTAATTTGGGGTAAGTGTTCTCGAATTCTCTCGTTAATTTGATAGAACTGACTGCATCGCACAAAAGCGAGCTTGTTGATAAAATATACAGGCAGCCGGGTCGGTATCAAGGACTTAGCTCGGAAATATTGCAGGAGTGCAGAATTCATTTATAATTTGATTTTGTTGAAATATTAAACTAGCTTGGTCAAGTGGTTAAGAGCTTAATCCGCTGTGCCTACTGGATTGAGTAGTCGCAGGTTCGATACCTTCACGGGATTAATCTTTGTGCGACGAAAAAGTATAAAAATAATATTTGAAGTCATAATTAATACAATTTGTACTTTCAGCAAGGGATCGTGTGATAGCCGTGTTGGGCATTTTTCAATTGTAGGATCAATCAATTGAAATTTCATTTGTAAAATATTCCTTCTGAGGTATTATAATAATTATTCCCTTTGAGTTACTCCGGAATAACAATGTCGTTTAGACTCCAAACGATTCAGTCCCTTCCGTGATTTGCAAAGTGAATGTGAAGGCATTTTTAACCACAAATAAGCCGCGACGAAATCCGAAATATTTTAATTGCAACTTAATTTTTCACAAATAATACATTGCAGGGAGCACCTATGTAAATTTAAGAGTATAAGCGTTTACTTGTCGCGCTTGCTACCCGCTGGCACAACGATAACATACTATCCTGACTTTCTTTTCAATTTCCTGGTTTCCGATGTAATTGCTATTTATATTATTTCAATGACGCAGTTCAGTGAAGCCTTCAAGGTAACTGGTTGCCTCCTCTTGTCATTCATGGAGTGTAATTTTTGTTTGACAAATATTAATAATTTTGGGCACAACACATAATTAATTTCTAGTTTATAAAACTTGTAATAATAATAACAATAATGATGAAATAGTGATGAATATCAATATGGCCGAATGTAGCAAGAAAACATGAATCGACTGTGTCAAAATGATATAAGATCGCAAGGGTAAATGTTGGTATGACAAAAAGCAATGGAAGGATAGGACATCATGCACCAATCCCAGATACTGGGAAATGGTAAAGAATATAATGATGAACAGTCCCTACAGGTTAAGCGATCTTCGATTAGAAAACCATCAACACCACATATGCTTACTGACAATGGCTGACTGGATCTAAGTTAGTCCAGTGGCGTAGATTAGGGCGTAAACCGCTATATTTACTGAATCGCGTAGTCGCGGGCACAGCACAATTTTTTGTATGACCCAAAAATGATCGTTTCAGTCCGAGTATTTGTATAAGTGAATTCCTCTCTATTCCTAATTTGGGTCTATATTATTCTAAAAGAGAATAACGGTTTAGTATTTACATTGTCTAGTAAAGACATCTTTGTGGAATCTATGTGTGACTTACAAACTTTTAATTTGTTCTGTTTAAATACATAAATTTCGTGTTTGTTCCTACGACGCAGGAATAGGTAATTCGTAGTTTAGAGCCTACATTATTCCAAAAGAAAAAAAAAAGCTATCAAGCATTTTCTTGGAATAGAACTTGGCATAATACACATTGATCTAGTTCAGAAGTCGGATACGAGCGCACTGCAGTGAGAGTAAGAAAACTTAATTTAGCTTAGCCGACGGGTTGTGGCGCGGTAAGACGTGAACTTACTTTACATATTTATTAAGTTTAACTCATTGATAAGTGTACGCTACATTATACTCTAGTTTAATAATAAGTGCCGCAAGTTTATGTATTAATCACTGCAAAAAGCCGGCATGATGGTTAGATAGATTTTTTTAAATACGATGCGCTTACATACATGAAAGTCACATAAACTAACACCCAGACCGAAACAAATATTTGCGCGACTACTAGATCCGGTGGGTGCAGCAGCTTAACGTCTTAACCACTAGACCAAGCCGCCGTCAAGATGAATACAACCCCTTAACAAGTAATAATAATTCTTATCATCATCAGCCAAATGGCGGCTACTGCAGGATATAGACCTGTCCCAAAAATTCCTACGACAACCGGCTTTGCTGTACGCATCGAGCTTTACCCGTCACCTTCGCCCGGTCGTCTTGTGAGAGCCTGCTAAATCCACTAAGGCAGCATCTCCCAAAGTATGGGTCACGTCCCACTGGAGGGTCGTGAGAGAATATTGGGTGGGCCATGAAAAATAAGACGATACGAAAGACCCGGCTGACGAATGAGTGACTGAGAAAATGAGTTTCAATCGCAAGCAGTTAACCAAACTTTGGCTCTCAGATGCTGACAGCTATGAAAGCCCTTATTCCCTTCAGTACCTCATACCAAGGTGGGGCGGAATTTTCAGCTATGGTTAATATTAAATCTAAATACTGAAATAAACTGGACGTATCCAGCTGATTAAGATTAAAAGTAACTAAAATTGAAAATGATGCTAAAGCTTTTATGACAAAAAATAGGAAATAAAAGCATCCTTCTCATTAAAAAATAATACTCTTTGTATTTCAGTATTAAAATCTTGTTTTTTCATTTTTTGTTGGACAGACCCTTCATAAAGTTATGCTTCTTTTTTTTTTCATAAATACCAAGAAGTGAATCCCGAGTTTGAATTTTTTTTCAGGTGCGTCACGGTCCATTCAACTTTGGGAACAACTGCACACCGTCACGCCTATATTCCCCAGAGGGGGTAGCAGAGGTGTACTGAATACACCCACGTTTCGCCGACGATGATATACCGGGCACAATTCCAGACTCCGGACCCATACTGGGAATGGTTCTTTAGAAAAACTACATTTGTCCGACCTAGGATTTGAACCCAGGACCTCGTGATCACAAAGCGATGCGCTTTGGGGAACAACTGCACTATGGAATTTACCTTTAGCCAACGAAAAATAATATTTCTCATACCAAAATTACACTCCATGAATGACAAGCTCAAGAGGCAACCAGTTACCTTAAAAGCTTCACTGAACTGCTTCATTGAAATAATATAAATAGCGTTACATTTAAAACCAGGAAATTGAAAAGAAAGGTTAAGCAGCGTTCGTCTGAGATGGGTGACAGTTTGTGGCATTTTCATCTGTGAGCGTCTCCTTGCTTCTCTTTCCTCCCAATATCCCGGTTACTTCTTAATATTGTTGAGATAAGTTAGAAGCCTTACAGGCGGCTTGATAAGTAACAAGTGGTGTTGCAAAAACGCTCGAGTCGGCGCTGAAAACGCTTGCGTCTTCTACTTGTTTCAACGCTCGTGAGCGTGGACTCGGCGCTAATTTTTATAACACTAGTTCCAAGCACAAGTGACCACAGACCTGCCTTCACCGATTCGCACTGCGTCAACGTAAAGTACGATCTAACCTCTTTCACCACTATTTGTAAGAAAAGACTTTTACACCCGGCAGTGTGGCAGTATATTTTGTTTAATTATGAAAAAATACATGCTACAACTAACCATAATAACCCATGTGAAAGGTTAGAAAATGTTTTCATGTTCAAAGTTTCAACACCCGTTGACAAAAGCTTTGTTTTGTACAAGTTTGACGAACTCGACCCCTGATAAAAATTGTCTTCAAGCTTATATGCGCTCTGAGCTCCAATTCTATTAACCTATTTATCTTTACTATCACCCAGATTCGGTTAAAATTAATTGTGAAAAAATTAAGTTACAATTAAAATATTTCGGATTTCGTCGCGGCTTATTTGTAGTTAAAAAATGCCTGACTTTTCGAGTGCTCTACATCAGCCATGATCACGGAAGGGACTGAAACGTTTGGCTTCCAAACGACATTGTTATTCCGGAGTAACTCAAAGGGAATAATTAATACCTCAGAAGTTATATTTTGCAAATGAAATTTCAATTGATTGATCCTACAATTGAAAAATGCCCAACACCGCTATCACACGATCCCTTGATGAGACTACAAATTGTATTAATTATGACTTTAAATATTATTTCTTTACTTTTTCGTCGCACAAAGATTTAATCCGTGAAGGTATCGAACGCGCGACTACTCCATCCATTGGGCACAGCGGATTAAGTCTTAACCACTGGACCAAGCTATCCGTCAACTGAATGATATTCAGTTTAGCATTTCAACAAAATTAAATTAAAAATGAATTCTGCTCACCTGCAATATTTCCGAGCTAAGTCCTTGATACCGACCCGGCTGCCTGTATATTTTATCAAGAAGCTCCCTTTTGTGCGATGCAGTCAGTTCTATCAAATTAACGAGAGAATTCGAGATTACTTACCCCAAATTAAATAAACAAAAGAATCAGCTTAATTCCTCTCTTGCCAAATTTTTGACTGAAATTTCCGTAGGATGATTTAGAAGAACACGTTTTTTTCAAGGTACATGAGTTTTATTCTTTTACGAAATTATGTTAGGGTCTTTACAGATAAATAAAATGTACTTAATAAGGCTTTCTGTGAATTAAAAAATAAACACCGTCACACCGGGGAATATAGATTCCCCAAGCGGGGGTGGCACCGGTGTACTAAGTACACCCACTTTTCGCCGACGATGACCCCATGTAATAGAGGGCAAGCCTACAAAATGACTATTTATTCAGAATGTCTGTATATCACGATGACTAGGTACTACTACCATTTGTGTGTGCGTGTGTGTGAATGATCTACGCTGTTGGCCGCGGGGCCTTTACAGCTTCACCGGACAAGAGGGCGAGTATGCAACCACTATGTTCGAGCCAGATGGGCAAGGGGGCAACTAACGCAAGGGCGCCTCAAGGAGGAACGGCCTCGGCTTAGGCAGTCGCTATGGGGGAGGGCGTAGGTAGACACCTAGTACCACAGAGAGACCTCTGTGGTACTCAGCACCGGCCAGCAGGCAAGGGATTCTTCGACCACGCCGGCGAGGTCGGCGTCTGATTCTGTGTGCGGTATTTATATCCGAAAAAAGGGATGTATCGGGAGAGGACCAGGTACCAATTTAACTGACTAAGTAGAGGTAGGAAGAGGTGTATAAAATACACCTATATATGTCCTATAGGTTTTGAAGAGGTGTGTATTGGTCCCATTGCGATAAGTGAGACTGGAGCCTTTTTCTTTAGACACATTGTCTTGCAAAAATCCCTAAGCGTAGGAAGCAAGGGTACCTGTGCACAGGTCCTTACTCTGTACACCCAAATTTAAAGGACATATAAAGCCCAGTTTATGCCACCGTTAGCACCGCTAGCGTGCGCAAGGATGCATATTATATGCGCGGTACTGAAGCTCTGTAAGCGCTTTTCAAAAAGATGTACTGCTAGCTGTTTGTTTCATGCCAGCGCAACCCACTATAAAAAGCGTTACTTTCACACTTTAAAGGAATACTATAGTACTGCAAGAGAGAAATTCTCCAATTATCCTAACCATCAACCCATATCAATAGACCATATATACTAAATAAGAAATGAAGACCTAACACTTTCAGTTATATTTTAGTGAGATGTACCCACGTCACCTGGGGAAGCTAATTCGGCTTCTACATTTGTCACAGGGTCGCCACAACTCCGGGTCTTACCCGAAGTTTCCGGATTTTATCCGGAGTTTCTGGATTCACAGGGCTCATCTACTTACTCCGGACCAACGTTATAATTTTCCCGATTAAGAGAACTAAAGCTATATGTTAAATAGTAAATAGTTAAGTGAGTACAGGTATTTATGTTGTTTTTTATTTAGAGTAACTTAAATGTATATACATATTTTTAATTGGTATAATTGATATTCTTATTAGCACCGCTTTTGAAGGTTCTTCTATTTAAGTATGACAACGCATCTCTATGTTCCTCATAAAGGGACCATAAAGCATAGACAATTGAAACAAAGCAATACTAGACTATAGTATTTTTCACATAGGATGGGTAGTGACAGTTCTAATTGCCAAACGAAATTATACTTTATTCAATGGCAATAAGAGGCATGACCCGTTTCTGTACTCATGGTTTTATGCCTTAAAACCATTAAATTAAATATTTATTTCGTTTGGCAATTAGAACTGACACTACCTGTCCTATGTGAAAAATACTATTGGGGATTTGTTGCTGTTGCCACTTATCTCGTGTTTACCAGAAACAGATTCAGACACTGGACATAACTGCGGCTGAATTATATTTGAGATGTTACTAAAAATATACAATACACTAAAGATATTTTTGTGAATCTCAAGCTAATTACCGATCATAAGCCCAACACCCCACCCAACAAAACGACCAATCTACCAATTTGCCCTGCATACTGTAAATGAAACAGTATTTACACTTATAAACACCATGACGCATATATTCCTCAAGCTGGGGTGGCAGAGGTGTACTCAGTACACTCAATTTTCGCCGACGATGTTAGGTCCCCTGTAATATGGGGCGAACTTATTGCCAAATACCGGGCACAATTCTGGAAATTTTTCGTTAGAAAAACTACATTTGTCCGACCTAGGATTTGAACCCAGGACCTCGTAATCACAAAGCGATACGCTTTGTCACTAGACCAACATAATAATTACATACTGTGTATTTTTCATTTGTCATACTTAAGTAGGTATGAACATTCTGCAAACGTATAACAAATAGAATATTAAATTTTTTTCACAATTCTAGGAGCTCAACTGAAAATACAGTAAGCGTCGATCAATAGAACCAAACCAGAAACCAGAACGAATGTAAGGATTGTGGTTGGTAACGATGTGCTGGAGCAAGTGAATGAGTTTGTATATCTTGGATGCGCCTTCAGTAAGGCTGGGAAATACACCGCTGACATAGAGAGAAGAGTGAGTGCAGGGAACAGAGTGAATGGTGCGAGGGGAAAGCTACTTGGGAGCCGGCACTTAAGCCATAAGGCGCAGCTGGCCATACATAACGGAGTTCTTGTCCCAACGCTGTTATATGGTAGCGAGAGCTGGGTATGTAAGAAGGAGAATGAAAGTAGGATAAATGCGGTAGAAATGCGGAGTGAAGCTGACCAACCGCATTAGCAACAGCGTAGTAAGAAAGCGAGTAGGTATGAAAGATAGTATCGGTGTAAAGATGAGAAAGGGCATGCTTCGTTGGTTCGGGCATATAGAAAGAATGCCAGAGGAAAGAATGACAAAACAGATATACAATGTGAAAGTGGAAGGATGCAGGTACCGGGGAAGACCTAGAATATCTTACCACGACCAAATAAACCGAGTCTTATCTGAAGGAAAAGTCAAGAGTCTCCGTAACCGGCGAGCGTGTATGAGACGAACTATGAGAGTCGAGGAAGCCAGAGAGGTATGTAAGGAAAGAACCTGTTGGAACTCTGTACTCTCTGCCTACCCCGCAAGGGATCTGGCGTGAGATTATAGATAGATAGATAGATAGTCGATCAATATTAAGCCGAACGGAGCAGAAATCGCAACTTATGTCTCAGACTTAATCGAACGGAAAGTCGTGATAAAATTACCGAAGCACGTCTCGGAAACACCAATTTCTGTACCAATACTGACAGTCCTGTAATGTTCCCGTTACCTGAAGATTACTGTTCAACTTTCCGGAACAGACGCTTGATGATCGGATTTTTTTTTTTACGTTTTTGTTGTATATATGAAGGAGGACAGTTGTCCGAAAGTACCTAATAATCAACTTTGTGTATCTTCTTCTTATTTCATTGGGTAAGAAACGAAGCCTGATAATTTTTCAATGGGTGGTTCTGCGAAACTAAAGAGAACCCGATGTATATACATAAGTGAAGATACATGACAAAGTTTTGACTACAGAACATTTAAAGCTGCTTCGGTCGATGTAACCGACTTAAAATAACGTAAATAACGCATAGTTAAGTACATACATACAACACCATAAATTCTCATGATATTTTTTAGGTTGTCAATATCACCATCAGCCGAAGGACATCCAGTACAAGATATAGGCCTCCCCTTAGATCGTTACGATGACCATTTTTGTTTTTGTCGCTTTAAACCTAGTCGCAGATCGGTTGACTGTTGAATAATGCAATGCTGTATCAGTTGATATTTCCTATTTACGTTTGGAACGTTCTTTTTTGCAAATAAAATACACTTTAAATTTGACTACCAACAATTTGTGGCCTTCAGCATTATATTTTGGGCGGTTTGTGTGGGTAATGGTGCAATCATTTTTGTGTCTGACTGAAACGATTTTCATGTCGAACAAACTTCTCGAGTGGATCGCACACCGACTTCGGTTGCTTAAGTTCAGAAACTTAAAAGTTGTTCATAGTTCAGAATTATTGACACCGAGGTGCTTAATAGCCGTCGCTATATTTAGCTACGTTATTTTAATGGTCCCGAACTTGGAAATTGTGTTAAAATACGGCTATATTCTCCTATGACAACAAGCACTTATTGAATGTGGTAAACAATAGATTAAAATGTTTTAAATATATTTTGATAAGTCCTGCATCCTTAATGTAGTGGCGCATGTCATCACCAGGTCCTGGGTTCAATTCCAAAATATTTTTTGGGATTTTTCCATGGAAATAATAATAAAATATTAATGTATCTTGTTTTTTTCAGGCAAATGATTAAGTGAGAAATAAATTACTTAAACAAATAGTATTTTAACATCAGTCCAGAATCTGAATTCTATCCGGTATAATGGCAATATGCTTGCTCTCTATTACATTGGGCACTTGGTAAGTAATTGGATACACAGTACATCTCTGCCACCCCCTCCCAGGGTAGATAGTACATAGGCATATTCAATCTATCTATCTATATCATCACGGAGACTCTTGACTTGTCCTTCAGATAAGACTCGGCCTATTTGGTCGTGGTAAGATAGTCTAGGTCTTCCCCGGTACCTACATCCTTCCACTTTCGCATTGTATATCTGTTATGTCATTCATTATTCCTTTCTTTTTTACTTAGTCTTAAGAATTTATTTAGCCGAATTGCATGTGCTTAAATTCTATACTTGACTAAGGTAACTAACTTATGACATTTCTTACTTTTGACCGTTTCTCTATAGAATAAAAATGATGTACTAAATAAATACTTGAGTAAAAGTAACTACTTAGACAAGTTTATAGATACGGGTGTTAGTCTAAGTGTTAATATATACATTAATGCTCTAAGTCCTAAACAATTAATTACGTAACGCTGTCTTAAATATCTATTATACATGAATCCCCGAAAACGTATAATTCAGAACAAGTTTCGCAAATTTCAACTGAGTACAAATATAACCAGGTGCCACAAAACGGTCGAAACTAAATCGGTGCACCCATTCAAGATGCGTCCCGCTGACATTTCCAACACCATTTTAACATTCATACCGTACCCTGCGAATTTGTCGAGTTCCCCACTAGGTAAGTCCCTGCCGGAATAAAATTCACGCTGGAAAAGTTTTATTGTTAGTGAAAATGTAAAACGACAATAAAGTTAAAGACTTGCAATAGCTACTTTCAGCCACTGAAATCACTTCATAGAAAGAAAAGGGCTAATAAAGATCAATCCTTCACAAACATTAAGAATTTACAAAAAAAGCTAATATATTCTGCCGTAATAATTCAACAAACAGTAAGTCCGATTTCTGAAAGTTAATTACTAGTTTTTTTAACCGACTTCTGAAAAGGAGGAGGTTCTCATTTTAACTGTATGTTGTTTTTTTTGTATGTATTTTACGTGATCATTCGGCCAATTATGAATCGATTTTGAAAATTCTTCTTGCATATGGTTCAGTATAGCTCCAAGGTGGCTATAGGCTAATTTTATCGGTATTGGACCTTGGATTTGGAAGATACTCCAGGGAACTCCTTAACGACAAACAATACGAATGTGTAGATTGAGATATTATAGGTATTACGTAAATCCCAGCCATAAAACTAATCAGAATATTAACCGACTTCAAAAAAGGAGGAGTCGACAATTCATCTGTGTTTTTTTTATAACGTCTTTATTTATGAACTGCTTTTGATTCTTTTTGCGTTGGGTTTAGTATAGTTTCGAGGTGGTCCCATTTTAATGAAATCGGTATTGAACTTTGGACTTTGAAGATACACCAGGGAACTCCTTAACGGCGAACAGCACGCATGTATAGATTCCGTAATAAAAAAAAATGACACCGTCACGCTTATATTCCCCAGAGGGGGTGGCAGAGGTGTACTAAGTACACCCACGTTTCGGCGAGGTCCCACGTAATAGGGGGCGAGCCTATGGCCATATACCGGGCACAATTCCAGACCCCGGACTCGTACTGTAAATTTTTCGTTAGAAAAACTACATTTGTCCGACCTAAGATTTAAACCCAGGACCTCGTGATCACAAAGCGATGCGCTTCGCCACCAGACCAACGAGGCAGTCATTATGGTTATTATATCAATCCTGTAGGTACCTTGCAGTACAACTCAACAAAATAATATAATATAGGTATATAAATATTAGTAAATAATTTACTTGTCGCTTAAAACCGTAAAATAAAAATAACTTCAATATTTGAAGTCGGTGCCAAGTAACCGACTGCACTAACCGGTACCGACTTCAAATATTTATTTCTTGCTTTTTGAAGTCGGTTTTTTTTAAAGATTTTTTAATATTTGTTGATCGAGCATGTTTGTCTGCGTTTCGTATCTCTTAAGTCAACGAATCTGGTTTTTAACCGACTTCAAAAAGGAGGAGGTTCTATGTTCGGTTGTATGTATGGTTTTTTTTTATGTATGTTCACCGATATTTCCGTCAGTTGTGGACCGATATTGATGACTCTTTTTGCATTGGGTTTAGTATAGCTCCAAGGTGGTCCCATTTTAATTTCATTGATATTGGACCTTGGACTTTGAAGATATACCAGGGAACTCTTTAACGACAAACAATACGAATGCGTAGATTGAGATGTTATGGGTATTATGTCAATCCTATAGGTACCCTACTATAGAACTAAGCAGAATGGTTCATAATTCGTCCGTATTTTTTTGTAATTTCTTTGCTTATATACTGATTTTGATGATTCTTTTTGCGTTAGGTTCAGTATAGCTCCGTGATGGTCGAATTTAAATTTTATTGGTATTGGACAATGGGCTTTGAAGATACACCAGGGGTTACCTATACGGCAAACAGCATGAATGTGAAAATTCAGTTATTATGAGTTTTATATCAATCTTGTAGGTACCTCACTGTATAAATAAGTAGGATAATATAAAGGAGGTATATAAATAATAATAATACATTCAATCATCACTAAAAATTGTAAAATAAAAAACTTTTTAAAAACAAGAGAATCAAATATTTATTTATTGCTATTTGAAGTCGGTTTCCCTTATTTTTAAAAGTTTTTGATTCGATAAACAGCAGTCAAGAAAGAAAAGAGAATTTACAGCAACTAATGAATTCTCTATTCGATTACAATGGCAGTACATATATTTTCTAATATTATAATATTAGCCCTGTTAAGAATCTGTTCCACCGTTGGGCACGGGCCTTCTCACAAACTGAGAGGGCTTAAGCCAAAGTCCACCACGCTGGCCCAGTGCGGGTTGGCGAACTTCACACACCTTCGAGAAACTCTTAGGTATGCAGGTTTCCTCGCAATGTTTTCCTTTACCGTTAAAGCAAGAGATACTTCATTTTTAATACGCATATACTTTCGAAAAGACAGAAGTGCGTGCCTGGGTTTGAACCCGAGACCTAAACCTTCAGTCCAACGGTCTAACTTTGCCTCGTTAAATTTTAATCATATATAAATGGTAAAAGTTTAATATCTTCGAGCTCATGTAAAAGACTAGGCACTATAATAGCTCAGTATCATTACAGAATAAACAAAGAATGACAGAAAACATTTTGCATAGAAATGTGGGCTTTTGTAGTTGAAATACGTACACATGGCAGAGAGCTTCATAAAAATTTCACCAAGTAACATAGCTTTCCTTGGAAACAAAGGCTAGATTTTGCGTTGGGACAGACAGTAAATGCCAGTTATAGCGTGTTCTACATTTTGTGTGACATTGTGGGACTCACTGTAGAGTTTGGTTTTATCTCCATTGTATTTTGTGGTAAATAAGCTTGTTAAGAACTAAATCCAAGGATTTTTTGTGTGCTGTATGTAGTAGTAAGATGGCATAAGTTTTTGGAGACTAATAATACATACAAAGATTTTTGTCCGTCTGAACAACAGTAATGCTATTGAACTCAAACGCCATTTAAATTATTACATAAAGAGTAATATATACGTGAAAAATATATCCATATAAAACAGTAAACCTAGGCAATTGAAATTAGTCCCTTGTCTCAGTTAGCTAAATGTAAACTTAATCCCATTCGTTCTTCAAAATAAATTTAAATAGAACATGTTAAAACGCAGCCCTAATAATCTGTTCCGCAATCCTCGCCAAAATTGTTCCACTGTTCATTTCATAGCAATACTTTGGTTGGTAACGAACTATTAGTTACCACCTGTGTATGATAAACATTACTAAACTTAAGATTACAGTACTTGTGAACTTTTTAATAGGAATACACTAAATGGATTTTTCTAATACTGCTTTAATAATAACTACAAAATATACTTTTTTGTTTCGCAGCCACCTAGGGTCTCGAGCAGACCCTAGGTGGCCGGCCGCCAGGTGGCCCTAAATCTATATGGATATGTTTGAATGTATTGAAGTAAAATGTAGTAATTGGAACAAGGCTATTCTCTTTTGATTCGCTACTCGTGGTCTCTGCGCAGTGCGCTGGCTACGACTCTGGGTTGTCACCAACCTCCCAGGAAAGTCATGACGCCAAACGATCAAGTTGTGTTCTGGTATGTTACGTGGAGCTGCATTACCAAAAGGCGAGTCTAGCCCGATCGTATCGATTCAGAACTTGATCTAACTTCCGTCCTCCTCAGCCTATTTCAGAGTGAATAAGCTATTATCTGTAATAGCCTATTCACTTTGAAACAAGCTGCGGACGTGGAGCCGAAGACCTTGCTCGCTGACTCAGGTCAGCGAGCCACATCTTCGGCTTTATGTAATACTTTTTTAATTAAGAAAAAATAAGGTGTGACAAATACACATACACTAACGTATTAACGGGTTGGTATTAAAATATCTACATATTAAATACCTATATATACCTTACTATCCGCTGTAGCGCGTAGAAGGTCTATATAATAATGATCATTTAGAAGCTACTTACTCGGAACGCAAATCGACTAGATACATCTTTTAACGGGTATGCAGTATTTACACACTCCGAAAATCTTATGCCCGAAAGAGGATTTCCGATCCTTATTACCAAATTGCAAAACTGTAAACAAAGACATTAGAATACCAGACTCATAATGTAAGTAGGTATAAATGTCGACACTTCATTAAAACGATTTCTAACAGATGTGTTATTTCCGTGAATTTATTACTATTTCGCTTTCAAATGAAATCGCTAGTTTTGTATTAACCCCGTGCGTATGGAAGGGCGTCTAATTTAGATTATTTTCCTTTAATTTACCACCGGAACGGAGAGTTGTCTTCAAATTCACCGGTTTTTGTCGTTTTCTGTTGTACTTATTAACTTTACTTATAATTTTGGGCACAACACATAATGAATTTCTAGTTCCAGTGATGTCTTATGTATATATATATATATATATATATATAAATATATATATTATATATGTCTACAACTTTTGTTCTCTCTTATTTATGACCCCTTGCGCCCCTTACATACATTGCACCTATGTAAATTTAAGAGTATAAGCGTTTACTAGTCGCGCTTGCTCCCCGCTGGCACAACGATAACTTACTATCCTGACTTTTTTTTCAATTTCCTGATTTCGACTGTAATTGCTATTTATATTATTTAATCAGCTCGATACGTCCAGTTTATTTCAGTATTTAGTTTTAATATATAATATATTAGCATAGCTGAAAATTCCGCCCCACCTTGGTATGAGGTACTGAAGGGAAGAAGGGCTTTCATAGCTTCATAAAACAGAGAAGGATAGTTGACAGCAACTGAGAGCCAAAATTTTGTTAACTGCTTGCGATTGAAACTCATTTTCTCAGTCACTCATTCGTTAGCCGGGGCGTTCGTATCGTCTTATTTTTCATGGCCCACCCAATATTCTCTCGCGACCCTCCAGTGGGTCGTGACCCATACTTTGGGAGATGCCGCCTTAGTGGATTTCGCAGACTCTCACTAGACGACCGGGCGAAGGTGGCGCGTAAAGCTCGATGTCGTAGGAATTTTTGGGACAGGTCTATATCCTGCAGTAGCCGCCATTTGGCTGATGATGATGAGAATTATTATTACTTGTTAAGGGGCCCTTAAAGTAGGGTTAAGAACTTAAGCCGCTGCACCCACCGGATCTAGTAGTCGCGGGTTCAACTCCCGCACGGGACGAATCTTGTCACCCTCAAATATTTGTTTCGGTCTGGGTGTTTGCGTATGTGAAATTTATGTTTGTAAGCGCACCCACGGTACAGGAATGATTCCAAGTGTGGGGTTGCATTTAAAAGGAAAATCGTTTTTATCATCATGTCGGATTATTGCGGGAATTAAAACATAAACTTGCGGTACTTATTATTAAACTAGAGTATAATGTAGCGTACGCTTATTATTGAGTTAAACTTAATAAATATGTAAAGTAAGTTAACGTCTTACCGCGCCACAACCCGCCGGCTAAGCTAAATTAAGTTGTCTTACACTCACTGCAGTGCGCTCGTATCCAACTTCTAAACTAGATCAATGTGTATTATGCTAAGTTCTATTTCAAGAAAATGATTGAGTTTTTTTTTCTTTTAGAATAATGTAGCTCTAAACTACGAATTTCCTATTCCTGCATCTTAGGTACGTTTACAAACACGAAATTCATGTATTTAAACAGAACAAATTAAATGTTTGTAAGTCACACATAGATTCCACAAAGATGTCTTTACAAGATAATGTAAACACTAAACCGTTATTCTCTTTTAGAATAACGTAGACCCACATTAGGAAGAGAGAGGAGAGATTAGATTCCTGTGTCATAGTTGCATTTACAAGCAATAAAATTCACATATACAAATACTTGGACTGAAACAAATATTTGTAGGTAATACAAAAATTTGTGCAGTGCCCGCGACTACTCTTATCTTAACCCTAACTACTTAGATTCCGTCAGTTATTGTCAATAAGTATATATTGTGTTTATGGTTTTCTAATCGAAGGTCGCTTGAACTGGGGCTGTTCATTATTATATTCCTTACTATATCCCAATATCTGAGACTGGTGCAACATGTCCTTTCCTTCGATTGCTTTTTGTCATACCAACATTTACCTTTGCGATCTCTTATCATTTTGACACAGTCGATCCATTCCTTTTTCTTGTTCTACATGCGTCCATATTGATATTCATCACTATTTCATTATAAAAGGGGTACACACTGTTTTATTATTACGTGTAGGGCAGAAGCTAGCGAAAAAAAATATCGGTAACTTTTGTCTACCTAACGACTACAGAACATCCTCCATCCATTCCTGTGTTCCCTACCTACTTACTTCCTACTGATGAAAAAGAGGTTGAACATCTCATAATGGGCTTAAGAGAAGGTTCAGCTGTTGGGGTAGACCAGATATCTGGCAAAATCTTAAAGCGCTACCTCAAGTCACTTGCTCTTCTTATCACCCATATTTGCAACCTATTGTACCAGATGGGCCCTCAAACGGTCGTCCTTTTTTTTCCCCTTGGAGGAAATCTTTTAAAGACTAGCCCCCCACCTGCCTTTGGGTAGATAGGCGGGGGAGTGTCGGACTCTCTGGTGCGGTCTTCGCCCCACTTTGTGTGACGCGGGGACCGCAGCAGCATACCGACTAAAACCTCCACGTGTTCCGCCTGCCGCTTTTAGGAAGGCTCCAGGTACGGGGACTTCATCCGCAGCCTCTCCAGCGGTTGTCCTTAGTATGGACCCACTAAGTTGCGACCGCGACGCCGCAGAAATTCTCTCTAATGTCGGGGACGTGCGTCCGGGAAAATAGGCACACCCCTTCACTTCGAGGGTGCAAGTGTAGAGCAGGCGACGACCCCCAATGCCGTCACCCGCGCACCCTCTTTACGGTGGCATGAGGTCGGCATGTCGTCGCCTCCTGTGCCCGCGTCTCCGTCGGCGGTTTGAGTCAGCCAGTGGATCGTCCTCCCTGGCTCGCTCCGCCTCCTCCTTGCGTGTCATGACCACCTCAGCAAAGGTGGCCACCGCGTCCCATGATCTCTCGCTGCCGACCATAGAGCGAACAATCGCCGGCAGCGAGAGATCCGTTCCCACAATCGCAATTAGCGAGCTACGCTGTTCCACCCAAGCAGGGCAAACCTCGAGCGTGTGCTGCGCAGTATCCTCGGCGCAACCACACTCGTGGCACCTCTGGTCGGCCTCTCTCCCGGCCACACGGTGCAGGTACCTTCCGAAGCAACCGTGCCCTGTTAGAATCTGCACAAGCCAGAAGGTAAGCGTGCCTGCCTTTCGGTACACCCACTCCTTCAGCACTGGATGCATCGCCCGTATGGTCCAGTGGCCTGCACTCGGCTCCTCGAGCCGGCTCCGCCATTCGCGGAAGGCACGCCTCTGCGCCCACCGCCGCCACCTCGTCACCTCATCGGGTGGGACTCCCAACGCTTCTATTTCGGCCTTTTGGCGAAACACTGAGGCCAACACGACCGCCTCCAGATCCCAGGGTGGAGTCCCGGCCAAATCGCATGCGGCCTCGCATGACACGGTGCGGTAGCCGCGTATGACCCTGATCGCCATGACCCTCTGCGGCCTTCGCAGGAGGGTCCGGGTCCGGGCGTTAAGGGCGCTCGCCCACATCGGTGCGCCGTACAGGGCCATCGACCGCACTACCCCAGAGTACAATAAGCGGCAGCTCGCACTTGCACTCCCAACGTTGGGCAGGAGCCAACTCAGAGCCCCGGCCACCGCCACCAATTTTGGAGCTAGTTGACGGAAGTGCTCCTCAATCCTCCAGCGGCTGTCGAGGACTAGACCCAAGTACTTCATGTGGGCCCTAATCTTGACAACCGCACCACCGACCTGGATCCGCGCACCCGAGGGCGGGCGTCGTCGAGGCCCATGAAAACAAATGGGCTCGGATTTTTCTAGGGCCACCCTCAGACCGAGCTGCCGGACCCTTCCAATCACTTCAGAGCACCCTTCCGTCACCAGCCTAACCGCCTCCCCAAATTCGCCTGCTTGAGCGCACACCAACGTGTCGTCTGCATAGCATACGACATGGAGTCCGCGGTGTAGAGAGCCGCGGAGCACCCAGTCGTAACCGATGTTCCACAGGAGGGGCCCCAGCACCGATCCCTGAGGAACACCGCAGCTTACTTCTCGACGCAATAGGCGCCCGTCGCTGGCTACGCAGACAACACTTCTCCCACGAAAGTAGTCACCAACGACACGCCGCAGGTAGGGAGGCACTTGATGGTAGTGCAGTGCCTCCCAGACGCAAGAGAAGGGCAGGGTGTTAAACGCATTGGCGATATCAATAGATACCGCCAACATGACCCCACCGTTCGCTATTGCCTCCTCCGAGAGAGCCTTGACGCGCAGTACCGCGTCCACGGTCGACCGGCCTTCCCGGAAACCGAACTGTGCGTCGTCCAGATTTGGACCAACCTTGCGCAGATGTCGGATAATTCGGGCAGCAAGCACCCGCTCGAAGAGCTTGCCCGCCTCATCCAGCAGCACGATTGGCCTGTAGGCCGACGGTGAGTCCTGCGAGCGCCCCTCGTTCTGCAGCAGGACTAGCCTCCCGCGCTTCCATGCGGACGGGAAGCATCCAGTCAACAGGCATTTCTCGAGCAGGGCCCGAAATCGGTTCCCCAGGTCGTCTAGGGCTAGAACCCAGACCCGACCCGGAATCCCGTCTGGCCCCGAGGCTTTGTTCTTAACTCGGAGCCTTTGAACCGCCTCGCCGAGCTCGTCAGATGTCAGCGCTGGGATTTGTCCGGCGACATCGTCCTCGTTCTGCCCTAGCTGAGCCATCGCGGGAGGCTCGTGGTCCTCTTCCTCCGGGAACAGCGCCGCCATCACTCTCTCCAACACTTCAGGCTGGAGAGTCTCGGTAAGTGGAGGCGCTCGGCCGCGCAGTATCTTCCGCGCAAACCGGTACGGACGCTCCCACGGATCCCGATCGAGACCCTCCAACATCTCTTGCCGGGCTCCATCTTTTGCTCGCGCGATTGCCAAGCTCAAAGCCTCTTTGGCCCCTCTATAGGCTTGGTACAGCTGGGCCTCAGCTGCCTCGCTCCGGGGACGGCGCCTGAATCGCCTAGTGTAGGCCCGTCGAGCAGTCACGCACTCCCTGCGGAGTTCCGCGATCTCCACCGACCACCAATAGACCGCTTTTCTGGGGTGTCTGCGACGAGCTCGCGGCATTGCCGCGTCACAGATGGCGGTCCTCAAACGGTCGTCCTAGGAAAACTGAGGGCAACACCGTTGTGAGCGACTCAGGGGTGTAGAGGTGTGCTGCGCTTTCTCCAAAGTCACTCGCGGCGTTATGCCCTTTAACACTTCCACCCCTGGAGTACATCGACGTAGGACCGCATAATCGAATCCGATTTAATAAAGTATCGCCAGTTCTACCTACTAACATTATGTGTATTCTAATGTCTTTATTCACACTTTTGAAATTGCTATAAACGTTTGGAAACCCTCTTTTGGGAATAAGAATCTCGGAGTATATAAATACTGCTTACCCTTTCAAAGATGTAGTCGATTTGTGCTCCGAGTGGTTCTAATTCATCATTATTAAATAGAACTTTTTTATTTATAGGAATTTAATATTTAGATTTGTTAATACCGATCCATAAATACGTTAGTGTGTATTGATTTGTTAGGCTTTCTTTTTACTGTTAATTATATTTATAATTGAAAAAAGCATTTAATTTATAGTGAAAAAAAAACATATTCAATAATAATCTAGTATGCTGCCTGGCATTGCCTTGTATGAATTTTAAAACGGCCAATCAAAATTTCATGTCTATGTTGTCGGCCGTTGATAAGTTCCTGGACCATATGCAGCCAATCCTGGCTGTAGAAATGTCATACTTACCATACCATTGCATTGTCATCGGAACTGAACTAACATGTCAAATTCCAACTTCGCAGAATAAGAGGAAGTGATTCTAATACAGTTTACAAGATTTGACATAAACAAACATTGCGAGATTAATTAAAGCTTGTAAAAACAGGATTTCTTTTCTTATTAAGGACTGGTCAATAATTTAACTGACATGATAATGGAGCCGAAGACGTGACTCGCTGACTCAGTAATAGCTTATTCAAGTTGGAGCAAGTTCCGAATCGATACGATCGGGCTAGATTCGCCAATTGGTAATGCAGCTCCGCGTAACATACCGGAACACAACTGGGTCGTTTGGTGTCATGACTTTGCTGGGAGGTTGGTGACCACCCAGAGCCGTAGCCTGCGCACTGCGCAGGGACCACGTGTAGCGAATCAAAAGTGAATCGCCTCGTTCCAATTACTACATTTAACTTCAATACATTCAAACATATCCATGTAAATATATTTCCTAACACCTATAAAATCTCCTTTCTCTTCCTTTATGGCTCAAACTAGCAAACGGGTCGATGCAGTATCGTGCAATTTAATTGCGCTTTTATCGCAGCGTCACTTGTTCGTGCAGTAAAATGTACTCACAAAGCTAATTGGAACATGTGCCTATTATGTCGTCAAAGAAACTAAGTATTTTATGGTCTTAGTGGAAGTTTCTTTATTATGTTGTTCTGTGTCACCAGGGTCGACAAAGTAGGCTAGTAGAAAATCACCTAAAGGCTAGTTTTAAATCATGTGGAAGTCATTCATCAACTAAATTATATCCGAATCGAATTTTAAAGTGAAACAATTTAAATATTTTATTCATATACCTGTAATATTTGATTTGTTTATGATGTTCTTTATTCGATGAATAACTTAAATTGACTAAATATTTCTGATATTTTTACGTGGAAAATCCTACATAAGACTTTTACAAGCCTCAGAGGAAAACTCCACGTTAGCCTGTATCAACACTTTGGAGGGGCATTGGGGTTACTATACGAAATAATATAAAAGACACGTGTTACATATTTATGCATCTTGTACTACTCCATAGGCTAAAAATTTAGGTAATGTCTTTCTAAATACATGAGTCAGATTTTAAGGCTGCAGCAGTACAGTAACAGAAAAGCTTTTATTCGGTGTGAAAGAATGTGTTCTGGCCACTTAACTTTTAGTAAAATTTAATTTGATAACATTCTTTAATAAATTCATCATTAGCCATGGTCTGTAGAATTGCCTCCTTTAAAAATGGTTACTACCACCGGCCTTGCGCTGTATGAATACGTAACTATACATTTAGCTGCGATCTCTGCCAGGTCATCGGTCCATCTTGTGGGGGCCTGCCAACTCAATATTTAAATTTCTCTATTTTTAATAAAATCATCATCTCAGCCTATACTTATCCACTGCTAAACATAGGCCTCCGCAATCGCTCATCAGCGCAACCGGTCCGATGCCACCTGCTTCCAACGACTTCCTGCGATCCTTCAAAGATCGTCGGTCCATCTGGTACGCGGCCGTCTACTACTACGTGGTCTCCACTCTAGAATCTTTCTGCCCCAACGCCCGTCAGATCTTCGCGCTATGTGGCCCGCCCATTTCCACTTCAGCTTAATAATCCTATCAGTGACCTTGGTTTATCTACGAATCTCCTCATTCCTGATTCGATCACGTAGAGAAGCGCCAAGCATAGGTCTTTCCATAACTCGCTGAGCAACTGAACTTTTTGTTCAGACCTATTGTAGGAGACCACCATTTTAATAACATCTATTCTATCTATTTATATCATCACGCTTGCTCCCTCGCAGGGTAGGCAGAGTACAGAGCTCCAACAGGTTCTTTCCTTACAGACCTCTCTGGCTTCCTCCACTCTCATAGTTCGTCGTTCAATAACGTAGAGAAAGATAACATTTTTATGAAATTAAAGAGACTAGAACGCGCATATTTACGCAAATAAAAGCAAATTTGCCTCATTCTACGCAAAATAATGATATTTGAACTTTAATACCTACTTAGAGTTGAAAACGGAAGCGGCTCTTAGCCTAACCCGTAGTTACACAAAGACCCCTATTAACATTTATATGAAACCTGCCATCACGCCATTCCGAGTACTGGTAGAATAAGTAACCTACTTAAGCGGTTATTCCTCGAAAGGTTAGCGGCCATGAAGCCATTCCCCGACATTCGTGTCCGACCGTAATTGCTACGACGACGACATTTACGGGACGACATTTTCTTTCTTAAGATAATTGCTTTAAGAACAAACAGGGTACAACTTGTAAATGTAGTGCGGTAAGATTACAAAGAGCACTAATCAAATAAGGTGCTTGTAGTTGTAGAACCGCGATTTTTTACCGAATTCTAAGGCTAAGCAGCGTTCGCCTCGGTTGGTCTGAGATGGATTACCGTTTGAGGCAGGTTCATTTTTCAGTGGCTCCATGCTTCGGAAATCATGTTACGCTGCTTGTACTGACTGCCAATCGATGCGGTAGTCTTTAAGCCCAGTTGGATGCCTTATAGGCGGCTTAATAAGTGCCAGCAGCAGGTGGCCACAAACCTATCTCCACCAATACGCACTGGTTCCACGCGATGGTTGTATGACCTAATAGAGATTATGTCATACACTATTAAAAGAGTAATGAGAAAGCTTCTTGCCCTCTTCGATTTCTTTAGTACCTATCTATCTATATCATCACGCCAGATCCCTTGCGGGGTAGGCAGAGAGTACAGAGTTCCAACGGGTTCTTTCCTTACATACCTCTCTGGCTTCCTCCACTCTCATAGTTCGTCTCATACACGCTCGCCGGTTACGGAGACTCTTGACTTTTCCTTCAGATAAGACTCGGTTTATTTGGTCGTGGTAAGATAGTCTAGGTCTTCCCCGGTACCTGCATCCTTCCACTTTCACATTGTATATCTGTTTTGTTATTCTTTCCTCTGGCAATCCGATATCTTTAGTAGTGGGAAAATATACATTTAAATAAAGTAAGAAATATTGCAGGACCTGAAAAAGAATAACGAAAAACTTCTTAAAATGATACCTTAACAATGGCTTACCCGACCTTAGTAAATACGAACTCAGATTTATTACCTAATTCATTAATATTTACAGGGCAAAGGTTTCCTTGCTAAAGGTTTTGCTCCCATCTTAATATTAAGTAGAGGTTCCCCTACATTAGGCCGTCACGTGAATAGGTTAGAATTAACTTGAGCCGCGTGGGGCCTTGTTAGATATTGTTAGCTAAGTACTCTATTGATTACAGATCTGTGAGGATGAGCTTCTATTAAATCGATTTACCTTCACAGTTGAAGGTGACTGTGATGCGTGTAATTATAAGAACATCTTAAGATACAGGGATCTTATCGATTCTTACTATTAGGGCTGAAAGTTAATCATTTTGATAGTCGTTTTGATCATATATTATATATAGGTTACGTTGGTAGCCCTAAAACAGTGCCTGATGCAGCCTTCAGTATCGACTTCTGTGGGTTGCCTATAGCAAAAATAGTTTCTGCCATATGCTAAAATGTACAGCGGTTATAATCAAAAACAGCTGAAAAAAATATAAAACCCTTCTACATATGTTGTTTATTTTTACGGTTTTATTAAAGAAGCCTCTATTTAAAATTTAGAATATCGACGTAAAAGTGACAAACCCTCCTAAGTGCATGGTAGGGCAAAAACTAATTTTATTTCAATTAAAGAACACCGTGGGTTGTTATAAAAATCGGTTTGGAGGTCTTGTTACTTAATCATCAATATGGAGTATACTATTTCAAATTAATTTGATACAAAAGTTATATAATTTTAGTAGGACCTTAACTACAACATGTATAATGAGTAATAAAAATTATCCTTTTGTAAAAATCACAGAGAATATATTATTGTATACACTTTGCATTCGTGTGCCGATAATTTTAAAATGAACAGATATCTATACATATAATACAGCAGTAATGAAGTCGTGTCTGTAAATGGAATATTTTTAAAAATATATCTTGTTCCTCTCAGTGTTGAATAAATTATGCGATCTCGAAACTCCGGAGGTACGAATGTGTAACAATGGCGAATGAATGACGAAGTAATGTCGAGTGGGACAACCTTGATGTTGTTCCATCTGTGCAAGTACTGTCTGGACGTGACGAGAAGCTAAAAGCGGTTCCTTTACATCACCTCTTTGCGATAAAACAGCTAATTTAACAACATAATGGTATTAGAAGCTTGTGTTATTTCGAAAGATTATATTGTGTTATAATGTTTTGTTCATGAAATATGTTTTAGGAGGAATGTAGGTATTATTTTGCCATTCTTAAAATTTATATTAGTTGACACAGTTAATGTTTACAGGTAGAAGCTTTTCAATGACACCTTTTTCAAATACATCTAATGAGAGATTGATAGAAGGAAAGGTCGGTCCACTAACGATGATAGACAAGAAAAGAATTAAATTAATAATTAGAAAATACAACGGTTTCAAAATTTACGTAATATCCAAGTACGTGACGTCTCTGACAAAGTAAAATTTTTAGCGATGTTACCGAGGTTTTAAGAACAGACAGCATGTTTTAAATTTGTTTCTTTATTTACAACGTAATTTGTTGTTGGAAAAAGGAAAATTGAAAAGTCGTTTTATTAAATTCCGGCACGACTGTAACAGAGGGATGCCAATTACAATTTTGGTTAGAGACGTTATGTTGTACTTTTTCTTTAACAGAAAATGTTGGGCTCTTTGGAGAAGGACAGTGGGACACTTGGATAATCATCTAGTTGATGTTCAGATTTCCTAGGGTTTTAGTCTGTAGCATTCCGATATATCCCGGAAGCTTCTCCCGAGACTCTTGGAAGTCTACGTAGGACATTTAAATTTGTTTTGACGAACGAATTGTATTAAGTTAAAGTTTGGCTAACTGAGATAAGGGATTTGTGACAATATTTTTCTATGTCGACAGTTTTATTTCGATATATTTTTCACGTATAAAATTCTTCGTAATTATTTAAATGTAGTTTGAGTTCAATAGCAATATTGTTGTTCAGACGGACAAAAATCTTTGTATGTATTATTAGACTTCAAAAACTTATGCCATCTTACTACTACATACAGCACACAAAAAATACTTGGATTTAGTTCTTTACAAGCTTATGTACAACAAAATACAATGGAGATAAAAACGAAACTCTACAGTGAGTCCCGCAATGACACACATAATGTAGAACACGCAATAACTGGCATTTAATGTCTGTCCAAACGGAAAATCTAGCCTTTGTTTCCAAGGAAAGCCATGTTACTTGGTGAATTTTTTATGAAGCTCTCTGCCATGTGTACGTATTTCAACTACAAAAGCCCTCATTTCTATGCAATGCTTTCTGTTATTCTTTGTTTAATATTCTATAATGATACTGAGCTATTATAGTGTCTTTAGTATGAGCTCGAAGATATAAAATTTTTAGCATTTACGTATGATTAAAATTTAACGAGGTAAAGTTAGACCGTTAGACTCCAAAGTCACAGGTCTCGGGTTCACACCCAGGCACGCACCTCTATCTTTTCGGAAGCATATGCGTATTAAAAATTAACTATCACTTGCTTTAACGGTCAACATCGCGAGGAAACCTGCATGCCTAAGAATTTTTCGAAGGTGTGTGGAATTCGCCAACTTGCACTTGGCCAGTGTGGTGGACTTGCTTAAGCCCTCTCAGTTTGTGAGAAGGCCCGTGCCCAATAGTGGAACAGATTCTTAACAGGGCTGATATTATAATATCAGAAAATATATGTACTGCCATTGTAATTGAATAGAGAATTCATTAGTTGCTGTAAATTCTCTTTCCTTTCTTGACTGCTGCTTATCGAATCTAAAACCAAATTCGTTGACTTAAGATATACGAAACCCAGACAAAGATGCTCATTCAACAAACATTAAAAAAACTAGTAACTAACTTTCAGAAATCGGACTTACTGTTTGTTGAATTATTACGGCAGAATATATTAGATTTTTTTTTTGTAAATTCTTAATCTTTGTAAAGAATTGATCTTTATTACTACTTTTCCTTTTATTAAGTGATTACAGTGGCTAAAAGTAGCTATTGCAAGTCTTTGACTTTATTGCCCTTCTACATTTTCACTAACAATAAAACTTTTCCAGCGTGTATTTTATTCCAGCAGGTACTCGTACTTACCTAGTGGGGAACTCGACAGATTCGCAGGGTACGGTATGAATGTTAAAATGGTGTTGGAAATGTCAGCGGGACGCATCTTGAATGGGTGCACCGATTTAGTTCCGACCATTTTGTGGCACCTTATATTTGTACTCAGTTGAAATTTGCGAAACATGTTTTGAATGATAAGTTTTCGGGGATTTATGTGTAATATATATTTAAAAGTCCGTTATGTAATGAATTATTTAGGTATTAGACCAATAATATTATTCGCATAGACGATACTTTTTCCTCTTTGTGTGAAGTTTATGCCGGCATACCGCAAGAGGGTGTGCTATCTCCACTGATTTTTGCAGTCTTTACCAACACAATTACTAACCTAACATCGTCCTATCGCCTTTGTGCTGATGACTCACAAATATACACAAAGGCTGATCTTGCTCATTTATCAACTGCCATATAAACTGTGAATTTCGACCTAAATCGTATTCATTCTTGGAGTGAGTCGCATGGCCTTACAGTTAATCCAGCTAAAACATAAGTTATTGTTGTAGGCAGTCCTTGGTATACCAATAACTTATGTTTTATATCTCTCGAATCAACTTTGATCAACTTCCTGTCATTAATTTCAACGGGGTCCATATTCCATACAGTGACATGGTTAAAAAATCTTGGTGTTTTCTTTGATAACACTTTATCGTGGAGACCACAGGTTAATAAGGTTAGTAGAAAGATTTTTGTTTCAGGAGCCTCTCTTAAACGCCTGCGAAAGTTCTTACCTATTCGTATTAAAATTGCGCTTTCTCAATCCCTTCTGTTGCCCATTATTGACTATGCTGATTCTGGTCACCTCGACTTGCCCGTGGAACTTCTTAATAAATTGAAAAGGGCTTCAAAATTTCTGTATTCGTTTTATTTTCGGTTTAGGCAAGTATGACCACGTATCAGAATTCCGTTTTCAACTTAAGTGGCTTCCTGTTCATCGTCGTAGACCCGTACATGTCCTTGCTCTACTTTACTCTGTCTTATTTAACCCGCGCCCTCCTATGTATCTTAAGCGACGTTTCTGCTTTCTTGCTTCCACTCATTCTCGTGACCTTCGTTCCTCTCATACAATTCGCTTTATAATTCCTACCCATTCTGCCAAATTCTTTACTAATTCTTTCACTGTTCAAAGTGTCCGTTTCTGGAACTCCTTACCGGAGTTTAAAAGACGCGCAATATCCTTGGAAATATTTAAGCATGAAATTAAAGCACATTTCTTTTAAATTTAATACTAGCATCCTCCTCAAATTTTTAGTTTGCTCGTTTTTCTTTTATTACTTTTAAACTCTTATATAGTTTGTTTTTCTGTCATTTTTTTGTATTATGTTAAAAATTATTAATATTAGCCCTGTTAAGAAACTGTCCCACTGTTGGGCACGGGCCTCCTCTCAAACTGAGAGGGTTTAGGCCATAGTCCACCACGCTGGCCCAGTGCGGGTTGGCGAACTTCACACACCTTCGAGAAACTGTTAGGCATGCAGGTTTCCTCACGATGTTTTCCTTCACCGTTAAAGCAAGTGATAATTAATTTTTTAATACGCACATGCTTTCGAAAAGACAGAGGTGCGTGCCTGGGTTTGAACCCGAGACCTTTGACTTTGCAGTCCAACGGTCTAACCACTAGGCTATCACTGCATTTGTTGCACTTTGTAAATTTTTATCGTAACCATCACTGTTCTCTACCTAAAGGTTGCCGGAAGAAATCGGTTTTAACGATAAGGCCGCCTTACTGTACCAACAACAATGTACAATACTTTTTTGTTATTTTTGTGTGCGCTAAAGTATATTATTAATATTATGAACGTATATGTGGCAGGAACGTTGTGGCAGGATTTGTCAAAGGGAAGATCTTCCAGCCAGACGGGTGATATGTCTGGCGGGGCCTGCCACTCTCCCCCAGAGTTGTTGTCGGGGGCTTGTATATATGTTACGCGTTGTGCACACTCTAATATCGCGTTCTAGACATGTATGGCGAATCGTCAGCACCATCTATTGGTAGGTAGTTGCAACTATGTAGCGATGTATACAGGTCGCTACATATATGTTAACACTTAGACTAACACCCGTATCCACAAGGTGTATCATAAATAACGCAAGACCTCAGATATCCTGATTAGATAATTCCTTCACAAATTCCATACGAAATCCTAAAAAAAAATTTAGCCCCCTTTTTATGCACTTTTATACCTTAATTAACAATGGAACTTGTACGTGTATGTGTGTGAATTGAGGAATACGTTTTAGAAATGCTTTTGAAATCTCCGTGTTGCTTTAAATCAAAAATAAATTCAGTTTATTTAGCGCACTAAGGAATAACAGCATTTTTGCAAATTTAAAAATATGCATTAGAAATAGTTGGGATCAATTCAGTTATTGATTTAGAACACTCTACTTTCAGGTCTTGCGTTTATTATGTTACATCTTGTATAGACATGTCTAAGTGGTTACTTTTACTCAAATATTTACTTAGTACAACATTTTTATTCTATAGAGAAACGGTCAAAAGTAAGAAGTTTTTCTTTTATAAACCCACACTAGGATTTATTCGTGTTGTGGGTGCATTTACAAACATGAAAATTCACATACACATATACCCAGACCGAAACAAATAATTGCGGGTCACACAAAGATTTGTCCCGTGCGGGAATCAAACCTGCGACTATTGCACCTAGTGGGCGGAGCGGCTTAAGCTCTTAACCACTGCGCCAAATCCTCCGTCAAGCTAACTGACCAGTAGTAGTCCAGAGTCTGGGTTTGTACCCCGTATAATGGAAAAAAAAATCACTAATTAAGATAAGATTCACTTCCCGATATTTGGAACAAATCTCATCTGTAAAATGTGAGTTACACTATACATCCCACCTTTTCATTCGGAAAATGACAATAAAACGACGACAAATCCTAATAACATAAATCTAGAAATTAATATTTCCAAATGGTCTCTGAAAAAAACTTACAATGATTAATGATTGGGCGGTATTTAATTTCAAGCGGTTTCCAATAATGAGTGGAAAACGCCCGTGTGGGGATCATTGAGGCGTGGACCTTGATTGAAAAGTCCATTTTCCATGATTAAATATCGGCCCTTTATATTTTCATAATATTGGTTTGCTAACATTATATTATCATCCATTGTTTTAATAATGAATTATCCGGTGAAACTAATGGGTGTAAAATCAGCTTTACATTGTCATTGTATGCTGTTGGATTTATCTCTACACGTTAACATGAATATTTACATATAAAATTACTTGCTTTCAGGCAACGAAAGGGGTAACAAGCGGATGAAATAGTACATTACCTACAGTATCTAGCTATCTATATCATCACATCAGATCCTTTGTCAGGTAGAGAGTGAGTACAGAGTTCCAACAGGTTCGTTCCTTACAGACCTCTCTGCCTTTCTCCACTCTCATTGTTTGTCTCATACACGCTCGCCGGTATAACAGTAAAATTATATTTTTTCAAAATTTTGAGTCCCTGTTCTCATACGGTACTAAGTCAATAAAATTGAGGACATTTGCGGGCCCTTACGTATACAAGTATTCCTATAAGTACATATTCTCAAATCTAGAGTTAATACATTCTGTGCCTCCCGAGAGCTTATCTAATATTTATCTTGGTCAGAGCTAATTTGGTTTGGTTTGCGTAACAATATTCTGAGTAAATCGATTAAGCATTAAATTAAACGATTACGGCGGGGCCTGAAGAGTATCTTCAGACTTCAGAGCTCGATAGCTAACTTCTTAAATTATTTATGTAAGACCGATTGCTACTATGTGTACTAGATAAAGTAGGTATCAGATTGAAATAATTGTTAGTAAATTTAGTTATTAATATATTACGTTATTTCTTAGAATATGAGAATGATACGTCAACAAAGTCTTATAAAAGAAGTTAATAAAAAATCGTTGTATCTATTAGATACATATAAGGTAGAGCGCCTTGATCATGCAGTTAGGATACATTTTTATTTTGAATAACTTGAACTGGTGCAATAGGTACAATAGGTAATTTAAATAGGTAGGTACTTGTCAAAAATATCTTAATGTGCCTATATACTATCTACCCTGGGAGGGGGTGGCAGAGGAGGTACCGACCGTGTACGCAATTACTTACCATGTGCCCAATAGAGAGCAAGCATATTGCCATTATACCGGATACAGTTCAGATTTAGAACTGATGTTGCGACTCTTTTTGTTTGAGTAATTTATTTCTCACTTAATCAGTTGCCTGAGAAAAACAAGGCATATTAATATTTTATTATTTTTTCCATGGAAAAATCCCAAAAAATATTTTGGAATTGAACCTGGGACCTGGTGATGACATGTGCCACTACATTAAGGACGCAGGACTTATCAAAACACATTTAAAACATTTCAATCTATTGTGTTACCACATTTAATAATTGCTTGTTGTCGAAAAAAAATATAGCCGTATTTTAACACAAATTCCAAGTTTCGGGACCATCAAAATAACATAATTCAATATAGCTACGGCTATTAAGCTACTTGATATTACACCTCGGTGTCACTAATTCTGAACTATGAGCCACTTTTAAAGTTTCCGAACTTAAGCAACCGAAGTCGGTGTGCGATCCACTCGAGAAGTTTGTTCGACATGAAAATCGTTTCAGGCAGGCACAAAAACGATTGCACCATTAACCACACAAACAGCCCAAAATATACCGCTGAAGGCCACAAATTGGTGGTAGTTAAGTTAAAAGCGTATTTTATTCACAATCTGGAACGTTCCAAACGAAAATAGGAAATATCAACTCGTAAACAACAAGCGTAAGCCACTAAACAAAAAACTAATCATTCACAGACACGCGTGCTTACACTCAAACTTAAAATTGTGCAGCTGTGATGAAGTAGAACGAGTGAACTATCAAAAATACCTTGGTCTGATAATTGATGTGTGAGTGATGTACGCTGGTAATTGACAAACGCATGAAATGGACTGAGCATATTAATTAAGTATGCGACAAGTTGAGAACCATTTTAGCAAAGCTCACCCTTGTTAAAAACAAAATATCATACCCAATATTATTATCACTGTATAAGGCATTAGGAGAACCTATAATATCCTACGGACTTAGATGTTATGGAGGAAAAAGTTAAATATTCATTAACTGAACAATTTTTCAACAAACATATCCAGAAGGCAGTTCATTATTTAAAAGTTACTCGGAGTGTCTCAAATGCGAAACTAATTGTTCCTCAATTAAAGAATCTGTACGTTAAACAACTTGTTGAATATGTTATACTAAAATTAATCAACAGCTTGCCTCTTGACCTTAAACAAACATTAACGAAATATAATCTAAAGTACAAATTAAAAAACTACTTTCTTATGCAATTAAATCAAGAAATGTTAATAACGTAATTTAATAAAAAAAAGAAACTAAAAAAAACACTTCGTGATGATTTAAATCACTACGATAGTTGTTCGATATTAATTCGAAACTCGTAACGAGCGGTCGTTGTTCACTCATCATGTCCAATGTATTTAAACTTTTATTTGCGTACCCACCTCCTCACGATTTGTTGCTAAATATATTTGTTATTTAATGTAGACGACTAAACCGGTGCACGGACAAACCTTAATCTGGTTTTTGATGCACCCTTTATGTAATAATTTGAATGTTACCACCAATGTTAATAAATAAATAAAAAAAATGATACTTGAAATAAATTAATTTCATGTGAAATATTCGTGTCAATCTAAGAACTCAAGAATACATTGCATTATTCAACAGTCAACTGTTTAGCGTCTAGGTTCACTTTGCTGTTTTGTTCCTTTAGGTCCAAAAAGTTGAATTTGCAGAATGTTGAATTTTCATTATGTTAAATTCCCAATATGTTGAATCTCAAAATGTTGAATTCCCAAAATGTTGAGTCCAAAAACGTTGAATTCTCATTATGTTGAACAAACAATTCTCACAATGTTGAACTTATCAAAATGTTAAATATCAAAATGTTGAATTCCCAATATGTTGAGTCCCAAAATGTTGAATTCATATTTGTTACGTTGACTACAAGAACGTCAATCCTAATGCTTTTAAACTGACTTCAAAAAGGAGGTTCGTGTGTTCGAGGTATGTGTGCTTTTTTATGTATGTTTGCCGATATTTCCGTCAATTGAGGACCGATTTTGATGATTCTTTTTGCATTGGGTTCAGTATAGCTTCAAAGTGGTTCCATTTTAATTGAATTTTAATCCTCTCAACCATTTTAATCATCGGTATTGGATCTTGGACTTTGAAGATACACCATGGGACTCCTTAACGACAAGTTACTTAAATATGTAGATGGAGTTATTATAAGTATTGTGGTAATCCTATAGGTACCATACCATACTATAGAAATAACCAGAATATTAAGACTTAAAAAAATAAGGAGGTTTACAATTCGTCTGTTTTTATTACGTCTTTATTTATGAACTGACTTCGATAATTCTTTTTGGTTTAATATAGCTTCGAGGTGGACCCATTTTAATGAAATCGGTATTGAACCTTGGACTTTGAAAGTATAAGGAATGGCAATCAGGATGAATGTATAGATTTCGTTATTATGGGTATTGCATCAATCCTGTATGTACCTTATTGTAGAACTAAGCAGAATATTATAATTCACTCATCACTAAAAATTGTAAAATTTAAAAAGGAAAACTGATTTAAAAACTTGGTGTGCAAAGTGCAAACCACCACCACCACCACCCGAAGTGCAAAGTAACCCACTGCACTAACCGGCACCGACTTCAAATATTTATTTTTTGCTTTTAGAAGTCCGTTTCCCTTTATTTTTAAGTTATATTTATTCTCATCATTACGGTGCTGCTTGTTTCTGGTTTAGGTATTCTCCATTTCGCCTTGTAGGGCACTCACGGGATAATACGGATTGATATATTCTAAGTACGTAACCACACTAACGGGAAAAATATTATGAGAACAGACCCATCAGACTCAACATTTGAAAAATTCAACAAAATGAGAATTCAACATTATGAGACTCAACATTACAGGAATTCAACATTTTGGGATTCAACATTTCTAAAATTCAACATAATGAGAATTCAACATTTTGGGAATCCAACATTTTGAGATTCAACATATTGGGAATTCAACATAATAGAAATTCAACATTTTGCAAATTCAACTTTTTGGACCTAAAGGGTTTTGTTTGCATTGCCTGAAGGCTTGAAAGAAAATGCACTTTTAAAAATATAAAAGCAGCCATTGTTTAGAATATTATTGATGCATTGAATTTAAATAAAAATGATTTGTTGAATATCTGTGTTCTTCCCTAATTTATACAGGTTTGAAAAAAGAAAATAGTTGAAAGGTATAAGATATACTGTGCGAATACTGCATTTAAAGATTTTTGACAAATCACCTTCTAGAGACGGGATCGTACTAGTATAAACCCCCCGATGCTTTGTCATCCATTCTTTCCGCTCAGAATACGGGCGACGACGACGTAGTCGTAGATCTCCTCCCATAGCCGGCAGTTGACCGGTGCACTTAGTAGTGCACCTCGTCCCCCCACAGCGACTGTCCCAACCGAGGGCGCCTTGAAGAGGCGAGAGGAGTATGTCGCCCCTTGCCCTTCTGGCTCGAGCGTAGTGGTTGCACGCTCGCCCTGAAGTCCGGTGAAGCTGTAAAGTCCTCGCGGTCAACAGCGTACATAACTCACACACACACACACACACACTAGTAAAAATTGAAAAAAAACGTGTAATTTTATAATACCGATCGTAAGGGTCCATCGTCAACAACAATCATTCTTCTTAATTAGCTGTCTATATATCTATATCATCACGCCAGATCCTTGCGGGGAAGGCAGAGAGTACAACAGGTCCCTCTTCCTTACATACGTCACTGGCTTCAGAGTCCCTCGAGTCAGAAGGGCAAGGGGGCAACTAGCTCAAGGGCGCCACTAGGAGAAATGGCTTCGGCTAGGCAGTTGCTATGGGGGTGGGAATATACTAAGTGTCTCGGCTGGCAGGCAAGGGATTCTTCGACCTCGCCGGCGAGGTCGGTGAAATAGTCAGTCTCATCCACGCTCGCCGATAACCGAGACTCTTGACTTGCTCTTTAGCCACTTTGCAGGTGCCACGAAATTAGCAATTATTTTTTCTATAAAATATTAATCGTGGTATCTCTCTGAATGATTGCTATAGAATGTAATTCGGGGTTAATTAGGTTAAAAATTGTGATCATAATCCGTTGAACAGAAATATGTTTAATAATTAAAAACAAGTGATAGCCTAGTGGTTAGACCGTTGGACTGCAAAGTCAAAAGTCTCGGGTTCAAACCCAGGTACGCACCTCTGTCTTTTCGAAAAGCATGTGCGTACTAAAAATTAATTATCACTTGCTTTAACGGTGAAGGAAAAATATCGTGAGGAAACCTGCATGCCTGAGAATTTCTCGAAGGTGTGTAAAGTTCGCCAACCCGCACTAGGCCAGCGTGGTGGACTATGGCCTAAACCTAAAACCAGTTTGAGAGGAGGCCCGTGCCCAACAGTGGGACAGGGCTAATATTATTATTTTATTATAATTAAAATATGTTTTATAATGTGTGTATAGCCAATGCCACGATTTCGGTCCGCCTTGAACTACCTCTATACAAAATAAATAAATGTATCATGTTAGTTTTGTTTATTCACACAAACACAGATTACAGTTATTTAATGATACATATTTATGATTATAGGTACTTAATATAATTGTTTAATAATTTTTAATGTATTTTACATTTTTTGTTAAATTTGCAATAAATGCTTTTACTCCTTCAGTGCACTATAAAAAATTAAATTTATTCTTGATTCATAGCAAGAAGAAGATTCTAAATGCATGCTTAAAACGTATTTCTCAAAACGCATTTAACTTCAATACATTCAAACATATCCATGTAAATATATTTCCTAAAACCTATTAAATCTCCTTTCTCTTCGTGTATGGCTTAAACCAGCAAACGGGTCGATGCAGTATCGTGCAATTTAATGGCACTTCTATCGCAGCGTCACTTGTTCCTGCAGTAAAATGTACTCACAAAGCTAATTGGAACATGTGCCTGTTATGTCGTCAAAGAAACTAAGTATTTTATGGTCTTAGTGGAAGTTTCTTTATTATGTGTAATTGTTAATGCAATGTTCTGTGTCACCAGGGTCGACAAAGTAGGCTAGTAGAAAATCACCTAAAGGCTAGTTTTCAATCATGTGGAAGTCATTCATCAACAAAATTATATCCGAATTGAATGTTAAAGTGAAACAATTTAAATATTTTATTCATATACCATTTGATTTGTTTATGTTGTTCTTTATTTAATGAATAACTTAAATTGACTAAATATTTCTGATATTTTTACGTGGAACTTCCTACATAAGACTTTTACAAGCCTCAGAGGAAAACTCCACGTTAGCCGGCATCAACACTTTGGAGGGGCATTGGGGTTACTATACGAAATAATATAAAAGACACGTGTTACATATTTATGCATCTTGTACTACTCCATAGGCTAAAAATGTAGGTAATGTCTTTCTAAATACATGAGTCAGATTTTAAGGCTGCAGCAGTACAGTAACAGAAAAGCTTTTATTCGGTGTGAAAGAATGTGTTCTGGCCACTTAACTTTTAGTAAAATTTAATTTGATCCCATTCTTTAATAACTTCATCATTAGCCATGGTCTGTTGAATTGCCTCTTTTAAAAATGGTTTCTACCACCGGCCTTGCGCTGTATGGGTACGTAACTATACATTTAGCTGCGATCTTCGCCAGGTCATCGGCCCATCTTGTGGGGGCCTGCCAACTCAATATTTAAATTTCTTTATTTTTAATAAAATCATCATCTCAGCCTATACTTATCCACTGCTAAACATGGGCCTCCGCAATCGCTCATCAGCGCAACCGGTCCGATGCCATCTGCTTCCAACGACTTCCTGCGATCCTTCAAAGATCGTCGGTCTATCTGGTACGCGGCCGTCTACTACTACGTGGTCTCCACTCTAGAAGCTTTCAGCCCCAACGCCCGTCAGATCTTCGCGCTATATTAAGCTGAAGTGGAAATGGGCGGGCCACCGCCACACTTCAGCTTAATAATCTTATCAGTGACCTTGGTTTATCTACGAATCTTCTCATTCCTGATTCGATCACGTAGAGAAACGCCGAGCATAGGTCTTTCCATAACTCGCTGAGCAACTGAACTTTTTGCTCAGACCTATTGTAGGAGACCACCATTTTAATAACATCTATTCTATCTATTTATATCATCACGATTGCTCCCTCGCAGGGTAGGCAGAATACAGAGCTCCAACAGGTTCTTTCCTTACAGACCTCTCTGGCTTCCTCCACTCTCATAGTTCGTCGTTCAATAACAAAGAAAGAAAACATTTTTATGAAATTTAAGAGACTAGAACGCGCATATTTACGCAAATAAAAGCAAATTTGCCTTATTCTACACAACATAATCATATTTAAACTTAAATACCTACTTAGAGTTGAAAACGGAAGCGGCTCTTAGCCTATCTTGTAGTTACACAAAGACCCCTATTAACATTTATATGAAACCTGCCAACACGCCATTCCGAGTACTGGTAGTAGAATAAGTAACCTACTTAAGCGGTTATTCCTCGAAAGGTTAGCAGCCATGAAGCCATTCCCCCGACATTCGTGTCCGACCGTAATTGCTACGACGACTTCTTAAGATAATTGCTTTAAAAAACAAACAGGATACAACTTGTAAATGTAGTGCGGTAAGATTACAAACAGCACTAATCAAATAAGGTGCTTGTAGCTGCAGAACCGCGATTTTTTTGCCGAATTCTAAGGCTAAGCAGCGTTCGCCTCGGTTGGTCTGAGATGGGTGACCGTTTGAGGCAGGTTCATTTTTTAGTGTCTCCATGCTTCGGAAATCATGTTAGGCTGCTTGTACTGGCTGCCAATCGATGCCGGTCTTTAAGCCCAGTTGGATGCCTTATAGGCGGCTTAATAGGTGCCAGCAGCAGATGGCCACAAACCTATCTCCACCAATACGCACTGGTTCCACGCGATGGTTGTATGACCTAATAGAGATTATGTCATACACTATTAAAAGAGTAATGAGAAAGCTTCTTGCCCTCTTCGATTTCTATAGTAGTGGGAAAATATACATTTAAATAAAGCAAGAAAAATTGCAGGACCTGAAAAAGAATTAGGAAAAACTTCTTAAAATGATACTTTAACAATGGCTTACCCGACCTTAGTAAATACGATCGCAAATTTATTACCAAATTCATTAATATTTACGGGGCGAAGGTTTCCTTGGTAAAGGTTTTGCTCCCATCTTAATAGTAAGTAGAGGTTCCCCTACATTAGACCGTCACGTGAATAGATTAGAATTAACTTGAGCCGCGAGGGACCTTGTTAGATATTGTTAGCTAAGTACTCTATTGATTACAGATCAGTGAGGATGAGCTTCTATTAAATCGATTAACCTTCACAGTGTTTTAGTTTTGAAGGTGACTGTGATGCGTGTAATTATACGAACATCTTAAGATACAGGGATCTTATTGATTCTTACTATTAGGGCTGAAAGATAATCATTTTGATAGTCGTTTTGAGCATATATAAAGGTTACGTTGGTAGCTCAGGAACAGTGCCTGATACAGCCTTCAGTATCGACTTCTGTGGGTTGCCTATTACAAAAATGGTTTTTGCCATTTGCTAAAATGTACAGCGGTTATAATCAAAAAACAGCTGAACAAAATATAAAACCCTTCTACATATGTTGTTTATTTTTACGATAAGAAAAGTTTTTTTTAAAGAAGCCTCAATTAAAAATGTAGAATATCGACGTTAAAGTGGCAAACCCTCCTAAGTGCATGGTAGCGCAAAAATTAATTTTATTTCAATTAAAGAATACCGTGGGTTGTTATAAAAAATCGGTTTGGAGGTCTCGTTACTTAATCATCAATATGGAGTATACTATTACAAATTAATTTGATACAAAAGTTATATAATTTTAGTAGTACCTTAACTAAAACATGTATAATGAGTAAAAAAAATTATCCTTTTGCAAAAATCACAGAGAATATATTATTGTACACTTTGCATTCGTGTGCCGATAATTTTAAAATAAACAGATATTTATACATATAAGAGAACAGTAAGGAAGTCGTGTCTGTATATGGAATATGCTTAGAAAATATATCTTGTTCCTCTCAGTGTTGAATAAATTATGCGATCTCGAAACTCCGGAGGTACGAATGTGTAACAATGGCGAATGAATGACAAAGTAATGTCGAGTGGGACAACCTTGATGTTGTTCCATCTGTGCAAGTACTGTCTGGACGTGACGAGAAGCCGAAAGCGGTTCCCTTTACATCTCCTCTTTGCGATAAAACAGCTAACTTAACAACATAATGGTATTAGAAGCTTTTGTTATTTCGAAAGATTATATTGTGTTATGTTTGCGAAATATGTTTTGCCATTCTTAAAATTTATATTAGTTGTAACAGTTAATTTTTACAGGTGGAAGCTTTACAATGGCACCCTTTTTCAAATAAATCTAATGAGAGATTGATAGAAGGAAAGGTCGGTCTACCAACGATGATAGACAAGAAAAAAATTAAATTAATAATTAGAAAATACAACGGTTTCAAAATTTGCGTAATATTCAAGTACGTGTGTCCCTGACAGAGTAACATTTTTAGCGAAGTTACCGAGGTATCAAGAACAGACACGATGTTTTAAATTTGTTTCTTTATTTACAACGCAATTTGTTGTTGGAAAAAGGAAAATTGAAAAGTCGTTTTATGAAATTCCGGCACGACTGTAACAGAGGGATTCCAATTACAATTTTGGTTAGAGACGTTATGTTGTACTTTTTCTTTAACAGAAAATGTTGGGCTCTTTGGAGAAGGACAGTTGGACACTTGGATAATCATCTAGTTAATGTTCAGATTTCCTAAGTTTTTAGTCTGTAGCATTCCGATATACCTCGGAAGCTTCTCCCGAGACTCGTGGAAGCCTATGAAGGACATTTAAATTTGTATTAACGAACGAATTGTATTAAGTTAAAGTTTGGCTTACTGAGATAAGGGATTTGTGACAATATTTTTCTATGTCGACAGTTTTATTTCGATATATTTTTCACGTATAAAATTCTTCGTAATTATTTAAATGTAGTTTGAGTTCAATAGCAATATTGTTGTTCAGACGGACAAAAATCTTTGTATGTATTATTAGACTTCAAAAACTTATGCCATCTTACTACTACATACAGCACACAACAAATACTTGGATTTAGTTCTTTACAAGCTTATGTACCACAAAATACAATGGAGATAAAAACCAAACTCTACAGTGAGTCCCACAATGACACACATAATGTAGAACACGCTATAACTGGCATTTAATGTCTGTCCAAACGGAAAACCTAGCCTTGGTTTCCAAGGAAAGCCATGTTACTTGGTGAATTTTTTATGAAGCTCTCTGCCATGTGTACGTATTTCAACTACAAAAGCCCTCATTTCTATGCAATGCTTTCTGTTATTCTTTGTTTAATATTCTATAATGATACTGAGCTATTATAGTGCCTAGTCTTTAGTATGAGCTCGAAGATATTAAAAAAGTTAGACCGTTAGACTCCAAAGTCACAGGTCTCGGGTTCACACCCAGGCACGCACCTCTATCTTTTCGAATGCATATGTGTATTAAAAATTAACTATCACTTGCTTTAACGGTCAACATCGCGAGGAAACCTGCATGCCTAAGAATTTTTCGAAGGTGTGTGAAGTTCGCCAACCCGCACTGGGCCAGTGTGGTGGACTTTGCCTTAAGCCCTCTCAGTTTGTGACAAGGCCCGTGCCCAACAGTGGAACAGATTCTTAACAGGGCTGATATTATAATATCAGAAAATATATGTACTGCCATTGTAATTGAATAGAGAATTCATTAGTTGCTGTAAATTCTCTTTTCTTTCTTGACAGCTGTTTATCAAATCTAAAACCAAATTCTTAAAATTCTTGACTTAATATATACGAAACCCAGACAAAGATGCTTGTTCAACAAACATTAAAAAAACTAGTACCTAACTTTCAGAAATCGGACTTACTGTTTGTTGAATTATTACGGCAGAATATATTAGCTTTTTTTTGGTAAATTCTTAATCTTTGTATAGAATTGATCTTTGTTACTACTTTTCCTTCTATTAAGTGATTACAGTGGCTAAATTGCAAGTCTTTAACTTTATTGCCCTTCTACATTTTCACTAACAATAAATCTTTTCCAGCGTGTATTTTATTCCAGCAGGTACTCGTACTTACCTAGCGGGGAACTCGACAGATTCGCAGGGTACGGTATGAATGTTAAAATGGTGTGGGAAATGTCAGCGGGACGCATCTTGAATGGGTGCACCGATTTAGTTCCGACCATTTTGTGGCACCTTATATTTGTACTCAGTTGAAATTTGCGAAACATGTTTTGAATGATAAGTTTTCGGGGATTTATGTGTAATATGTATTTAAAAGTCCGTTATGTAATTAATTATTTAGGTATTAGACCAATAATATTATTAGCATAGACGATACTTTTTCCTCTTTGTGTGAAGTTTATGCCGGCATACCGCAAGGGGGTGTGCTATTTCCACTGCTTTTTGCAGTCTTTATCAACACAATTACTAACCTAACATCGTCCTATCACCTTTGTGCTGATGACTCACAAATATACACACAGGCTGATCTTGCTCATTTATCAACTGCCATCCAAACTGTGAATTTCGATCTAAATCGTATTCATTCTTGGAGTGAGTCGCATGGCCTTACAGTGAATCCAGCTAAAACATAAGTTATTGTTATAGGCAGTCCTTGGTATACCAAGGACTGCCTATAAAAATAACTTATGTTTTATATCTCTCGAATCAACTTTGATCAACTTCCTGTCATTAATTTCAACGGGGTCCATATACCATACAGTGACATGGTTAAAAAATCTTGGTGTTTTCTTTGATAACACTTTATCGTGGAGACCACAGGTTACTAAGGTTAGTAGAAAGATTTTTGCTTCAGGAGCCTCTCTTAAACGCCTGCGAAAGTTCTTACCTATTCGTATTAAAATTGCGCTTTCTCAATCCCTTCTGTTGCCCATTATTGACTATGCTGATTCTGGTCACCTCGACTTCCCCGTGGAACTTCTTAATAAATTGAAAAGGGCTTCAAAATTTCTGTATTCGTTTTATTTTCGGTTTAGGCAAGTATGACCACGTATCAGAATTCCGTTTTCAACTTAAGTGGCTTCCTGTTCATCGTCGTAGACCCGTACATGTCCTTGCTCTACTTTACTCTGTCTTATTTAACCCGCGCCCTCCTATGTATCTTAAGCGACGTTTCTGCTTTCTTGCTTCCACTCATTCTCGTGACCTTCGTTCCTCTCATACAATTCGCTTTATAATTCCTACCCATTCTGCCAAATTCTTTACTAATTCTTTCAATGTTCAAAGTGTCCGTTTCTGGAACTCCTTACCGGAGTCTTAAAGACGCGCAATATCCTTGGAAATATTTAAGCGTGAAATGTAAGCACATTTCTTTCAAATTTAATACTAGCTTCGCATCCCCCTCAAATTTTTAGTTTGCTCGTTTTTCTTTCGTTACTTTTAAACTCTTATATAGTTTGTTTTTCTGTCATTTTTTTGTATTATGTGTAATAGGTAAAATTGATTCTTTCATTTATATCCCTTAAATTGTTTATTTTTATTATTTAGTAAAAATCTATTAAATTGTTGCACTTTGTAAATTTTTATCGTAACCATCACTGTTCTCTACCTAAAGGTTGCCGGAAGAAAAAACCAACAACAATGTACAATACTTTTTTGTTATTCTTGTGTGCGCTAAAGTATATTATTAATATTATGAATGTATATGTGGCAGGAACGTTGTGGCAGGATTTGTCAAAGGGAAGATCTTCCAGCCAGACGGGTGATATGTCTGGCGGGGCCTGCCCCTCTCCCCCAGAGTTGTTGTCGGGGGCTTGTATATATGTTACGCGTTGTGCACACTCTAACATCGCGTTCTAGACATGTATGGCGAATCGTCAGCACCATCTATTGGTAGGTAGTCGCAACTATGTAGCGATGTATACAGGTCGCTACATATATGTTAACACTTAGACTAACACCCGTATCTACAAGGTGTATCATAAATAACGCAAGACCTCAGATATCCTGATTAGATAATTCCTTCACAAATTCCATACGAAAACCTAATTAACAATGGAACTTGTACGTGTATGTGTGTGAATTGAGAAATACGTTTTAGAAATGCTTTTGAAATCTCCGTGTTGCTTTAAATCAAAAATAAATTCAGTTTATGTAGCGCACTAAGGAATAACAGCATTTTTTGCAAATTTAAAAATATGCATTAGAAATAGTTGGGATCAATTCAGTTATTGATTTAGAACACTCTACTTTCAGGTCTTGCGTTTATTATGTTACATCTTGTATAGACATGTCTAAGTAGTTACTTTTACTCAAATATTTACTTAGTACAACATTTTTATTCTATAGAGAAACGGTCAAAAGTAAGAAGTTTTTCTTTTTAAAACGTGTGGGGCTACCCACACTAGGATATATTCGTGTTGTGGGTGCATTTACAAACATGAAAATTCACATACACATATACCCAGACCGAAACAAATAATTGCGGGTCACACAAAGATTTGTCCCGTGCGGGAATCGAACCTGCGACTATTGCACCTAGTGGGCGGAGCGGCTTAAGCTCTTAACCACTGCGCCAAATCCTCCGTCAAGCAAACTGACCAGTAGTAGTCCAGAGTCTGGGTTTGTACCCCGTATAATGGAAAAAAAATCACTAATTATGATAAGATTCACTTCCCGATATTTGGAGCAAATCTTATCTGTAAAATGTGAGTTACACTATACATCCCACCTTTTCATTCGGAAAATGACAATAAAACGACGACAAATCCTAATAACATAAATCAAGAAATTAATATTTCCAAATGGTCTCTGAAAAAAACTTACAATGATTAATGATTGGGCGGTATTTAATTTCAAGCGGTTTCCAATAATGAGTGGAAAACGCCCGTGTGGGGATCATTGAGGCGTGGACCTTGATTGAAAAGTCCATTTTCCACGATTAAATATCGGCCCTTTATATTTTCATAATATTGGTTTGCTAACATTATATTATCATCCATTGTTTTAATAATGAATTATCCGGTGAAACTAATGGGTGTAAAATCAGCTTTAAATTGTCATTGTATGCTGTTGGATTTATCTCTACACGTTAACATGAATATTTACATATAAAATTACTTGCTTTCAGGCAACGAAAGGGGTAACAAGCGGATGAAATAGTACATTACCTACAGTATCTAGCTATCTATATCATCACATCAGATCCTTTGTCAGGTAGAGAGTGAGTACAGAGTTCCAACAGGTTCGTTCCTTACAGACCTCTCTGCCTTTCTCCACTCTCATTGATTGTCTCATACACGCTCGCCGGTATAACAGTAAAATTATATTTTTGCAAAATTTTAAGTCCCTGTTCTCATACGGTACTAAGTCAATAAAATTGAGGACATTTGCGGGCCCTTACGTATACAAGTATTCCTATAAGTACCTATTCTCAAATCTAGAGTTAATACATTCTGTGCCTCCCGAGAGCTTATCTAATATTTATCTTGGTCAGAGCTAATTTGGTTTGGTTTGCGTAACAATATTCTGAGTAAATCGATTAAGCATTAAATTAAGCGATTACGGCGGGGCCTGAAGAGTATCTTCAGACTTCAGAGCTCGATAGCTAACTTCTTAAATTATTAATGTAAGACCGATTGCTACTATGTGTACTAGATAAAGTAGGTATCAGATTGAAATAATTGTTAGTAAATTTAGTTATTAATATATTACGTTATTTCTTAGAATATGAGAACGATACGTCAACAAAGTCTTATAAAAGAAGTTAATAAAAAATCGTTGTATCTATTAGATACATATAAGGTAGAGCGCCTTGATCATGCAGTTAGGATACATTTTTATTTTGAATAACTTGAACTGGTGCAATAGGTACAATAGGTAATTTAAATAGGTAGGTACTTGTCAAAAATATCTTAATGTGCCTATATATTATCTACCCTGGGAGGGGGTGGCAGAGGAGGTACCGACCGTGTACGCAATTACTTACCATGTGCCCAATAGAGAGCAAGCATATTGCCATTATACCGGACACAGTTCAGATTTAGAACTGATGTTGCGACTCTTTTTGTTTGAGTAATTTATTGTCACTTAATCATTTGCCTGAGAAAAACAAGGCACATTAATATTTTATTATTTTTTCCATGGAAAAATCCCAAAAAATATTTAAGAATTGAACCCGGGACCCGGTGATGACATGTGCCACTACATAAAGGACGCAGGACTTATCAAAATACATTTAAAACATTTTAATCTATTGTCTTACCACATTTAATAATTGCTTCTTGTCGTAAAAAAATATAGCCGTATTTTAACACAAATTCCAAGTTTCGGGACCATCAAAATAACATAATTCAATATAGCTACGGCTATTAAGCTACTTGATAATACACCTCGGTGTCACTAATTCTGAACTATGAGCCACTTTTATAATTTCCGAACTTAAGCAACCGAAGTCGGTGTGGGATCCACTCGAGAAGTTTATTCGACATAAAAATCGTTTCAGGCAGGCACAAAAACGATTTCACCATTAACCACACAAACCGCCCAAAATAAACCGCTGAAGGCCACAAATTGGTGGTAGTTAAGTTAAAAGCGTATTTTATTCACAATCTGGAACGTTCCAAACGAAAATAGGAAATATCAACTCGTAAACAACAAGCGTAAGCCACTAAACAAAAAACTAATCATTCACAGACACGCGTGCTTACTCTCAAACTTAAAATTGTGCAGCTGTGATGAAGTAGAACGAGTGAACTATCAAAAATACCTTGGTCTGATAATTGATGTGTGTGTGTGTGTGAGTGATGTACGCTGGTAATTGATAAACGCATGAAATGGACTGAGCATATTAATTAAGTATGCGACAAGTTGGGAACCATTTTAGCAAAGCTCACCCTTGTTAAAAACAAAATATCATACCCAATATTATTATCACTGTATAAGACATTAGGAGAACCTATAATATCCTACGGACTTAGTAGTTATGGAGGAAAAAGTTAAATATTCATTAACTGAACAATTTTTCAACAAACATGTCCAGAAGGCAGTTCATTATTCAAAAGTTACTCGGAGTGTCCCAAATGCGAAACTAATTGTTCCTCAATTTAAGAATCTGTATGGTAAACAACATGTTGAATATATTATACTTAAATTAATCAACAGCTTGCCTCTTGACCTTAAAAAAACATTAACGAAATATAATCTAAAGTACAAATTAAAAAACTACTTTCTTATGCAATTAAATCAAGAAATGTTAATAACGTAATTTAATAAAAAAAAGATACTAAAAAAAACACCCCGTGATGATTTAAATCACTACGATAGTTGTTCGATATTAATTCGAAACTCGTAACGAGCGGTCGTTGTTCACTCATCATGTCCAATGTATTTAAACTTTTATTTGCGTACCCACCTCCTCACGATTTGTTGCTAAATATATTTGTTGTTTAATGTAGACGACTAAACCGGTGCACGGACAAACCTTAATCTGGTTTTTGATGCACCCTTTATGTAATAATTTGAATGTTACCACCAATGTTAATAAATAAATAAAAAAAATTTGTTCCTTGAAATAAATTTATTTCATGTGAAATATTCGTGTCAATCTAAGAACTCAAGAATACATTGCATTATTCAACAGTCAACTGTTTTGCATCTAGGTTCACTTTGCTGTTTTGTTTGCATTGCCTGAAGGCTTGAAAGAAAATGCACTTTTTAAAATATAAAAGCAGCCACTGTTTAGAATATTATTGATGCAATGAATTTAAATAAAAATGATTTGTTGAATATCTGTGTTCTTCCCTAATTTATACAGGTTTGAAAAAAGAAAATAGTTGAAAGGTATAAGATATACTGTGCGAATACTGCATTTAAAGATTTTTGACAAATCACCTTCTAGAGACGGGATCGTACTAGTATAAACCCCCCGATGCTTTGTCATCCATTCTTTCCGCTCAGAATACGGGCGACGACGACGTAGTCGTAGATCCCCTCCCATAGCCGGCGGTTGACCGGTACACTTAGTAGTGCACCTCGTCCCCCCACAGCGACTGTCCCAACCGAGGGCGCCTTGAAGAGGCGAGAGGAGTATGTCGCCCCTTGCCCTTCTGGCTCGAGCGTAGTGGTTGCACGCTTGCCCTTAAGTCCGGTGAAGCTGTAAAGGCCTCGCGGCCAACACCGTACATAACTCACACACACACACACTAGTAAAAATTGAAAAAAAAACGTGTATTTTTATGATACCGATCGTAAGGGTCCATCGTCAACAACAATCTTTCTTCTTAATTAGCTGTCTATTTATCTATATCATCACGCCAGATCCTTGCGGGGTAGGCAGAGAGTACAACAGGTCCCTTCCTTACATACGTCACTGGCTTCAGAGTCCCTCGAGTCAGAAGGGCAAGGGGGCAACTAGCTCAAGGGCGCCACTAGGAGAAATGGCCTCGGCTAGGCAGTTGCTATGGGGGTGGGCATATACTAAGTGTCTCGGCTGGCAGGCAAGGGATTGTTCGACCTCGCCGGTGAGGTCGGTGAAATAGTCAGTCTCATCCACGCTCGCCGATAACCGAGAATCTTGACTTGCTCTTAAGTCACTTTGCAGGTGCCACGAAATTAGCAAGTATTTTTTCTATAAAATATTAATCGTGGTATCTCTCTGAATGATTGCTATAGAATGTAATTCGGGGTTAATTAGGTTAAAAATTGTGATCTAAATCCGTTAAACAGAAATATGTTTAATAATTAAAAAAAGTGATAGCCTAGTGGTTAGACCGTTGGACTGCAAAGTCAAAGGTCTCGGGTTCAAACCCAGGTACGCACCTCTGTCTTTTCGAAAAGCATGTACGTATTAAAAATTAATTATCACTTGCTTTAACGGTGAAGGAAAAACATCGTGAGGAAACCTGCATGCCTAAGAATTTCTAGAAGGTGTGTAATGTTCGCCAACCCGCACTAGGCCTGCGTGGTGGACTATGGCCTAAACCTAAAACAAGTTTGGGAGGAGGCCCGTGCCCAACAGTGGGACAGGGCTAATATTATTATTATATGATAATTAAAATATGTTTTATAATGTGTGTATAGCTAATGCCACGATTTCGGTCCGCCTTGAACTACCTCTATACAAAATAAATAAATGTATCATGTTAGTTTTGTTTATTCATACAAACACAGATAACAGTTATTTAATGATACATATTTATGATTATAGGTACTTAATATAATAGTTTAATAATGTATTTTAATTTTTTTTTTAAATTTGCAAAAAATGCTTTAATCCTTCAGTGCGCTATAAAAAATTAAATTTATTCTTGATTCATAGCAAGAAGAAGATTCTAAATGCATTCTTAAAACGTATTTCTCAAAACGCATTTAACTTCAATACATTCAAACACATCCATGTAAATATATTTCATAACACCTATAAAATCTCCTTTCTTTTCCTGTATGGCTTAAACCAGCAAACGGGTCGATGCAGTGTCGTGCAATTTAATGGCACTTCTATCGCAGCGTCACTCGTTCCTGCAGTAAAATGTACTCACAAAGCTAATTGGAACATGTGCCTGTTATGTCGTCAAAGAAACTAAGTATTTTATGGTCTTAGTGGAAGTTTCTTTATTATGTGTAATTGTTAATGCAATGTTCTGTGTCACCAGGGTCGACAAAGTAGGCTAGTAGAAAATCACCTAAAGGTGATTTTAGTTTGAAATCATGTGGATGTGGTGTGAATCATTCATCAACTAAATTATATCCGAATTGAATTTTAAAACGAAACAATTTAAATATTTTATTCATATACCATTTGATTTGTTTATGTTGTTTTTTATTCAATGAATAACTTAAATTGACTAAATATTTCTGATATTTTTACGGTGAAAATCCTACATAAGACTTTTACAAGCCTCAGAGGAAAACTCCACGTTAGCCGGCAACAACACTTTGGAGGGGCATTGGGGTTACTATACGAAATAATATAAAAGACACGTGTTACATATTTATGCATCTTGTACTACTCCATAGGCTAAAAAATGTTGGTAATCTTTCTAAATACATGAGTCAGATTTCAAGGCTGCAGCAGTACAGTAACAGAAAAGCTTTTATTCGGTGTGAAAGAATGTGTTCTGGCCACTTAACTATTAGTAAAACTTAATTTGATCACATTCTTTAATAAATTCATCATTAGCTATAGTCTGTAGAATTGCCTCCTTTAAAAATGGTTACTACCACCAGCCTTGCGCTGTATGGATACGTAACTATACATTTAGCTGCGATCTTCGCCAGGTCATCGGCCCATCTTGTGGGGGCCTGCCAACTCAATATTTAAATTTCTTTATTTTTAATAAAATCGTCATCTCAGCCTATACTTATCCACTACTAAACATAGGCCTCCGCAATCACTCATCAGCGCAACCGGTCCGATGCCACCTGCTTCCAACGACTTCCTGCGATCCTTCAAAGATCGTCGGTCCGTCTGGTACGCGGCCGTCTACTACTACGTGGTCTCCACTCTAGAATCTTTCTGCCCCAACGCCCGTCAGATCTTCGCGCTATGTGGCCCGCTCATTGCCACTTCAGCTTAATAATCCTATCGGTGACCTTGGTTTATCTACGAATCTCCTCATTCCTGATTCGATCACGTAGAGAAACGCCGAGCATAGGTCTTTCCATAACTCGCTGAGCAACTGAACTTTTTGCTCAGACCTATTGTAGGAGACCACCATTTTAATGACATCTATTCTATCTATTTATATCATCACGCTTGCTCCCTCGCAGGGTAGGCAGAGAGTACAGAGCTCCAACAGGTTCTTTCCTTACAGACCTCTCTGGCTTCCTCCACTCTCATAGTTCGTCGTTCAATAACATAAAGAAAGAAAACATTTTTATGAAATTTAAGAGACTAGAACGCGCATATTTACGCTAATAAAAGCTTTTTGCCCTCTTCGATTTCTTTAGTAGTGGGAAAATATACATTTAAATAAAGCAAGAAAAATTGCAGGACCTGAAAAAGAATTAGGAAAAACTTCTTAAAATGATACTTAAACAATGGCTTACCCGATCTTAGTAAATACGATCGCAAATTTATTACCAAATTCATTAATATTTACGGGGTGAAGGTTTCCTTGCTAAAGGTTTTGCTCCCATCTTAATAGTAAGTAGAGGTTCCCCTACATTAGGCCGTCACGTGAATAGATTAAAATTAACTTGAGCCGCGAGGGACCTTGTTAGATATTGTTAGCTAAGTAACCCAATTGATTACAGATCAGTGAGGATGAGCTTCTATTAAATCGATTTACCTTCATAGTGTTATAGTTTTGAAGGTGACTGTGATGCGTGTAATTATACGAACATCTTAAGATACAGGGATCTTATTGATTCTTACTATTAAGGCTGAGTGATAATCATTTTGATAGTCGTTCTGAGTATATATTATATATAGGTTACGATGGTAGCTCTGGAACAGTGCCTGATACAGCCTTCAGTATTGACTTCTGTAGGTTGCCTATAACAAAGTTGGTTTTTGCCATATGCTAAAATGTACAGCGGTTATAATCAAAAAACAGCTAAAAAAAATATAAAACCCTTCTACATATGTTGTTTATTTTTACGATAGGAAAAAATAGAGGCTCTATTTAAAATATAGAATATCGACGGTAAAGGGACAAACCCTCCTAAATGGTAGGGCAAAAATTAATTTTATTTCAATTAAAGAATACCGTGGGTTGTTATAAAAAAACGGTTTGAAGGTCTTGTTACTTAATCATCAATATGGAGTATACTATTTCAAATTAATTTGATACACAAGTTATATATTTTAGTAGTACCTTAACTACAATATGTATAATGAGTAAACAAATTTATCTTTTTGTAAAAATCACAGAGAATATATTGTTGTATACACTTTGCATTCGTGTGCCAGGCACTTTGCATCTTGTTCCTCTCAATGTTGAATAAATTATGCGATCTCGAAACTCTGGAGGTACGAATGTGTGACAATGGCGAATGAATGACGAAGTAATGTCGAGTGGGACAACCTTGATGTTGTTCCATCTGTGCAAGTACTGTCTGGACGTGACGAAAAGCCGAAAGCGGTTCCTTTACATCTACTTCTTTGCGATAGAACAGCTAACTTAACAACATAATGGTATTAGAAGCTTTTGTTATTTCGAAAGATTATATTGTGTTATAACGTTTTGTTCGTGAAATATGTTGTAGGAGGAATATAGGTATTATATTGCCATTCTTAAAATTTATATTAGTTGTCACAGTTAATTTTTACAGGTGGAAGCTTTGCAATGACACCCTTTTTAAATAAATCTAATTAGAGTTTGATAGAAGGAAAGGTCGGTCCATCAACGATGATAGACAAGAAAAAAATGAAATTAATAATTAAAAAATACAACGGTTTCAAAATTTAGCGTAATATCCATGTACGTGTGTCCCTGACAGAGCAAATTTTTTAGCGAAGTTACCGAGGTATCAAGAACAGACACCATGTTTTAAATTTGTTTCTTTATTTACAACGTAATTTGTTGTTGGAAAAAGGAAAATTAAAAAGTCGTTTTATTAAATTCCGCCACGACTGTAACGGAGGGATTCTAATTACAATTTTGGTTAGAGACGTTATGTTGTACTTTCTCTTTAACAGAAAATGTTGGGCTCTTTGGAGAAGGACAGTGGGACACTTGGATAATCATCTAGTTAATGTTCAGTCTTCCTAGGTAATATGCGAACTAACAAAGAAGCATTCGTTAACGTGTATATAATAGGTCATGTTTTTCCTCGCAGATAAGCATTACTAGCGGATATTCCGGAGACTTACCGAAGTGCCGACGTCGGCCATCCTGAGATTTTTAGTCTGTAGGAGTCCGATACATTTCGGAAGCTTCTCCCGAGACTCTTGAAAGTCTATGTAGGATAAATCTTGCATAGACTTCCTTCCATCAGATCGTTTTAGTCAAAGTACCAAGCTGTTTCAACGATCGACGAGCATTTCCGAGGTGGCCGCGAAACAATTAAGTATATTTTGTATTTATTATTAGAGCAGTATTAGAAAAAATCCATTAGGTGTGTTCCTACAAAAAGTTCACAAGTACTGTAATGTTAAGTTTAGTAATGTTTATCATACACAGGTGGTAACTAATAGTTAGTTATCAACCAAAGTATTGCTATGAAATTAACAGTGGAACAATTTTAGCACTGTTATTACTACTGATTGCGGAACAGATTATTAGGGCTGCGTTTTAACATGTTCTATTTAAATTTGTTTTGACGAACGAATGGGATTAAGTTTACATTTAGCTAACTGAGATAAGGGACTAATGGCAATATTTTCCTTGGTTTACTGTTTTATTTGTATATTTTTTTCACGTATATAATTCTTTATGTAATAATTTTAATCCCGTTTGAGTTCAATAGCATCACTGTTGTTCAGACGGACAAAAATCTTTGTATGTATTATTAGTCTCCAAAAACTTATGCCGTCTTACTACTACATACAGCACACAAAAAATACTTGGATTTAGTTCTTTACAAGCTTATGTACCACAAAATGCAATGGAGATAAAAACGAAACTTTACAGTGAGTCCCACAATGTCACACAAAATGTAGAACACGCTATAACTGGCATTTACTGTCTGTCCCAACGCAAAATCTAGGCTTTGTTTCCAAGGAAAGCCATGTTATTTGGTGAAATTTTTATGAAGCTCTCTGCCATGTGCACGTATTTCAACTACAGAAGCCCTCATTTCTATGCAAAATGTTTTCTGTCATTCTTTGTTTATTCTATAATGATATTGAGCTATTAAAGTGCATAGTCTTTTGTATGAGCTCGAAGATATAAAACTTTTACCATTTACTTATGATTAAAATTTTACGAGGTAAAGTTAGACCGTTGGACTCCGAAGTCATAAGTCTCGGGTTCAAACCCAGGCACGCACCTCTGTCTTTTCGAAAGCATATGCGTATTAAAAATTAAGTATCTCTTGTTGTAACGGTAAAGGAAAACATCGTGAGGAAACCTGCATGCCTAAGAGTTTCTCTAATGTGTGTGAAGTTCGCCAACCCGCACTGGGCCAGCGTGGTGGACTTTCGCTTAAGCCCTCTCAGTTTGTGAGAAGGCGCGTGCCCAACGGTAGGGCAGTTTCTTAACAGGGCTAATATTATAATATTAGAAAATATATGTACTGTCATCGCAATCGAATAGAGAATTCATTAGTTGCTGTAAATTCTTTTTTCTTTCTTGACTGCTATTTATCGAATCAAAAACCAGACTCGTTGACTTAAGAGATACGAAACCCAGACGAAGATGCTGGTTCAACAAACATTAAAAAAAACTAGTAACTAACTTTCAGAAATCGGGCTTACTCTTTGTTGAATTATTACGGCAGAATATCTTAGCTTTTGTTCTTAATCTTTGTAAAGGATTGATCTTTATTAGCACTTTTCCTCTTATTAAGTGATAACAGTGGCTGGAAGTAGCTATTAAAAGTCTTGAACTTTATTGTCGTTCTATATTTTCACTAACACTTAACAATAAAACTTTTCCAGCGTGAATTTTATTCCAGCAGGTATTTACCTAGTGGGGAGCACGACAGATTCGCAGGGTACGGTATGAATGTTAAAATGGTGTTGGAAATGTCAGCGGGACGCATCTTGAATGGGTGCACCGATTTAGTTCCGTCCATTTTGTGGCACCTGGTTATATTTGTACTCAGTTGAAATTTGCGGAACATGTTTTGAATGATAAGTTTTCGGGGATTTATGTGTAATAAATATTTAAAAGACTGTTATGTAATGTATTATTTAGGTCCTGGACCATTAATGTATATATTAACACTTAGACTAAGACCCGTATCTATAAACAGGTCTAAGTAGTTACTTTTACTTAAGTATATATTTAGTAAATCTTTCTTATTCTATAGAGAAACGGTCAAAAGTAAGAAATATCATAAGTTAGTTTACTTAGTTAAGTATAGAATTTAACAAATGACATTACTCAGGTAAATCAATTCTTATGACTAAGTAATTTTTTATTTAACTTCTCTCCTTCTTCGTACTCCTCTTCATTCTTCCAGTCGATACGATAAGTATTTTACTGTTCGTGGTATCCGTCTTTGGAACTCACTTCCACACACCCTACGTGCGAGTTCAGCTCTGGATGTTTTTAAGAGAAGAGTCAGGAAACATTTCCTATCTGTTTGCTAATTGATGCATACATACAACTTTTTGTACTATTTATGTATGTGTATGTAGGTATATTATATTTATTATATGTGTGCAGTATTTGTGTAGTGTATGTAATTTATTTATAATTATGTTTAGGACTTTTATATATTTTCCTTTTTCTCTGGAATGTGTGATTGTATAACTGCCCTCTTATTTTTCTGTCTTATCTCTCAACACTCTAAGGTTCGCTGGAAGAGAACTCATATTCTGAGTTAAGCTCACCTTTGTGTATGACTTTTGAAAATGAAAATTACCTCTGTTCTGTATACAATAAAGAATAAATAAAAATAAATAAATAATATATATAATAATGTTCAAAGATACGGATGTAAGTATTTAGGTATTCAGTTGTAGCTGAGAAAAAGTAAGTTCCCTCAAGTACCGACAGGTATAGATATCTAATACTTGAATATCGAAAGATAGGTTAAAAGCAATTATTTTAAATGATGAGAAAAGTATTTTATATCACCATTATCAATCAACCGAGGAACCTACCCCTGTTGATAAGTAAAGATAATGTAAAACGGTAGGTTACCTAACCTACCTATCAAATAAACTCGATTATTTGATAGGTAGGTTAGGTACAAATGATGGATTTTGTAGGAATTCTATCTATCTATCTATCTATAACCTCACGCCAGATCCCTTGCGGGGTAGGCAGAGAGTACAGAGTTCCAACAGGTTCTTTCCTTACATACCTCTCTGGCTTCCTCGACTCTCATAGTTCGTCTCATACACGCTCGCCGGTTACGGAGACTCTTGACTTTTCCATCAGATAAGACTCGGTTTATAGGAATTATTTTGCATATTTGCATAATTAACATTCCTAGCTGCCGGGCCTTAATCCTAGCTGCTGTAGTAGCTGGCTCGAGATACAGGCTTCTAATCCAAGTTCGGAAAAGTTTCATAAAGGCTTTTTCTACCTAAACTGACTAGTAGTAGTCCAGAGTCTGGATTTGGCCCCGTTTTATGGAAAATTCACTAAGTAAGATATGATTCACTTCCTGACAATTGGAACAAATATCATCTATGTGACAAATGTGACTTACACTACACATACCATCTTCTCACTCGAAGACTGACAATAGAATGACGACAAATCCTCATAACATAAATCTAAAAATTAATATATTGAAATGGTCTCTGAAAAAAACTTAAAATGAATAATGATTGGGCGGTATTTAATTTCAAGCGGTTTTTAATAATGAGTGCAAAATGCCCGTGTTGGGATCATTGACGGGTGGACCTTGATTGAATTTCTCTCTCAATTAATTTTATAAAAGGCCATTTTCTATGATTAAATATCGGCCCTTTATATTTTCATAATGTTGGTTTGCGAACATTATATTATCATCCATTGTTTTATAATGAATTATCCTGTGAAACTAATGGGTATAAAATCAGGTTTACATTGGCATTATGCTGTTGCATGTGGCATTGGGCTGTGTGGATTTATCTCTACTCGTTAACATGAATATTTACATATAAAATTACTTGCTTTCAGGCGACGAAAGGGGTAACAAGTGGATGAAATAGTACATTACCTAAACCTACAGGCTGACACAGGTGCTGTCTGGCCACGGCTGCTTCGGGCGGTACCTGTGCCGGATTGGTCGAGAGGAGACGGCGGAGTGCCACTATTGCGGTGATCCGGAGGATTCAGGCTCGCATACTCTGTTGGTGTGTCCGGCTTGGGATGCGGAGCGACAGCAGTTAGACACTGGGATCGGGGAGCAGTGCTCTCACTCCCGGCTGTGGTATCGGCCATGGCCGAGAGAGAGAGCCCCTGGGCGGCTACCGCCGCCTTTTGTGACGCTGTAACGACAGTAAAGGAGGCGCCAGAATGGGAGCGGGAAGACACCAGTGCGAATCCCGCTCGTAGGAGGCGTGCTGGACGGAGGCGTAGAGCGTACGCCGCTCATGACCTTCGCCCACCGTAAGAAGTGGCCTGCGGACGCCGAGCTTGGGCAGCTTGTCACCCGATCAGTAACAGGCCTATGAAGGTAGTGCGCTGCGTTCTACGCGCCCTCACAAAGAAGAGTACGGGATGAAGGCGAGGTTTTTGTGATACAGACCAGGCCCGCCCATACCGCAGATGTTATGCCACTGGCGATTCCTGCGGCAGGACACTCAGGCAAGAGACGGACGCCGGGGGGTTTTAGTAGGTGCAAGCCCCACATAACTGCCACATTACCAAAACCTGCGATGTGGCAGTATGCGCTAGGCATTTCCCCCCGTTAAAAAAGTGCATTACCTAAAGCTATTCATACACCTACAGTATCTATCTATCTATATCATCACATCAGATCGGTTCGTTACTTTTAGACCTCTCTGCCTTCCTCCACTCTCATTGTTCGTCTCATACACGCTCGCCGGCATAACAGTACAATTATATTTTTGCACAATTTTAAGTCCCTGTTCTCATACAGTTCAATAAAATTGAGGACATTTGCGGACCCTTACGTATACAAGTATTCCTATAAGTGCATATTCTCAAATTTAGAGTAACTACATTCTGTGTCTCCCGAGAGCTTATCTAATATTTATCTTGGTCATAGCTAATTTGGTTTGGTTTGCGTAACAATATTCTGAGTAAATCGATTAAGCATTAAATTAACCGATAACGGCGGGGCCTGAAGAGTATCTTTAGATCTTGAGAGCTCGATAGCTTACTTCTTACGTTATTTATGCAAGAGCGATTACTGCTAATTGAACTAGATGTAAGTCACCGACATAGCCGTTAAGATTAGCAAGCTGAAGTGGCAATGGGCGGGCCACATAGCGCGTAGATCGGACGGGCGTTGGGGCAGAAAGATTCTAGAGTGGAGACCACGTATTGGCAAGCGCAGCGTGGGACGACCGCCTGCCAGATGGACCGACGATCTTGTGAAAATCGCAGGAAGTCGTTGGATGCAGGTGGCATCGGACCGGTTACGCTGGAAAGCGATTGGGGAGGCCTATGTTCAGCAGTGGACAAGTATAGGCTGAGATGATGATGATGATGATGAACTAGATGTAAGTATCAGGTTGAAATAATTGTTGGTAAATTTAGTTATTAATATATTACGTTATTTCTTAGAATATGAGAACAATACGTCAAAAAAGTCTTATAAGAAAAGGTAATAAAAAAATCGTTGTATCTATTAGATACATATAAGGTAGAGCGCCTTGATCATGCAGTTAGGATAAATTTTCATTTTGAATAACTTGAACTGGTGCAATAGGTACAATAGGTAATTTAAATAGGTAGGTACTTGTCAAAAATACCTTAACATGCCTATATACTATCTATCCTGGGAGGGGGTGGCAGAGGTGTACTGTGTACCCAAGTACTTACCAAGTGCCCAATGTAATAGAGAGCAAGCATATTGCCATTATACAATTCAGATTTAGAACTGATGTTGGGATCCTTTTTGTTTAAGTAATTTATTTCTTACATAATCATTTGCCTGAGAAAAACAAGATACAATACAATAATAATATTAATTTTATTTTATTATTGTTTCCATGAAAAAATCCCAAAAATATTTTGGAATTGAACCTGGGACCTGGTAATGACATGCGCTACTACATTAAGGACGCAGGACTTATTAAAATACATTTAAAACATTTTAATCTATTGTCTTACCACATTCAATAATTACTTCTTGTCGTAGAAAAATATAGCCGTATTTTATCACAAATTCCACGTTTCGGGACCATCAAAATAACATAATTAAATATAGCTACGGCTAAGCTACTTGAAAATACACGTCGGTGTCAGTAATTCTGAACTATGAACCACTTTTAAAGTTTCTGAACCTAAGCAACCGAATCCACTCGAGAAGTTTGTTCGACATGAAAATCGTTTCAGGCAGGCACAAAAACGATTGCACCATTAACCACACAAACCGCCCAAAATATACCGCTGAAGGCCACAAATTGGTGGTAGTTAAGTTAAAAGCGTATTTTATTCACAAACTGGACTGTTCCAAACGAAAATAGGAAATATCAACTCGTAAACCATTGCATTATTCAACAGTCAACCATTTTGCGACTAGGTTCACTTTGCTGTTTTGTTTGCATTGCCTGCAGGATTGAAAGAAAATGCACTTTTTAAAATATAGAAGCAGTTACTGTTAAGATTTTATTGATGCAATGAATTTAAATAAAAATGATTTGTTGAATATCTGTGTTCTTCCCTAAATATACATATTTATACAGGTTGGAAAAAAGTAAATAGTTAGAAGGTAAGTACCCTTATCTTCAAAACTAACTAATTATAAGTTATAATGTACTAATACTGCATTCAAAGATTTTTGACAAACCACCCTTTTGAGACGGGATCGAACTGGTAAAAATTGAAACTTGTATCTTTATGATACTGATCGTAAGAGTCAATCGTCAATAACAATCATTTTTCTTAAATAGCTATCTATCTATCTATATCATCACGCCAGATCTTTTGCGGGGTAGGCACAGAGTACAGAGTTTCAACAGATTCCTTCCTTACATACCTCACTGGCTTCCTCCACTCTTATAGTTCGTCTCATACACGCTCGCTGATTACAGAGGCTATTCTTTATTAGATCTATTTATATCATGACGCCAGGTCGTTACATAGTTCCCACAGGTTCTTTCCTTACAGACCTTTCTGGCTTGTTTCACGCTCATAGTTCGTCTCTTTTTTTTGTGTGTGTGAATGATCGCTGTTAGCCGCGGGGCCTTTACAGTTTTACCGGACATGAGAGCGAGCGTGCAACCACTACACTCGAGTCAGAAGGTCAAGGGGGCAACTAGCTCAAGGGTGCCACTAGTAGGAACAGCTTCGGCTTGGGCAGTCGCTATGGGGGAGGGCTATATACTAGGTGTCGTGTCGTGGTGCTCTGCACCGGCCGGCGGGCAAGGGATTCTTCGACCTCACCGGCTGGGTTGGTGTGATAGTTCGTCTCACACATGCTCGCCGGTTATGGAGAATCTTGACTTGCTTTTCAGATAAGACTCGGTCCATTTAGTCATGGTAAGGTCTAGGTCTTCCCCCGAATTTCAAACATTCTGGCACAATTTGATTATATATTGAATTATCTTCTTAAATAAATCTAGATGATCTATTTTGTTACAAAACTCTGTTTCTATTTCATTAAGATCTTAATTAGCTGAAATAAATTATTTTTTCTTTAAAATATTATCGTTGATGAATCTTAATTGTAAGTTCATATTTAGGTCAGGTCGGCTCCGGGCTGGCGGATCGCGAGATCCAACTGAATACACAGTTATGAAAACAGACATCCACCCGATGTTGGGGGACATGAGAATGAAAACAATTTAGATTGTTTTCAAACTTGCAAGGCCGCTTTAGTTGTTAAGCGGAATTTATGGACACGTTTCCGCTACGTTTGTAAAAAATAATTAATGTTTATTTATTCTGCAGAAGTTAAGCTGCTTTCTGTATAAGGAATTGAATTTTAACGACTTGGAAAAGCGGTAGTTGTAGCGGCTTGTTAGTTATTTCATATCAAATATACAACGTGTGACTTAAATGCCGCAAGACCTCAGACTCCTATCCGGTTTTGCATTATTAATTCCATACGAAATCAGTTTTGAAGATTTAATTATTCTTTTTACTAAGAACTTAGTTTAGATATCCAAATTTACTACAAAACTAATTAATTATCGTTAGACGTATGTATATAATACAGCGGATTGAGGAATGATTGGAATGAGTTACGGCAATTTTTCCTATTAAAAAAATGGTACCATATATATTAAAATAGTTTTTTTTTTTTTTTTTTTTTTTTTTTTTAAAAACGTAGCTCCACACTAGGATTTATTCCTGTATCGTGGATGCGTTTACAAACATGAAAATTCACAAACAAATACCCAGACCGGAACAAATAATTGTGGATCACACAAAGATTTGTCCCGTGCGGGAATCGAACCCGCGACTATTATACACAGTGGGCGGAGCGGCTTAAGCTCTTAACCACTGCGCTAAATCATCCGTCAAAGTTGGAATCGATTCAGTTTCCAATATGGAACAAGTTACTTTTAGGTCTTACGTTAATTATGTTGTATATTGTATAGTAATCAAAAATATGTTGTAAATACATCTCATCTAAAAGTTTAGTTACAACGAACAGCAACGAAAATACAATTTTAGGAATTAATTCCAAAAGTTTTCATATACTTCCTTGCGCTTTTGCGGTATTAGCCTGCGGTGTACCTATTTAACCTATATAGAAATTAATAATACCGCATGGGATTACCCACTGATATTTTGAAACATAAATCAAGTGTTTAATTATTAAAAAAAAAACTTCTTTGCAGCTCAGCGGGCCAGTCTTAATTATTAGTGCGACTTCATCTTAAGGCGAAAAGCCATTCTGTTGTTCAACACGATATAGAACCCATTAAAATTCGTTTCAAGGAATTATGCAAATGAGATTGTAAGCGCTTGCTAACAAGATAGGACTCTCGCAAAGATTGTTGCTAAACTCAATTCAGTTTGCCTGTTGCTCTCTTCTTTGTGAATACCTGCGGCTGGCAAATTACCTTACGACGCTGAACAAATGAACAAGTTAAAAATAATAATCTAACTTAGTCCAGAGGTATTAAGCGTATATTTTGATAATCTCTGGAATGTATAGGTATAGGTAATAGACATGTGGCTTAGAATGAAACTAAAATAAGATTTTTTTATTTATTTTTTTCAACCTAACATTGTCGTAACTTCCTTAACTCGACAGATCACCAGCTAAGATAACAGGTGTACTCAACTATGAACATTGTTCATACCTCTTAAATATTATAATACAATCAGTACCGAAAAACAATTATTCATCATTATCACGAAATTTACTTTTTATCACGAAAATACTATTCTTAAACTTTACTAAATTCCTTTTAATCAATTCTTTACACAAAATTCAAATTAGAATTAATTAAATTTGAATAACTCGATGTCTATTATACAAATATCTATTGTAGCTACTAATTAAAACTTTGATCGATAGCTTTTCAAGTCATCGGCATAGATTAAGTAAAGATGGAAGACATTACATATGTAATAAAAAAAGATACAAAATGGAAGGTAAAGCGTAAAAAGTAAAAGAATAATTCAGTTGTATAGCTATAAAATTCGTTATGCAATGAAAAATGCAGTATGGATAACTGAAATGGGAAAGGAAACATTAAATGCTAAGATTAATTTTCACTGCTCACAATAAGTAGAAAATGTAACAATTTGTGGAATTCGGAATGACAAAGTTATTTACTTTTACCAAGGGGAACGTTACGAAACTTTCCACATGACCCACAACAAAAACTTAATAAGACTCAACAAGAATCACAATTATATCTACACTTCAACTCCTACAGTATACATTTAATCTCTGAGACTACTCACAATCAACTCCACAAGCTAATACGTTAGAAATAGGAAAGGCACAGTCGAAGTATAAAATTTATTGCTGACTTCCCTAACTAGATACAATTCTTTACAGTAACTAGAGCCATGTAATCACGTCACCAAAATAAATATAGCTTCTTGTGCTTCAAAACAAAATCTCCTCCTTTGACATTTTAGGTGCTTTAACTTTGTTTCGTACTCTATGGTAAGTAATTTAACAAGCGGAAAAGTTTTGAAAGACAAGCGGCTAGGTATTAACTGCTCAATTAAAATATTCTTACAAAATTTTCACTAAGTTAAAAAGAATTTTGTAGATTTGGCACGGCTAGTGACAATTGCACTAAACATTTAAAAGTAAAATTATGATAATCGCCCTACATTCTAGCTATCGTTGACAAGAACTTAGCTACATTAAAAGATCAGTTTTGCGATGTTTGGTATTGAAATGTCTACATGAAATTTATCTATTCTCTAAATTTCATGTGCGTATTTCCAGTTATACTTCTAAGTTACGTACTTGACTCTGTAAGAAAATAGGATAATTTATGTTCAGAAAATATTGTTTATATCTTTAAAGAGAACTATACTCAACTCTCGATCGATTGGTTTCATTTCAAATATTATTATTTTGATGAAGATCTAGTTAGTAACGATTAACTACGAGGCTACACAGTCGTTGACTAATAGTTTCCTTGGAAGTGGCCACGACTAAATATTTCACATCGAAATTATAATATTATAGGCTTTTGACGAATTGTTAGATTACACATAGTATAACGCTAAAAATTCAATGATTTGAAACCCTTTATTAAATAGTACATAAATGCTAACATTAAGTTCACATTCAACTTTAAAAAGAGTCGTTAGCGGCTGAACATAAACTATGTATTGTATTTCTAGAAACCGACAGTTCGTTGAGGGTGGAAAATCCTAAAGTATTTTATTTATAAATAACGAATTAACAGTTAAAAGCAAGCACCGTACTAATAATAAAATTACGAAGTGAACGTTAGCTCTTGTAGAAAAAATCCCACCACAACAAATTGACTAGTTCTAATTCCTATCTACATAATTTATACATCTTAAAATAAATTTATTAAAGTCTCTTTATGAAGTAGTTGAACCGGCCGCAATCGGTGTATTAAGGGTAAGGTCGGATGTGGAAAAGTAAAGGGTGAAGTCGCTTTCAAACAGACAATATCCTTTCGGTTGATGTCGATAACGAAACACAACACTGAAACGCACCAAAGTCTAGTAAATGTTTTAAAATTGTCACTGCAATCACTGTTGTGCAACCGAGTTCAAGCATTCAATGTTCCTTGAGCACACAAGACTTATAGACGAGAAAGGGTCGAAAGGTGAAGGATGGCGTTGTTTTGCGTCGCCTAGATGTACACTTCGTGGTGTTGCTGCGGCCGGCCTCGCCTGGACTAGGAGTTTCGTTCCGACAGCTCCACGACGTCGTCCGCCTCGGGCCGCGCTGTGTCTATCTTTCGTCTTTCAGCTATCACTATTCTGATTTTCTCCTCCTCACTTATCGGCTGATCCACCTCGAGTGTGATCTGAATCTGTGATCTCGAAGCATTGCTTGCGTCGCTGGTCATTGGCGACTCTGTCGAGGATCTCCTTTTAGGGCCGCTGAGCCTCAAACTTTGCCTTGTCGACGGGACCGCCAGTAACACTGGTCGCAGTAATCTAGCTTCCTCGCCTTTTAGGGAATTTCTTTTATCGACTCGTTGTCTTCTGTTCTGCGCGAAAGAGTCCCGTCTGGGTGGACTACCGGGTTCTAGTTCATCGACGTCGTCAGCGTCGATGAACCGGGCGTCTTCTTCGTAGAGTGCAGGTGGCGGTTCTGAGCTGGAGTCCTGTCGACGTCGACCGAAGGCATGAGGTGACAAGGACGCTCGTCTCGGGGGCAGTGCTGACGGTAATAAAGCGGTATGTGAGTGCAGCGTGCGCCGGCGACGTGCGGGGGACGGTGCTGGTTGCTTGGGCTCGCTGTAAGTGAAGTTGGCCGGGAGGGACGGTACCTTGTTCAGCGGCCGCGGCGGCGACATGCACTGTTCTAGCGCTCGGCAAAGAGCTCTGTCTTCCTCGTCATCGGCTTCCCGTTCTAACTCACGCTCAAGTTCAACGTCCATGTCGATTTCATCTTCCATTTGTTTGTGGGATTCTTCTAGGTGTTTCATGAGTACCTGTCACATGATATATAATTTAAACATAATGTTGCGATTTCTATTCACTTGAATTAAGTTGATTAACAAAATGTATGGCACAAAATAAACACCGTCACGCCTATATTCCCCAATAAGGAAATTGGATGTACTGTGTACACCCACTTTCCGACGACGATGTTAGGCCCCATGTAGTAAAAAGCGAGCCTATTGCCATATATCGGGCTCAATTACAGACTCTCTGATACTGGGAATTTTTCGATAGAAGAACCACATTTGCATTTGAAACTATGATCTCGTTACCGTAAAGCACATTATTCACTACTAGACAAACGAGCACGTATTTTGCAGTTTAACGAGCACATTGTAATAATTCTATACTTACGGCAACCACAACGTTGACTAGCACGAATTGGGCCATTAGCACGAAGACGACGAAGAAGATCGGTGCAATGATAGTGGATACGCAGCAATTGCGTACGCAGTCTACCGAGCTGTCGCAGTCTTCACGAAGTGTGTCCTTCATGATGCCATTCCAGTTGTCACCCGTCGCCACTCGAAATAGCGTTAAAAATGCCATACCGAAGTTGGCGAAATGGGCGTGTTCACCCAAACCTGATACGAATAATTAAATTTGAAGTTTTGGAGTACTTTTGCTTTCTATAAAATGGTGGTCATTGCAAAAAGAATTTGGGTAATATTTAAATGAACATACACAATAATATAGATAATTGATTGTTGTTGAAGTAATGGACGAAGAAAGTGAACAAAAGAAAAATTAGTTTTATTTTATATTTCTACCAATCTTAATGCAGAAAGAATATTAGTTTGTATGTCAATTCAATGCGTTAAACATAAGTCGCAGTCCATTGTCAACTATGAATAATAAAACTAATATAACATTTGAACAAAAACTAAAATATATTCTCCATGACATCCGAAAATATTATATCTAATCTATTTCCTATTAAAATAATGATAAGTAAAATTACCTTGACAAGGTATTTCATCCGAGCACTCCAATCTTCCGAATAGTTCTACGCCAAGTGCCGCAAATATGAAGAACAGTAGAAAAAACAACAGCCCCAAGTTGCCAACCTGAGGCAGGGCTTGCATCACTGTGTCTAGGAGTGCTCTGATTCCTTTTGCCATCTTCAGCAGCTTGAGTACTCTTGCTATCCTAAGCACTCTCATCACGCGCATTATAGTTGGGTTTATTGGAATTATATTGGTTTCTAATTCTTCCAAAACTATTCCTACTATTGACAGTATGACTATGATTACGTCCAGTTGATTCCATTTGTCTTTTAAGTATATTTTAAATCCTAATGCAACTAGCTTCATCACCGCTTCAAGAATGAATACTGCGGTGAAGAAATAGTTGAAAATCTTTAATGCATACTGAAGTGCTGGAGGCATTCTGTAATATTCGATGGCCATAGTGACTACATTCAAACCGATGACTCCAGCTATTGCTAAGTCAAAGTATTTAGATGTGACCACATTATGAACGAATAGTCGAGTCTGTGAATAATCCGCATAGTATGGTCGTTGATGCATTTCTGAAATAAAACAAAACCAGAAACGTTTAATGAAACTGTTAAGTATCTTGGAACAAATGATACCGTTATGAGGGTAATTGTTTTAGTCTAGACAGCGCGGATAAAAGTGCTCATTTATTTGATGGGGTGATTTTCATTTTTATTGTATTGTTATACGAGTTACACTCACTTCTCCTTTTCTTTTCCATCTGTAGCGCTCGTTTCGCGGCTCTCCTGACTCTTTCCTCCTTTTCTTGCTCCTCGCGACAGCGGTGGAAGTTTTCGACAACAACTCCTACGAACATGTTCAGTACGAAGAATCCCACGAGTAATATGAACGCGATGAAGTAGAGTAGTCTCCATTCCGAGTAATTTACTATAGGCTATTGGGAAAAAACAAATTTGCACGTAAATAATTTAGTTTTACAATGTTACTCGTATCAACCGCAAAATAATTTAACAAAATAGTTTTCTTCATTAAAATAAATCATGCCAAATGATTAGGGAACTCAAAAGTCGCATAATGTTTGCTATAACAAACATTACTTTTGAGTTTCGATTGGCGTTCGGTACGGGTCGGAATTGAGGTCGCAACTACAGTTAAAGTACTAGATTTTAAAAGTTTATAACGACATCGTTACCATTTGGAGTAACTGTTTAAAACATCTGCGATCATAAGTTGACATTACCTAGCTTGATGATAAATTGGCGAAATTATTCGAGAATATAAATTGGGGTATTAAGGACCTACTAATTGAAGTGCTCAAATGCCTGGTAGTAATGGAGGTAGCCTCCGGATATATTTTGTAATGAAAAGAAAATACACGAAATGAAATTGAAACCTGTTTTGAACCAGTCCACAATACAATATTACAGTAGGTAGCTTGTTCTAAGGCTAAAAATAGAAATATATGATGCAATAACTTGCCTGTTGGTCAACCCCAACAGCGTCAAGTCCTGTATACATGATGTTAACCCATCCATCTCTTGAGCTGAGTACGAATAGTGACATCAGGGCTTTTCCTAAATCATCAAAATTATATTTCCTGTTTACCCATACGTTGCCCTCGATCGAAAGGCAATCAGTTTTGTTCTTTACATTTTTTATGTTTGCACCTTCGCAGTAAAAAAATGCCCCTTTGAATAGCTGAAAGAAAATATTATAATTTCATACATTGGAAGGAAATTGGATTCGGAATGTAGATTTAATATTTCTGCATTTGGTAGATACGATTATTGATTTCTGAGGATTTATACAAGCATAAGTATCAAAACGCTTCGCTTCAGATATTGCGTTCCAAAATCTACAAAAATATTACTCAGATTAAAACTACTCCTTTCATTTTAGACGTTTCCGTCTAAAAGAAATTCCTAATTTCTATCTATCTATATCATCACGCCAGATCCCTTGCAGGGTAGGCAGAGAGTACAGAGTTCCAACAGGTTCTTTCGTTACATACCTAAAGGCACAAAAGTTTAGACATCAAGAAAACGTCTTGCTATTTTGAATTAATGTACCTTCATGCGTACTTTTTAATTTAGGGAAGATATTGAAGACATTTTTTATTAAGGCAACGAGAAATGGAATGGTGATAGAATTCTCAGGTGTATCAAATTGAAATTGGAATCACATCAGTCTTGAGTACGTGGGATCGATACGGCAAGTTGATTACTAAGTGAGGCGGTTGTGTACGTCACTCCTGGGAGAGTCAGTTAGACAGCTTAACTCTGTTTGACGTGTACTATAACATGTTACCGAAATAATTACGGAGTGCTCGACATGGTCGTGTATACACTGGGGGCTTTGACTTCGACTGTGTATACATGAATTGTCCTTTGCGAGGCAAAGTTTCAAGTTGTAGGATTTATAGCGTGAATGTTGTCTTGTGGTCAGTAGCGTGCATTGCATATAGGCAATTAAGCAGTGCCTGCCTCAATATGATATACCGAATGTAGATGTATGTATCATTTTTTATTTTATTTATATAGTCATGATTAAAATTGCCGGCCATGAGGCAGGCACTGCCTAATTGCATATATGCAATGCACGCCAGTACTTGTGGTACGAAGAAGGACTTGTAAATGAGATCAATTTTCAAATTATAATGCAGTATTATGTTATTAATCAATGTTCCACTTAAATCATTTGTGGGAGGATTTGGTCGACTTGAATAGTGATCTTTTTATTATTTAATAAAATTGCAGCCTCGCCCTCGGAATTATTACCAGGTCATGAGTGCAGTTACAAATATGAAATCCACATAAAAAACACCTAGACCGAAAAATGACATTTGTGAGTCACACAATTTGTCCTGTGTGGGAATCGAACCTGCGACTACTCGATCCGGCCGCTTAAGCACCACCATAGGACTAAGTTGCCGTCTTGAATAAATATCCTAGGTGAAGAGTCCTGACCAACAATTAAATATTAATTAGGAATATTTTTTTTTATGAATGTGATTATACTTTACTTACCTGTACCCCCAATATGCCAAAGATGATGAAAAATGTACAGCAAATAAGCACTATATTTCCGATGGGCCTTAGCGATGACAGAAGTGTTTGGACAACGAGTTTCAAACCAGGCGCCCTGTTTATCACTCTTAACGGCCGCAGCGACCTTAATAACCTAAATACCTGGGAGGAAAAGACATAATTAGAACATGGTGAATTATACAGTATACATACAGTTGATTTATGCTATCATTTCAGAATTTAGAGTAGCTGCACCAGTAATATTTAACACATATTTATAAAAAATAGTTACTTCAAGAAGACTAAAAATAGTTACTTATCTATATAAATAAAAATTAAATGCTTGTTAGTAAGCGCATCACTTAATCATAGCTGGGCCTATTTAGCAAGTTTTTTTATCCTTATAGTCAAAAATAAGGTGTTTAGGAAAAGGAAATTTGGATAAGTTACTCGGAAAAATGTGTAAAAAATGTTAGTGGTTTTCTATAGGATTTTGTGTATGAGCTGAAAACATTAGATATATTTATTTGGACAGGACAATGTCTGTCGGGATAGATAGTAAAGTTAATTGTAAAAAAACATTTCGTGTGTGGCCGACCCGCATGTGTTGCTCACACGAACCCGAGCCGGTATTACATACCTATTAATCATGTGTGTGGTAGGGTATTTTTCACTTCGACTAAGGGTACTTTAAGTAAAGTAGAATAATTAATTACTCCGTCTATTACGGATTCCATAAATACCGTCCTAGAATACAAATCAACAACCCCTACAATAATATATGATGTGGAAAAACCAATTACTTACCCTGAGAATACCGAATATTCGTGGACTAGATTCCGATATTAAGGACATTAACAAATCGATTATGGATATTATAACTAACGAGCCATCCATTATGTTCCACCCCGAGGTGAAGTAGGCTTCTGGACCGTAGAACATCCCTGATGCAATTACCTGTTGAATAAAACACGTTAGTTAGTAAGTTTTAAACTTAAATTTTGTGTTCCATTTGCCTTAACATTACCGGAGGAATAAAATTATTATGTAATTGTAAATGTAACTGTGTGTAAGTGTACCAACTAATGAGTCATATACACAAAAATAATAAATTAGGGTAGCCAGACTTAAAACAAGTAAATCTAAAGGCCGAAGCAACGGTAAAAGAGATCCTAAAACATGAATCTCACTGGCTAATGGTGATATTTTATTTTCCCCTTAAATACTTCGTCTTACTACCCTTGAATATTAAATTACAACATTACTTGTTGACTTCTGACCCAGATATAAAAGTTATAGGCTTAATACTTTTGAAGTACTTACCAGATGCTGCAAAATTAATTATTCAGTTGTGTCGTAACTTCTATAAATATTTTGATTTGGTTTGATGGATTTTCTTTAATGTTTTGAGCTGGTTTAAATAACGTTGACGGGATAAAGACAGAACTAATTGTTATGTTTCAATAAGATTCATGAACTTTTTATTGTAATGTATTCCAGTTGGTTATGTATTGGTTGCGTATGTAGAATATTTTGATTTTAACAGTGCCTATAAAGGCTATCCGATCAAATTATCTGACCATTTCTAGTATAATATATTATATTTTATACTATAAATAATTTTTAGAGTTTGACCATGATAAAAAACGGTGGCGTCTCATAATGAGTTTTTCATTTAATGTGAAAACTCATTGGTTGGCAACTTTAAACATATTTGAAGGTCTTAAGGCCCTATCTACTATTATTTTACGTTTCTACAGCTGGCCTAACCTTAATGAACATCTTAACAGCAAAGACGCCGGTGAACACATAGTTGGAACTGGAGAGGAAGGCCCACTCCTTGGAGTTGGGTGGTACGTTGAGCCTATCAACTTTTAAGTTGAGCCTGTCTCCCGTAATTTAAGATCTACAGGTGGCATCACCATGATGAACATCTCAACAGCAAAGACGACGGTGAACACATAGTTGGCACTGGAGAGCAAGGCCCGCTCCTTACAGTCGGGTGGTATGTTAAGTCTATCAACCTTTAAGTTGAGCCTGTCTACCGTTAATTTAAACCCAACAGCTGGCCTTACCTTCATGAAAATCTCAACAGGAAAGACACCGGTGAACATATAATTGGCCTTAGAGACGAAGGCTCGCTCCTTGGGGTCGGGTGGTAGGTTGAGCCTATCAATCTTGAAGTTGGGCCTATTTACGGTTAATTTAAGATCTACAGCGGGCCTTACCTTGATGAACATCTCAACAGCAAAGACACCGGTGAACACATAGTTGGCAGTGGCGAGGAAGGACCGCTCCTTGGAGTCAGGTGGTATGTTGGGCCGCTCCATCGCGAGCGTGATGCAGTTTAACGCGATGAACAACAGCACTATGTTGTCGAACCAACTTCTGGTCACCACCCATGTGCAGAACCGTCGCATTCTAGTAAATTAATGAAATGTAATATTTTAATAAGTTGGTTGGTGTATTTCGCTGTACGTTTATCTTATAATAATAAAGCATTAATTAAAGAGGAACATACTGTACGTTTATCTTATAATAATAGAGCATTAATTGCAGTGCAGTGCAGTGCGCGCTCGGATTCGGACGTGCCACACTGCATATACGAATTATTGCAATTCGCGATTTGCGCGGCTATAGCCGCTGCACGTCATTTCCGCTATGAGTTCCGAAAAACTCATAGCCAACGAAGTGTTGGCGTTTTTACAGCACGTCATCGACACCATGGATGAAGTTAGCATCGAGCAGATATGCAAGTCTAACTTCAAACAGGAAGAGATCTGCAATGCTAAGGTGCTGTTGTATGAATCGCTTGGTAAGAGCGATCAGATGCCGTCTCGCAGGAGAGACGAAAAGGGCGAGAGAAGTCTCCGAGACATAATCGGATTGCTGAAGGCGACCGATCCCGACGACGTGCCCACTTTTGTGGCGAAGCAGCTGCATAGGCTGCCCCCCGTCACATTCGACCACGTCGATGTCACCAGGCTGCTGAAGGATATAACCACCCTAAAGTCCAGCCTGGCCGAGGTGCAATTCAGGTTAGAGGGTTCAGAAACTACCATCCGCGAACTACGAAAAGAGGTGGCGTCATTGCGTGGCGCCAGCCCGGAAAGTAGGTCGCACGAGGCCTGTAATGTGAACGTTCGTCGCGGGGCGCAAAATGCATCCGTCGGCAGTTTCGAGTCAGCCGATGCCTCGCCAGCTGTTGCTACGGCCCAGTGCGATACACCGCGCCCCGCCGCCCGCAGCACACCGCACCCCGCCGTTCGCAGTACACCGCGTCCCGTCACCTGCTCCACGGCCCCGCCGGTGACGTCAAACGTAAACGCGGCTTCTCCTCGTCGTGATTACGCCGCCGCTGCCGCCCGCGCACCGGAGAGGACAACAGGGAAGGCACGTAAGGTGCCTCGGACCACCACGAAGGGTCAAGTTGATGAGGAAGGCTTCATCAAGGTGGAAAAGAAGAAGAAGGAGCCTCCTCGAAGAAACCGGTGTGGGTCTGCTCCGGTCGACGATGGCACACTCCTGCGTTCAGCAGTACCGACGACGCTGCTGTACGTGTCACGGCTACACTACACCACCAAAGCCGATGACATTGAGGAGTATGCCCGCAAGAAGTCCTTGTATTCTCTGAGGGTCGAGAAGCTGAACTCGCAACAGAATGCGGCTTTTAATTCCTTTGTTGTGCGAGTTCCCACTGCCAAATTGGAGACCTTCATGAGCGAGGACTTCTGGCCGAGGGGTGTCGTTTTTAGAAGATTTCGTGGTAGACTGAGAGATACCCCCGTACAGCGCAACATGTCGCCGGCAACACATGTTACTTAATTTATAAGTTTATATATTATATGTATGTTAGTCTGTAAGGTATATATTCTATGGGCCCGTAAGTTTAACAAAAAAGTTTTGTAAAATTTCAGTTACCTGGATTAAATGACTTATTATTATTATTATTAATTAAAGAGGAACATAATTGCCGCACAAAAGCTTTAATCTATAAGAAACGGGTGTTCTCAGATTTCTATAAATGAGTGGCCACTAATAGAATAAACTTCTAGATAGTACGCCGTCATTAGTTTAGGATTAACTTAATATTCTAGAGTTTTCTTGAGATAAATAAATAGTAATCTTTATTAAAGCGATATTTGATGTAAGTTTGTATTTGCTAGAGATAACTTACTTGTTATCAGGTGAAAAGATGTACAAGGAATAAAATTCTTTCTCTTTGAGACATCCAGTTGGTTCCATGAAGCGAAATAAGTCTTTGAATCTGTATCGCCGCCTGTCGAATCTTGATGATAGCATACAGACATTATTTATGGCCACCTGCAAATATATTTTACTATAGCATATGAAGCGAAAGAGGTGATTCAGAATTGTAGCATGTGGTAAACTGTATCACCTGGGTAATAGGCGTGGTGCTATAGTTAAATCGGTTATTTTAGAAACAACATTTCTTTTATTTTTACGTAATCAGGCTTTGGACTTCTTTGTTTTTTTTTCTTCTTATATAATCTCGTAAGTTAACTAGAAGTCTCATTTGCCAGTTATCAAAGAAAAGTGAAATTAAATTTACTAGGATGACTCTGTTTACAATAATTATGCTTCTCTCAATAATAATTGAGTATGCTTAACTTGTGGTATTCTAAAATACCCGATTGAGATACATCGGTTGGGAAAAAATAGCTTATTACATTGAAAGACAAATTTGTAAAGTTCGAAGAGACTCAATTGTTATAGATCTTACTTCTTCATTGATTTGTTTGATGAGTGGTAGTGGTTGATTGTTGGGTCTTGTTGGTAACGTGGCTGGCTCGGTCCGTGGCGGCCGTGACGTCACGTGAGCCGGCTGTGCAGCCGGTGGTGCCAGGTTACTCGCTTTCACCTCACATACTGTAGTCACTAAATAGAAAATAATAATATTGTGACACCTAGCCACACATGAACTGTATAAAATTTATAAAATAAATAAATCAATCTGCCTTTATTGTCTCAATGCTGGGCTTCTGTCTTAAGGTCAGAAGCATACTCTATCACTCGTATCAAGTAGGCGTAAGAGCTGTGTAGGTTTTCTACCACTACTCAGTTCTAATAGCAACTTATAAAGTCGTAAAGGCTTCCAACTTGACCTAACGAATTCATACTAGTATTATAAAGTCGAAAGTAACTGTCTGTTTGTTTGTTTTTCACGCCCAAGCCGCTGAACAGATTTTGATCATATTGCGCAAGGAAACAGAGTTTATCCAGGGAAAGGACATAGCCTAGATTTTGTGTCAAAAAGGCGTAAAGTAAGTTAAGGGTGTAAAATACGATCCTGTAACTAACGCGAACGAAATTATGGGTACAGCTGACAACCGGAAAGTGACAACTGGAACCAACGGCTTAACGTTCCTTCCAAAGCACGGGGACATCCGAAAAATGGCAATCCCACAAAGAGTGAATCTCAGACCGACTGAGTCAAACGCTGTTTAACTTTGGTCATTGCCAAGAATACCACGACCACGTAGCGCTAAGACAGCGGCTTTCAAAGTCTAATATGAATATTTTTGAACTGAAAAGAAAAGGTTGGGATAGATTTACGATACTCACCTGTTAAGTAATCATTAGTAAGCGAAAGTCTGTGAGGTGGAGCCTTTACTGTGTCAAGTCGAACTGTAGAATCTGAAGAAAATCCAGCTTCTGGAGCTTTCCATGACACCTGAACAACCATAAAAAGACTAGCATTATCAGTTTTTCTGTGCCTTTTATATAAAATGTTACCAAGGTTTTTAGAAATAACGACAGTAAAGAAATTGAAGTTGTATGATGAGTATTCCTACCAAGTTATACACACAAGTAAACAATGAATAAAGAAATTTTGTTTGCAAGACATCATTATTTGAAATATTTGGGAAATAAAAATAAATAAATATTCGAAAACATAAATATAACACATATACAAAGTATTCTAAAACAAACAAATATAGCTGCGCACATTCTGAGTATGTAATATATGTCTCATGGCTAAGCCGAATATTTGTTGGATTCAAAGTTCATTTATGAAGTCAAATAGTGAAACCCATCGGGTCAATGGCTTTATATACCTACCTAAATCTGGATGTGCAAGCTATAAAATTATAAAGAATTCATCTTACGTCAGGCAAGAGAGGTGCATTGTGCGCTGACACCCGCCTTGCCGGTGGAGCTAACACTCGTGGGGCGGGCAACTGTGGTCGCGATCGATTGTTTGGCAACTCCGATTGCGTGTCGTTCTTTATTACCATTGAAGATGAGAGTAATAGCTCATTTTTACGTATGTTTGAACCTAAAAAGATAAAAAAAATATTTTTTATAAAAATAATGAACTCCGTTACGCCTACATTCCTCAAGCAGGGACGACAGAGCTGTACTGTGTGAACACCCACTTTTTGATGACGATAGTCTTATGACAATAAAGGGCGACCTTTCTGTCATATACCGGGCAGTTTCAGACAACGGACTGATACTGGCAATTTTTCGATAGAAAAACTATTTGAACCTAGAATATTGGTTTGAGACTGCAGTACGAACGCACTGCTGCCTCAAAGTAGCACGGCTCTGGGCCTGGAGACATGTTGAATTTCTGCAATCTTAGAAAAAGGAAAAATATACGAGAAGGACATTTTACCACGAAAAAGCACGTGCTCAAAACAAGGCTCTATCGATGCCAAAATCAGTTCTAACCATTATCTCTATGGGACTAACGATATCATCAAGTGAAATGTCACTTCATGACAGTCGCAGAGTTACAGATTGCTTCCAAAATTTACCCAATTCCTTTTTTAAATTTGCGAACGAAAATTTTACTTAATGATAAAACCCTTGCCTGGAAGAGATTGCTGTTAGTAATAAGGCCGCCAATTGCACTACCATTTTATATGTGTATATTTTATTTTTTTTGTTTGTTGTTCTCTGCATATGTTGGTGTACAATAAAGTGTACTCTATCTATCTATCTATCTTATTTTACATCTGTCCTGTTAAAGTCATACACAGGCCAATAGATATTTTTCGCACTATAAATTATAATAAATAACGAGAAAAGGTAACTTTTCGTGTTATTATGATGTTTTGCTATTTGTGCACACAAAGAATTAGTATTTATCTATCTTAACCCCACCTAAATTTGAAACTAAGAGGACAGAAAATTTGCTTAGATTTATAAATAATGTAGTAGATTACTAAGACAGTATTTCAAATAAATGAATTACTTGGAACAAGGTTTCTGTTTTAATTACGGGCCCGTAATTAAAATCGAAATACTATTCTAATTGAATCGAAGGTAACGTAACTGTTCTCTGAAATATTACTCAGACTTACTGTATTAAATCTTTTCAATTAAAAAGATAATTATTTTTACTGCGAATTCCTAACAATTTTCTGCTGTTTGAGTGTTTACTTTTTTATTCAATCATCAAGAAGAAACATATTGAAGATATGGGTGAGTGTTTTTAAAGTATTTAATCGTAAGGCAAAGGACGTAGGTAGAAAGTCCAATATGAATATTATTATTGTAAGGGTGGCTATGGATTTTAAGTACAATAGATATTGCAACATTGTTTTGGCACTATCGCTGTCTACGTCGGCTTAATTATTTACACAGGGTTAAGGAAGCTGCTGTGTGGGCTTTTAGTGTAAGACACGCTCTAATCAAGTGATTGAATTTTCAGTGACGAAGCTCTAAATAAAGAATAAAAAGGAGGTATATACTCACCATTACAAACCGCATGATCTCTACCGTTATTTAGTACTATAGCATCGGAGTCAGACCCCGTTCTTTGCTTTTGTTTCCTCCTAAGACTTGGTCGTGACAGACGCCAACTATACCCTCGCTGCACTCTACATTTATCATCACTATTTGGACCAGTGCTTACTACACTAATATTCCTGAAATTAAACAAAATAACGTATAGGATTTTAATCTTACTACAATGATATTACTAACGGTTAAGAGCTATTTTGATTCAATGGATTTAAATTGTTTTTTCCATATACGGCTGTCGTACGTCATTTTCAGTAGTACTTGAGTTAAGCAGACTACATAATTATAGTTTAAACTTACTTTTTGGAATTCTGTTTCGAAATATCGATTCGGAATTTCCTAATTTCCCACAAGCTGTAAGAAAATCCGAACGGAAAACTACCGTAAGTGTAATCGGGATCACAAACTTACAGTAATCTTTGATTTTGTATGGATTTTCTACTTTCTTAATCCCATAACGGAATTTCATGCAGCCAGCCTTCAAAGCAAATAAATATAATAATATAACTTACTTTTGCGAACTTAGTAGACTGGATTTGTCACTAGTATTCAAGCAATTTTCATCCTTCGTGATCGTGATATGTACGTTTTTCTCTGGTAATAATGGTGAGGGCATAGACCTGGGTGTGGTAGGGGTCGTTGGGGCTGGTGACGTCGACCTCAGGGGAGGAAGTGCGAGCGTGAGTGGGGGAGGGGCGAGGGACATCGGCGGGAGCCGCGCCTTCTCTGCCCCGAGCTGAGCCTGAGCGGAATGGAGAGTTAGCGTGTAGCTGTTCGGTGGTTTCAGCAGACCTGGTATGCTGGCGCACTGGAATATGAATATGAATTATTATCTTTATTATTATTGTCTTAAAGAGATATTTTCTGGTAGAATAAACCTACACCTTTTGGGCATAGTAACCTAAGGCACCTTATGCAGTAAAAACTATTCAACAGTGGCAAGTTTCTTCGCCATCAGTAACAAGCTCGCGTTTAGACAAAATTGTTTGTGAAAGTTATTGGTAGCAATAGTATCTCCCTTCTATCGGTGATATGTAAAGTAATAAAATGAATTTATATCGACATCTAGCCGATAGTAGCCCACTGCTAAATATACATTGAATTACCAATAGCTTGGACTTATTCCTTCAGTAATACGAAAGCGAAAAACAGCCTGATTCACCTAAAATTATTAATAATCATTCAATTCACATTTATACAGTTATGTTGATAGAAATAATGAGATATACATACAGAAGTCCTATCAATGGAGTCCAAACTTGAAAGCATGGATGACCTCTCCAAACTCAAAGCCACATTAAAATCTCTGAACGAAGCTCCCGGCTCTAAGGTCGTCGAGGGTGAGTCTTGTGGTGTGGCCGCTGTATGAGTTATCATTGGCACTGCCGCCGTTTCAGTGGTACCTGCACTGCTTGCTAGCATTTTTGATTCCTGTTTAAAAATGCCAAGTAATGATAAATGAGAGCCCAGCATGAACGATGGGCTTAGCCCACTGATTGATGTTAGCGTTTGGCTATATGCCATCCTTCTCAAGCTATACATTTACTAAATAAAAATGAAAGTGTCAGCACGCTTTATTCGCCAACGGCTAACGTCAATCTGTTCGTGCAAAGGCATCTAACGTTACGTTAAGACTCTAATTCTTAAGTAAAAAGGTTAATGTCTCCTACTTTTTCCTTTCTTTATTGTGCCACTGTTCCATTCGACCAGCAAAGTGATATTTAAAATAAAGTTCATTTAAGTAAGAGATTCATATTGGAATAGAAAGTTAATTTTCTTTTTTCATTTTTCTACCAACTCTTAAAATATTCAATAGGTGTAATCTGTGTAAATTTTGTAAATAAATTACACATAAAGTCAAAGCCAAAAATTATTTATTTGTATAGGCCAATACAACAGTTCTTACAAACGTCAAAATTATTACATTTTTTACGTCTACCACCGAATCGGAACGCGGCTTCTACTGTGAAGATCCGGCGAGAAACTCAGCGGGTTGGTCTTTTAACTTAATTTGTGTGGCCTTCCTGATAACCATTATTTTTCTTTTTTATAAGTAGCTGCTCAAACCTAACCTTTTTTAACGTCAAGAAAGTTCGAAATTTTGTGATACCCTTTCTCACGCAGTCAAGTTTTAATTGCTTTTTGAAACTTATTGATAGTCATGTTTCGGCTATCTATGGATAATTTGTTGAAACGTATACATTGCCCCATATAAAAAATATTAATTCTGTGGAGACGAGTCGAATGTTCAATAAGATTATCTTTGTTTCGTGTATTGACATGATGAATGTCGCTATATATTTCAAAGGTACTGGTATTCTTTCTTAAAATATTGAAGATTTTCATATATAAATTGTGAGGCCATAGTTAAAATATTTATTTTGCAAAATTTTTCTTTAAGAGAAGCCATGAGGACCAAATTTTAAATTGTTAGAACAGCCCTTTTCTGTAGAACAAAGATGGTATTTAGTTCTGCAGAGCATCCCCAATGTAGTATGCCATATGACATAATATTAAGAAAATAAGCGAAATAAACAAGTCGACCTGTTCCAATATCGGCATATGCCGCTGAGCTTATTCTACTAGATAATTGTTCAATATGGGGGCTCCATTGTAATCTAGTATCAATAGAGATACCTAGAAATACAGTTCACTCTATAAGGTCTAAATCCACGCCATTTATTTGTACATTGATTGCTACCTGTCTTATATTTGGTGTTGTGAATTTAATACATTTTGTCTTCTTCTCATTAAGTATACATAAAGTAGACACCGTCACGCTTATATTCCCCAAGCGGGGGAGGCAGAGTTGTACTGAGTACACCCACTTTTCATCGACAATGTTATCTTGAACCTGTTGGAACTCTGTACTCTCTGCCTACCCCGCAAGGGATCTGGCGTGAGGTTATAGATAGATAGATAGATAGATGTTATCTTCTTCTTCTTCAGCCGAAAGAAGTCCACTGCAGGACAAAGGCCTCCCCTAAAGACCGCCACAACGACCGGCTTTGTGCTGTACGCATCCAACTTCTACCCGCGACCTTCACCAGGTCATCAGTCCATCTTGTAGGGGGCCTACCCACTCCACGTCTTCCGGTACGTGGTCGCCATTCGCGAACCTTTCTGCCCCAACGGCCGTCAGTTCTACGAGCGATGTGCCTCGCCCACTGCCACTTAAGTTTAGCAATTCTGAGTGCTATGTTAGTGACTTTTGTCCTCCTGCGGATCTCCTCGTTTCTGATTCGATCCCGCAGGGTAACTCCGAGCATAGCTCTCTCCATCGCCCTTTGGGTGACCTAGAGCCTTCTTATGAGGCCCATCGTAAGCGACCATGTCTCAGTGCCGTAAGTCATCACTGGCAACACACACTGGTCTAAGACTTTTGTCTTGAGACACTGCGGAATTTTGGACGAGAAGATGTTACGTAGCTTCCCGAACGCCGCCTAACCGAACTGGATTCGACGATTGACCTCTTTCTCGAAGTTGGACCTACCTAATTGGATTCTTTGTCCCAGGTATATATTTTTTTTTTTTTTTTTTTTTTTTTTTTTTTTTTTTTTTTTTTTTTTTTTTTTTTTTTAAAAAACGTAGCCCCACACTAGGATTTATTCCTGTGTCGTGGGTGCGTTTACAAACATGAAAGTTCACACACACAAATACCCAGACCGAAACAAATAATTGTGGATCACACAAAGATTTGTTCCGTGCGGGAATCGAACCCGCGACTATTAGACACAGTGGGCGGAGCGACTTAAGCTCTTAACCACTGCGCTAAATCGTCCGTCGTATAATCATAACATATAGTCGTATAGTCATATAATCGTCAACAACTTCGAGCGTAGAGTCTCCAACCTTTATAGAAGTTGGTACTACATGGACGTTTGACATGATCTTCGTCATGTCCATGTTCATTTTAAGACCTACTTGTTGAGAGACTCTACTGAGGTCGTCGAGTATGGTACTGAGGTTTTCCAGGGTATCAGCCATGAGCACGATATCTTCGGAAAATCGAAGGTGAGAGATGTACTCGCCGTTGATGTTGACACCTAGTCCTCTCCAGTCCAGAAGCTTAAAGACATCTTCCAACGCGGCGGAGAACAATTTCGGGGATATAACGTCTCCCTGTCTCACACCACGCTGCAGTTGAATAGGTTTCGAGCTCTGGTCCTAAAGGCGGACTGACATAGTAGCGTTTTCGTACAAACTATTCAGCACCTCGATATACCGGTAGTCAACTTGGCACCGCTGGAGAGACTGTAGTACAGCCCAAGTCTCGATCGAATCGAAAGCCTTCTCATAATCCACAAACGCTAAGCATAGTGGCAGGTTATACTCTTCAGTCTTCTGTATGACCTGTCGCAACGTATGAATGTGGTCTATGGTGCTGAAGCCTTTTCGGAAACCGGCTTGTTCGGGAGGCTGGAAGTCATCTAGTCTGCGCGCGAGACAATTCGTGATGACTCTCAAAAACAGTTTATAGACGTGGCTCAGAAGTGAGATGGGTCTATAATTCTTCAAGAGGGTTTTATCACCCTTTTTGAAGAAGAGAACCACCACACTTCCGCGCCATGACTGTAGCGTTTTGCCCTCGAGGATGACGGTGTTGAATAGTTTCTGGAGAGCCCTCAATATCGGCTTTCCACTAGCCTTGAGAAGCTCGGCTGTTATACCGTCATCGCCTGGCGCCTTCTTGTTCTTGAGCTGTTTGAGAGCCATACTAATCTCATACAGACTGATGTCCAGGATGTCTTCGGTATAGTGTCGGGTCAATTTGGCTCTTGGGTCTATGGCCGGATTGCAGACAGGTGGTTGTACTGATGTGTATCGCTGGCCGTAGAACTTCTCAACTTCCCTCAAGAGGTCCGGTATAGAGGATACAATCCTGCCGTCTCCGGTCTTCAGCTTACTCAACCGGCTCTGTCCGATAGACAGATCCCTTGCAAACACTTTACAACCTTTGTTGCGCTCGATAGTCTCTCTTATTTTGTCAGTATTATACTCGCGTACATCGCGAGTCAGACACTTAGAGATCTGCCTATTGAGCCGCTGGCATTCGGAAACTTCTTCTGGAGATTGCAAGACCATCCTGCGTCTTTCCTCCATAAGCTTGCAGGTAACGCCTGAGAGCTTTTTGGTTCTTTTTGTACGGTGGGTTTTAAAGAACTTGTGCCCGACCGTATGGACAGTTTCCACTACCCTGCTGCTATAACCGTCCACGTTTATGCACTCACCTAGACCTTCGAAGCGATTCTGCAGTTCGAGCTGAAAACTATCGGGCTCCTGAATCTAGACAGGTGCTGGACGAAGTGTAGACTTCATCAGTCCTAGACCTTTCAAGCTTGAAATTGATATTCAATGTGCCTCTTACTAGCCGGTGATCACTTCCAGTTTTAACTGCGTTGATCACAGAGACATCATTGAATATGTGCCGCCTCGTCGACATGATGAAGTCTATCTCGTTTCTTGTAACACCATCGGGGCTCATTCAGGTCCATTTACGGTGTTCCCGCTTCTGGAAGAAGGAGTTCATCATTAAGAGTCCCTCCTTCTCCATGAAGTCAGCCAGCATTTGGCCCCGGGGATTCCGTTGTCCAGTACAAAAGGTTCCCACTCTCAGCTCATCGTCGCCTCGTCTGCCCAGTTTCGCGTTAATGTTAGGTCCCATGTAATAGGGACAAGCCTATGGCCATATACCGGACACAATTCCAGACTCTGGACTTATATTGGGAAGTTTTCGTTAGAAAAACTTCATTTGTCCGACCTAGGATTTGAACCCAGGACCTCGTGATCACCAAGCAATGCGCTTTGCCACTAGACGAAGCAGTACATAAAGTAGATTAACCCATATAATTCATGAGATGATGATTAAGATAACATTAATTGATTACATACTTGTTTATAAAATAACCAGAAGTCGTATGACGTATAAAATTTTTTAAGAAACAGTCGGACAGTTGGAAATTATTTTATCTACCAACATATTATGCGGGATTGTAATAAGCAATTGCACGAAATTTTCATACTTATTTAACTTTGAAATAGTATTTGTTTGGGACATTATAATTAGGTTGTGAATTCATATACAAGTATCTGCTATCACAATTGTCTCTTGATAAACTAGGTAAAAAATACGATGGCACCTTCCTATTTAGCCGAGTCGAAAGCAACTATTTTAACAATCGCATTATCTCGTTCCACGATAAATCTAAATGCCTTTAATCGCAGTAAATCTCAACTCACCTTTTGTAAATTACATTTGTTAGATTGCGCACAGTCCTTGCAAAGCGTCGGGTGATGAGCCGACGACTTTGTCTTTCGCCGAGATTTTATTACCTTCTCTTTGTGTCCATTAACGTCATCTTTAGCTTTTCGGACATCATCCGCCGATCGCCAAAAGTTTTTTATCTCATTCTGTCCAAACACAAAAAAAATCCAATTAAGTTCTGGAGAACTTCTTTGAGACGTGAACAATTCCAAAGAAAGTTCATAATGAAAATAGTACTCAAGTTAATAGGATAAAATAGCGTTGAAAATATTTCACCTGTGAATAACTGTCGCTGGAATGTGATCCTGAGTTCGACTCATCGTACTGCAATTCGTTGTTGTCTGAGAAACATTCGCTTGACAGTTTTGACTTTGCCAACTCACGCTGCTCACGTTCCCGTCGCTCATTGCGCTAAGAGATTTGAATTATACACACATTAAACAACGGTCGCCAATATTGGTTTAACAACGGTATTACCGCAGATCAGCTTAAATGAACAAGATGCCCTACAAATATTGTAATCGTTTACTCCACGCCATCACGCCAATAAATCTCTGTTATTGTTTTTCCGTTTGTCATTGAATAAATATTTTTTTCTTTCTTACGTTTTTCGCAAATCGACTTGTCATTCATTGGCTGAAGTGTTTACCCTTGAAATTGGTAATTTAGATAAAAATTTAATGCTATATATTTTTGGCTGGTTTGTGATGTTACATTTGTTGGTACACTAATAAATGACTCAACACATGGCGGTGGAAAAATAACAAAATAAAATAAAATCGATTCATCAAATTTTATGAATTACCTATTCTACAGCAAACTATATACGATAATGTTAATTGAAGAAGTAATTTAATTTTCTTGGTTTCAATGGCTGATCAAAGTTACCAGGGTATGAAGCATCTGTGCACAATACAGGATTCAGAGCTTTTATGCGTGTTACGATTTGTTCTATGGCTGTTGATAGTCTATTCATTTAAACCGTTCTGTGATATTATATACATACGTAAGTTTATTATTGAACTTACCTCAGAACTAAAGCCCTCGACGAGAATAGCAACTAACAAGTTAAACAGTACATAATTCCCAAATGTCATGAGAGCAACGAAATATAACGCGGCCCAATGACTTGTCTTTTCCATGCCGTTAAACAACACGACATTCCAATCTTCCTGTGTTAGAACCTGAAACATTTACGTCAAATTGAGGACGTCGTTCGTGTGTGAAAACTGTTCTACCACATCAAACATATTTAAATATCCAATTTGTTTAATAAATCAAAATAAGCAAGGTGTGCTGTCGTATTGTATAAGTCGTGCCATTTGGTGTTTGTAAAAATGTTAAGTATTTCCACTGGTAACAAATCAAATTAAATAAATATACAAAAAAAACTTCTGTTAGTAATCAGCATGTTAGTGTTAGATAGTGTCATGTCATTGTGTTTGTGTACACTAATATACAGGTAATGAAAGGGATCACAGACGGCGATTTGAGTACACAAGCATACAGGGTCCAGTATTTATAATGCTATCCACTACTAAGCAAGATGCAAACTAACTACGGAGCGCTCCTTGGGGTGCTGTACGTCAATCTAAGTACTACACAACTACGGCGGATCTCTCGCTTGTGCCAAGTCTAAAGATATATTCATTCACGTTAGTTGTTAATTTTTGTTATTCGTCTTCTCTCACAACCTTTCTAAAGTTGTCAAATAAGACAAACTATTCTCTACAGGTCCAATCAGTTCGCGTACGCGTTGGTAGTTACGAGAAAAACGCGGCGTCTGTTATCTAAAACATATTGAAACGGGATCGCAAATAAACCGACTCTATGCCTAGTCTAGCTAACCTCACAAGGCTTACCTGGAATACGGTGACGGTAGCCCATAGGATGTTATTAAAATGTTTCCTGTCGCATTCACACTTGGGATGGTGCGAGACGATCTCCGGGCAGGTGCAATCCCGCTCGGTGCCATTGTCTTCCACGAACTTGCAAAACTTACCACCGAATAGATACATGCCCAGAATACTGCGCACCGCGAGGCCGATGAAAAAATGAAAGAAAAACAAAACGCTATGCGCATACGCCGCGACCGAGTAATCCTGACCACACTGTGTTGCGTACGAGACGTTAACACTGCAACCTGCACTCGGACTCGTGAAATAATACTAATGTTACGGTCCCATCACGAAAGCTATGGGCTCGTAGCTATGTGTGCGGGTGGTGCCATGACAAGAAAAGTTTACCAGTACCTATACTATCGTCGATAATGAAGAAAATATCAGAAATATGCACACGACAAGTAGTATTAGTAGTGCAAAAATAAATTCACGTGCCTATACATCTTTGTGCCGTAAAATTAGTTTTATTTCAAGGATATAATTCTGATGAACTTAATGATTATTAAAACGTAATAATCAACTAATAAAAGCCTAAATGGTTAAGTGCAGTGTTATCGCCGTTGGAACGCTACAACCAACGGATATGTTAATAAATCTAAATTATGTATTTACTCTCATTAAAATTATTTAGTGCAATTAAGTTCCTCAAGAAACTTATTACCAGTATTATATTACATTCTTTTTATACTGCCTCATGATTATAATATATAGAAAATGCAATAAAAATAATCTGGAGGAGAAAATAGGCGAAAAAAAGTGAGTGCTTTAAAAGTAAATAAAGAAAAACTTCATTCATATTGTTTCATCAAATTACTCGTGGCAAATGTCATCCAAATTATAATGCAGTAGTTTATAAAAAATATTATATATATTTATCCTGAAAGATACATATGGAAAAGAAAAAGGAAGGTAAGATGAAAGGACCAATATCATTAGCTTATCATAAACTGGAAGTCAAAAAGTTCAAGGGGAGAGATTGAAAATTAGATTATTGAAGTTAAAATAAGGATGCCGGGGCTGATGACGAAACTGGTGAAAATTTATGTTTCAACTTTCAAATGAGACGCCGTAATATCTTTTGAAGGTAATGTGTACATTCCGCCAATTTCGCATCGAGCTTTACAAGATAATACCTAAATAATAGAAGCGGCATGCAAAGTGATAGAGATACTGTATAAACTGAGTGCAGCTGTAGTAGTGGGAGTAAAGGAACTGACGAACAGGTTAACCCGCGACTCGGCTCCGAACGACCTCAAGCTAACCTACTACTCAACCAAGCTCACTGACTAATTAATGTGCTCTGGACAACTTCAGATGGGAGTACTTTACGTAACAACATGGTGAACGTGACACTAGATGATGTTTAATCAATTTGTTACGGATGGTACTAGTTCTCACTACGCGGATACTAGGGTAGCGGTTACGCGACTGAACGCTTGTTTGACAACGCACAATGCTGCAAGCAAATATCCCTCCTTTAGTGTACATTGATTGCTATACAGTTCAGTGTATGAGAAGATTGTCTCTTGCAGCATAGTGAACGGTCGGTTGTGTACTCTCGTGGTTAGTCGATTAGCCGTCACAAGACAATCTTCTGTTACTGGGATTGTCATACTGTCATGAGTGTTGACTGCTGACGGACCCGTGGGTAAGCGTTTAGTAATGTTGCAAGTTCAGTCTGTTTCTGGGTTGTCTGTTAGGTATTTTAATTTAAAATGTTGAATACCTGAAATACCGTGACAAAGGCCCACAAGAGCGTATCAAAGTTTTTTCTGTCGCACACTTGTTCGCCATGCTCGTCTTTCTCGCAGAATTTGCACCCGAAGAGGTTCATACCGAGGATGCTGAACGTTACCACGCAATATGCGATTAGATAATAACACGGTTACCATCCTTTCCACACATTAAGGAGGAAATATATAAGTACAAAATCATAGAGGGTAAAATAATAACATAAATATATGTATACGTGTTGATATATTCTAAGAAGATGAGTGATGATAGAGTGCAGGTGTAGAGGAACTTAAGTGGACGAAAAGCACAAAAGCGTGACGTCACTATGATTGATAAGATAAGATAAATAGAAGAGAAAAAAGATGTATAGAGTGTGGATAGTGGCAGTGTGTAGTGGAATGTCAAAGACAGAAGTGGTTGACACACACGAGGATAGATCGAAAAGAAAATAGGAGAAATCACTCACAGTTAGTGCACAGGTTAAGGGATGCGGGTGTGACAGTTAAGTAGAAACATTCAGAATTTCATATTTTTATGGAGAGTCGAATAAATCTTCTTTCGCTACGGAAAAATGAAAAATCTGGTTGAGCAATCAATGAGCGATTGCCGGGGCCATGACTGAGTACGATTGTTACTGTACGGGTTATGAGATTAAGGAAGTTGATAGTTTACATAAAAAAACGAATTTGAAAAGATTCCGAAAATCAATTTAAATACTAGTTCACATAATAATTAAGTATGTCGTTGAAATAAAGCATTATTTTACATAAACAGAAAATGAAATAAAGTATAATAATTGTCTTTCATCAGCATTGAATTTAAGTGTAACTTTATCTGAATAAGGATTGACAGGTAACAAAAGAATATCGAAGAAGAAACTTTCAAGAAACGTATTAAAAAAAAAATCTTGTTTTTGACCTAATAACATAAATTTTAAATTCTTCAAATATTTTTAAATATTCATGCAGTTTAAATGATTTGTTTTTAAATATATCAGTTTATGGTTACTTTTATTGATATCACTACATGTAAGCCTGTCTGTCAAATTTCTAATGAAATATCTAGAGCAATTAAAATTATATATTTACCTGAATATGAAGATGAATAATACAAGAAGTGAGAAGAATATGGCGACGTTGTCCATGGTCCGCAGCATGACGAATAGTTGCCGGCGCAAATTGGGCATGAATCGGACCAGCTTGAGTATGCGCAGAAGTCGAAATGTGCGCAGCACTGATAGACCCGAACTCCCCGCAAGGTCCTTTTCGTGACCCATACTTTGTGCCAGTTCAAATGCACTGTTGCAATGATTTAAAACGTAATTTAATTTAAAAATCAGTATTAGATTGCATTATACAATGCATTATTTCAAATTACTTTTGAGTAAATTTCTAAAAAATATTTATCATACTCGAAAGTATTTTTGTTGTTTATTACAAATAGGGCTTTCTCTTGAATTAAAACGTCTCGACTTAAGTATCTCGTACTTTTATTAAATTTAATTTTATTGTGGGATAAAATTTACATTGTATTTAGTAATAAAAAAGTTTAGCCTAAGGGCCACTGATAGAGAAGGTACGATAAAGTTGGTAATTGCTATGAAATGTCTATTAAGTGTATTTCTTTTCAAAGCAATTTCATAGATGAATATGATTAGATAAAAATATCTAGCCTTTCTTAATTCGATGTTTTCGTTTTAATGCTTATTAAGAATTATTATTTAAGACTTGTGTGCTGGATTTACATAGGCACGTAATCGTAATATTCTTTATTAAATAACTATTTTACTTCCAGCGCCCTTAGCCTAGTTGACTTTGATTTTTTCGTGTTTTTAACGGTCATAAGAAACGGAATAAAGTATATGACTAACATTTTACAACAAACATTGACGTGGTCACCACAAAGTGCTCCTGAGTTCAGCAAGAGAATAATAACAAAACGCTTGCAACATGGCTAGACCCCAAGAGCCCCAGTTGTTAAGCAATGTCTTCGTATTTTAGTAGCACTTAGGTATATTAAACCAGAGGCCCGCGTAGCGTTGTGCGATCGCGGTGTTCGTAGCGATCACCAAGGTTAAGCAGCGTTCGGCTCGGTCAGCCTGAGATAGGTGACCATTTTTGGCCTTATATTTGAGTATCTCCGTGCTTCGGAAGGCTCGTCAAGCCGTTGGTCCCGGTAACCAAGTAATACAATCGTTAAGTCATGTTGAAAGCCCTATTGGTGGCTTGATACGCTCCATCAGTAGAGGGCCGCAAACCTTCCTCCACCAACCAGTGCAGTATGACCATATCTCTCTCACCACGATTTGTGAGAGAAGGCCTTTGCTCAGCAGGGGGACAGTATATAAAAAAACCCCGTCACGCCTATATTCCCCAAGCGTGGGTGGCAGAGGTGTACTGAGTACACCCACGTTTCGCTGACGATGTTAGGTCCCATGTAATAGGGGGCCATATACCGGGCACAATTCCAGACTCCCGACTCGTACTGGGAAGTTTACGTAAGAAAAAACTACATTAGTCCGACCTAGGATTTGAACCCAGGACCTCGTGATCACGAAGCGATGCGCTTTGCCGCTAGACCAACGAGGCAGTCCACCACTAGAAAAACGCAGCAGGGCGTTAAGATTCGATTTTAGCGGAGTTGTGTGTGGAATTAGGGTACAGTAAATTATATAGATCAACAAGAAAATAGAGTCGCCAAAGTGAATACAAAAATAAAGCCGTATTTGCTTTCATCATGTTTCGTATTATGTGTTTCTTATGTAATCTTCATTACGCGACGCTCGCGTGTTTTGTTTCAATAAGTACCAATCCCCGTCGACTATTTTCTTTGATATTTTGTTCGTTCGCCGAGAATAATAGAGGTGTTTGGATTCTGAATGTATATTGTCTTTCATGAAAGGCACCTTTTTACCATATCTATTAGATTTGTGCTGGTATGAATCTAATAAAGGTGATTTTATCGTTTTTCTTTGGAAGAATTTAATTAGGCGTTCATACAAATATTTATTTCTTCGTACCATTGAATTAGTTGTTGGGACACAAAGAATTTTTAGCCCATTCATTAGAGATACATTAAAAAATAATTAGATACTCTGCAAATCTGCACTGGGTACGTGTAGTGCATTATTTCCTAATCTTTATTACCTAGAATTGTGAGGGAACGCATTTGCCAAGTATTAGAAGATTCAAATATATTTATTATAACATAGAATCTTACCTTAATATCACAATGATGCCATCGAAGACGTTAAATCCATTGGCTATATACTTGAAGGGTCCTTCAGCTATGATTTTGAATAACATTTCAACGGCGAATATTGCGGAAAACACGACATTACTGATCTCAACTATCACAGTGAGCTCTTCGGGCTGGTTGTGATATTCAATACCCATTGACAACGTATTGATCAGGATTGCGAGCAATATACCTGGAAATGACATTCATTTGGTAGAATATGTATGTACATTTGTAATTTAGGTCAAATAGGAGGTGTTTATAAGATTAATTGATACGTTCAACTCTACTAGTATTAAGGAAATACAAGGTGTAACATAATTAACGCAAGACCTGAAAGTAGTTTGTTCTAAATCGACGACTGAATCGATTCCAACTATTTTTAAATTAAGATTTTTAAATAAAAAAATTCTGTCAGTGGTCCTGTTCGCTGTATTAAACAGAATTTAAGAATTATCCAAAGCATTACGGCTATTTTAAATGTATTTCTATTGCGCACACCTCAATACGCCTGCAGAAGTTAATTGTATATTAAATTTTTAGGTTAATTTGGGTACCAAAGAGCTTAAAAAAGTTATAGAAACCTCCTTATAATTGAAAGTTTGATTTTCGTATTGAATTTGTAAAGCAATAATCTAATTGGGGTGTCTGAGGTGTTGCGTTATTTAATCTTACACCTTGTATAAGCAAGACGGCATTTATCTTACTATTGCTATTTTTCTGCCTCATTGGTCTAGACGCATGTACATAGGGTTCTGGGTTTGAATCCGAAATTGGGAGTTTACTATTTTTTTATATATTTACTTGAGGGTATGAACAGATTGACGTTAGTGTGTTGCTATCGACTTTGCGACTGCAAATTTAATAAAAAAAATAAACGTGACAACACGCTTTCTCGCCAACGTTACGATAACGTCAAGTGGTTAGCTCTCTGCTTACTACTCTGTTGTATTACATCGTCATGTTGCATCTCATTCGAAAATTTTTATTCGAAAAGAGTATTTTCGGAAAGTTTGATAATATTTCATTTACAACACTTACCTTGTTGAAAATATTTATGATCGACAATATTTTTGATTTTATTTCTCAACTTTGAAAGTGCTTTTCCTATCCTTCCCCAGAACAATGAACAAGCGTTGCTAAAGCGACCTTTTCTCGTTTCCTTAGCGGCCGCTTCCGCGGCGAACAGATCCGCGCAGCAGGAAAAATCCTCTATTTCCACAGTCTACAAAACAATGGATATATTGAACAAATCTAATAGGTAATTAAAATAACTAAAGGCCTCTTTCACCAACCTCGAGTAAAGTGCTGGTTAGTTATTTCTCGATTAGCATAGACTCTCGGTTAGTTACTCGGCAATTAAAACTGATTAGTATACCCGTCACATCATGAAATTTATATATAGAGTTACTTGCATCTTGAATTGCCGATTAGTCTTCTTCAGACTTTACTCGGTGGTGGTGAAAGAGACCCTAAGGAGAAGATCATGTAATACAGATATATACTATAATACTGTATTACAGGGGCTTCATTTTGTGTGCTTCGTTTTCCTCCTTAGCGCAGAAGCCAGAGTACTCAATAAGATTCTTAACTAAATTATATCAATAAATAATTTCTATCTATTATCCTTCTTCAGCCAAAAGACTGTTGAAAGAAAGTGTGTATATCTAGATGTTTGAATGCTTAGATGTTTGAATGTTTATTACTCATTCACGTAATTTGGCTCACAGATATTGTATTACCTTGATTAACACATAGGATACTTTTATACAGGAAAAGTGTAAGGTTCCTGTCTAAAGTCAAGGCGGACGAAGACGCGGGCAGAAACAAGTAAGAGAAAATAAAGAATTTAGTTGTTACAAGCTTCTGCCCACGACTGCGTCGAGTTTTTTATATATTAATACGTGAATCAAAAACTTTGTACCCCTTTTTACGAAAATTGCGCGGACGGAGCAGGATGAAATTTCCCACACTTATAGTTTATATAGAGAAGGAGAGCAGAATGCTAATATTTTTTGAAAATTATGCGTAATAAATACATTAAATCAATAAAAAAAAAACATTACACACGCTACCATGTATTTGACACACACACGCATATGTACTCTTTTGTTTATTGTTAAAGTCTGTCGTCAAATTGAGTATAGATTAATAGTTTGTCTTTAATATTATTTGACTATAGTCTTACTGAATGTCAAACATAACCAGCAAACGATGGAAGAGTTTTTACAAAAAACATCACTTACAGAGAACATTTGTATCATTAATTAAACTATCTAAATATCAATATAATATGTCAAGTTCAATGAACAGCATTTTCTTTATCGCATGGTTTTTTGTTTCAATTAAAAATTAAAAAAGTAGTTATTCTTAATTTCAATGACTTTTGGACTTTTTAATTTAAATTTCTTATCATTTGTTTGAAAAAAATAGGCAAAAAAACAGTGTAGGCTTGGCGAAATATGTGGTTATAGACTATATAGTCTTTGACAATAGAACCTTAATAATGTTCAAACTTATAATTTAAATTAAATATGGTCGAATTTCGACCAATGGGCGACCACTAGTATTTGTAAATCCAGGTAATAGACTATCTGTGTGCCAAATTTCATTCAAATCCGTTCAACTGTTATTGCGTGATTGAGTATCAAACATCCAAATACCTAAACATACAAACTTTCACCCTGCACCCTAAATACACCATAAAGAAATTACGACCACGCAAAGAAATACAATGGCTTGATAACTTATACGTTTGCCAAGACTATTACAAATTACCAATTCATTGTGTTTAAAAAAACATGTTTAAAACTACAATATGTTATCTGAATACTTGGATTTTCTCAGTAATAAAACTATATAGAAATTCGTATAAAACCCAACGAGCATTTTACGATGACAGAAAGATCGTGGGCAGGTGATAGATGGTGCAAGTTTTACAGAAATTGATTTAGTTTGCGCATTTCTAGCTTTGTGAAGACAAATTGTTTTCGTTTAAAATACTTTGTTATGCAATTCAATAATAATTTGAAATAGGTATTATTTTTTGAGTAATTTATTCCAATTTTCGCCTAATAAACTCGTTAATAAAGATAAGTTACTACTATAAAAATCATACATAACTGTTTTTAAATGTTTTTCCGTATAGTACCAAGTGAATGTTACAATTTTTTTTTCTTAGAAAAAAAGTAGCCCCATACTAGAAAGTTTCAGTATCGTGGGTGCGTTTACGAACACGAAATTCACTTACACAATCACCCAGGTCGAAACAAATATTTGTGAGTCACACAGATATTTGTCCAGTGTGGGAATCGAACCTGCAACTACTTGATCCAGTGTGCTGATGGGGTTAAGCTCTTAACCACTGGAATAAATCGTCCGTCCAAATTTTGTAGTGTAGTTACCCCTATCTTGCGCAACAATTATATATTTTTGTGTTTTTTAAACGTAGCCCCACACTAGGATTTATTCCTGTGTCGTGGGTGCGTTTACAAACATGAAAATTCACGTATACAAATACCCAGACCGAAACAAATCATTGTGGATCTCACAAAGATTTGTATCGTGCAGGAATCGAACCCGCGACTACTAGACACAGTGGGCGGAGCGGCTTAAGCTCCTAACCACTGCGCTAAACTAAATCGTCCGTCGCACTTGTCGTCGTAATGTAAAATAAGATTCTTTATTGTTATACAATAATAATGATTCGGTCTACAATTTTAAGATAATATAGAAGTTCTGTTCTCAATTATTTAACGTTTCACTCATACACACACACACACACACAACAATGACGCTCTAATCAAAAACTTCCTACTTACCTTAGTATCAATCTTCTCCTCTCCAGCTCTCTTGCTGATTCCCTTAGTAAGTTCCTCGAAGAAGGAGTCTAGCGCGACTTGTCCAGTAGGTAGCGCGGCAGAGAGCGCACCAGACAACGCGAGAAGTTCTTGACACGACATGGTGCCACCAGCAGCTGCGCGCTCTTCGGCACTCTCGCCTGTCGGCAGGTCGAACTCTACGCCCCCAAATAAGTGTCACTACAGTGCACTTGTGCGACAAGGATCTAATACCTCGAAAGCATGATGTTAATTCCATGGAGGGATACCCGTAGTGGTCAATTTGCGCCAAAGTTTAGGTGAAAAGTAATGACAAAGTATTCATATCGAGATCTATATTTAGACAGTTTTTAAGCTAAGACCTCTAATAATTTTACTTGATATGATTAACGCTATTGTTGTAGGAAGGAGGGGGAGACCTTTGCCCAGCACGTTAGGTTAGAAAAAAATATGTTAATGCAAAAGTTTCGATGTTCGTTATTCAATCACGTGTGATTTATGTGAAGTTTGGCAAAGGGGTAGATCATAACCTGTAATAACATGTGGGCTTAATTATCGAACATCATCATTCGTCGAACATTACCCAGGCGTAATCTCCGGTAAAAGCTAGTCTTTGCAATAGTTTATTTTAACTTATTTTTATCATTATGACTACGTCGCGGGTAGGATATGGAAAAATTTATCCTTTTTCTGTTTCCTTCAATTTTTTAAGATTAATTTTCAACCAAATTTTCGAAGGAAGTACGAAGTCTATATTTTATACAGGATTAATAATTCTACTTCCACTAATAACTCCCGCTACAATTCTTGTAATGGGTATTTCACATAAAACCACCGAATCAATTTAACATAAAATATTTATCGTTTCTATTCCGAGCCCATGTCGTCCATTAAACAAATGAAAATTTAATGAGAGAGAATTTCGGTTGAAAATAACAAGACGCTTTCGAGGTTGAAACAGATAACTCAAAATAGACAGAAGATTTTGGTATAAAAGGCTTAAAAGATGCAAAAGGGGTTAAGCCAAAATGAAATCCAGTAAACCGTTATTTTTTAGTTGTTCCTAATCCTATTCAGTACTATGAAGGAAGTGAGAGGGAAGCAAGAAGCGTGTACGAATTGAATAAGGGGCTACCTTTTAAATTAAAATGCAGATACTAATTCTATTTAGTAGGAAACTAATTCATTATACAGGTCCTATCCTAGAATTTTTAATGAAATCCTTCAAAAGTTACAGGATGTTATCGGTGCCTCCTCAATTCAAACGTTGGGATTGAGGAGCGACCTTTAACATCCTGTAATTTCTGACGGATTTTACCAAATAATCTATGATTACACATGATACAAAATCGGCTAATTTACTACTAAATAGAGGAAGTAACCGCGTTTAAATATCAAAAGTAGCGCTTTAATCTGTAGGGACACGCGAGAAGTTTAGTCTAGAGACCTAAGCACAAACCATATGCCATTATAGTAACGTTGTCGAGAAAGTATGTTATCAATGAACAAATTTCTATCATATAAACTCAATAGCGTCACGCTAATATCAATGTGTCCGTGCTTAGCTCTCAGAGGGCTTAGTACGAAAAGGCGTTCATCACGGATTGACACTAGCGTACCGTCGCATTCATGTTTACTTAGTGAACTTGTAGTGTTAAAAGGATTAGGAGGAGCATACCATAACGTTACGCTTACGTCAAACTATTCGTGCTAAGCCCTCAAATTGCACATGCCCGACTAATAGCTTCGCCTAGATCTAATGTCTCTAGACTCACCACTTTGGCCCTTAAGCCAGTCACGTTGACACAATGAATCTACAAATATCCATTTGAATTGTTAAAAAGTTTCAACACTATTGTGTGTAAAGTGGTTCGTAGTGTAAATTTTTCTGAAGTTCTCTTTGGACTGAGATGGGAAAGTTTCAAGTGTAAGCAACAGGTAAAGTCCACGGTAGGTGTGTTAGGTGAAAGTGGGTGTTACAATGTTCTTTCGACAGTGATTTGAAAGCGAATACAAACATTCTTACAGTTTCTTTGTTTAGTAAGTTGGAAATAGAAATCAGTTGTTCTTGTATTTATGAATATGAAGGAGATTACATTTTGTAATATTTTTAGATACTTCTTACTAGCTAGGTAATCCTAGTGATATCTTAAAATTTTAAAGTTCCAGCAGAAAAATGTAGAAGCATTTTTGTGTTAAGAACATAATAATTAAAGCATGTTTTAATACCGTACGATAGGAATTTGCTGGGTGCAACTAAAATCATGAATTTTACACACACATATCCAGACTGTGACAAATGTTTTTTTAACACAAAGATTTTTTTCGTGTGGGGATTTAACTCTTGACAATACCTTCCAGCAAGCGGAGCGATCTATGTTTTGAAAACTAAACCTAACTTATGCCAACTTACGGCCGGTTTCAGCACCTAATTCAAGGATAGATTTGCCTACTACGGATAGAATGTTGACATATTTTGTATGGAAAATCTGTCCAAATTCTACTGACAGTAAGCAAATCTATCCTTGGGTTGGGCTACTAGTCACATAAGGATCTTTCAACCGGCGACCAAAATCGGAACTAACGCTGTCATGACTGAATTGCCATTTGTTATGAAATTTACCCAAATTCTTTTTTTAATTTGGGTAAATTTTTTTTTAAAGGAATATTTCCCTGAAAGTAGGAAAATTTTACTAAATGATAACCCGCATTTCACACTAACGCTCCCCTGTCAGTCTCATCCACAGGCCAAAATATCCTTGTAGCACTATTTCATCTATCGTTGTCATTAGGTTATATAATCTATATATTAATACGTGAAGCAAAAACTTTGTACACCTTTTTACGAAAATTGCGCGGACGGAGGAGTATGAAATTTCCCACACTTATAATTTATATAGAGAAGGAGTGCAGAATGCTAATATTTTTTTAAAATTATGCATAAAACATACATTAAATCAATGAAAAAAACATTACACACACTACCATGTATTTGACACAATACACGTCAAATTGATGTTTGTCTTTAATATTATTTGTCTATAGTCTTACTGAATGTCAAACATAACCAGCAAACGATGAAAGAGTAGGTCGAATATCAACCTATGGGAGACCACTAGTATCGATAAATTCGTGTCCTATCGTATGTATATTAGCTTAAATGCATGCTCGACGTTTATGAGATGATATTCTTCAATGTGTTTATACTATAACTGGTTTTTACGGTTATGAAGTACACAGTACCTGTTTGTGTCATTTTCTCAGAGGAGCAAACGTTGTGTGGATGGGCCACATGTGGCGCGTTGGGGGCGTGCAGTAGTACTGTGTCGCTGAACATTACTGACGATCTCCGTCGAGCCAGCGATGGTGGTGATAGAAGCGATAGATTCGATGCATTCTGGTTGTACGATGCAAATTAAATAATTGAACACAGATCTTCGAAACTGCAAGGATTTGTTCATTTAGATTAAATGTAAAAAATAATTTCCAAAGACTGAAAGGTTTGCTTCTTTAAACATTTTTTCTTGGTAAGTAAAAAAAAGGAACACGGTCACGCCTATATTTTTATTTACATTTTAAGTTTTTGTTTTTTAAAAAAATGTAGTCCACACTAGGACTTATTCCTGTGTCGTGGGTTTACAAACATGAAAATTCACATACACAAATTCCCATACCGGAATAAATAGTCGTGGATTATACAAAGATTTGTCTGGTGGAATCGAACCCGCGACTATTAGACACAGTGGGCAGAGCGGCTTAAGCTCTTAACCACACCCCATGAGGGTACATAGTGATTATATTCTTTTTGGACGGGCGTAGTAAACCTTGAATGCAGTAGACGACGGCTTTTTCGCCATCCGGGCATAGTTCCAGAATTTGTTTTTTATTTTATTTTAATTAATGTAACAAAAAGTTACAAAAAACAATATTAATTTATTGGCGAAATGCGACTATTTTTAATTGACAAATTCCAAGAAAGTTGTAATTCAGAAGTTGTTTAGACTGGCGTATATATGCAACAATTTTCGGCTTAGGGCAAAATAATAAAGGAGCAAAATAGGGCTTCGGAGACACTTAAACTTTTTTAAAAAACCCCGCTAAAATCTTAAATGTAAAGTATTCTGTAAAAAAGTAAGTGTAAAGTATTCTCTTTCTATATTAGTCTTAGCTGTGCGTACCGGTATACTGTCCACTCGATAATTTTCTTTTGTTAAATTTCTTATGAAAACTTGTAATTGTCCTTCTGTTACACATTACTATATTAATCTATCTCTGTTCTATCTGTAAGTTTCGAAATCATAAAATAAAATAAAATGATACCACAATTCTGGGTTATGCTGTAAAACCTAATAAAAATATTATAGATAATAATAAAGTCCTACGCTAGTCCTAAACTAATTAAGTAAGTATAAAAGATATAATCAGTCAAAAGAGTGTATTACCTCTAGATCGGCGGCGGATAGGGAGGGCACGCGCAACAGGCTGGGCCGGCTCACCGGCTCCTCGCCCCCCGTGCACACACCCTCTTCCACCGACTTGCCCCCGTTGCCCTGGTAGACCGATCATTTGTGTAGGTAGAGACATGGATTTCCGTATAAAATGGATTGAGCACCATGTTAAAATAAAACGTGGCGACAAGGATACTCACCTAGAGCTCTATGTCTCTTTCTAAGTAGGACTATACATTGGTATGGGGAAAAACTAAACTTTCAAAAAAGGAAAACCAACTACAAAAACTAATAAGCAACAAATAAAACTTCATCTCCTATTTTTAAACCTTTACGTTTGGTATTTTTTTTTCAAATTTAAATGGGACCAAACAGGAAGTATACCATCCCAAACAAAAAAAGAACTTTCCAAGTCGATTATATAAATGGGTAATATAAATGCCGGAGTTTTGAGGTGACAAATTGAGTACCTTCTCCTTATTTTTAAATAGGTTAAAAAGGGGAAGAGTCTCATTTATTAGAAATAGACTTATTCAATCGATAACGTCACTTTTCAGTATTTCTAAACCTATTTATTTATCTTTAAAGAAAAAAGTGAACGCCCAAGAAAATGTATATTACGGATGTGAGAAAAGATGCATTAAATACAAAGTAGTTACTTAATTATTTTAAGTAAATCACATCTTTACTTCAAGCATTTCTGCGGTAAAAGTGGCGAGGCTTTTGAGTTTCGTAGCTCCGTAGCAGTTTCGTAGCATGTTGCTACAGAGCTACGAGAACTTGACATTATATGACTATAGTGTTATGCGAACCGTTAGTAGACAGAATTGTATGATGACCCCATATCTTAATTAAATAGAATGAAAGTTAAATAATTCCATCTTTACATCATTTGGTCTCTTTAATAATATAATGTGAAGAGAGGAAAATTTTCTAATGCATGAACCTTCACAAACAATTTACTAATTTATTATCGTACGTCACAAAGGCTTAACAAGCGTAAGCTCGTTGTCAGTACAGCGTGTGTCACCGACAGTACACATCCGACGGCAAGGAACAGCTTTGTGAGGCTTTGACGAATATTTTATTATAACCTGTTAACGTACTGCGGCGAATGAATGCGGACATTTTCCGAGTTTTAGATAAAAATTGTTTATTCAATAGGTATTGTAAGGACTATATTAATTAAATGGTCGGCTCGTATGATAAATGTAAGCGATTAAATAAAAGGTGGTTTTATTCACATTTTGCAAACATAATTGCGTGAAATTAAATCAACGTAAACTATGAAACGTATAGTGAAGATAGATACTTTTACTCGTTTGAAAAATCTGCTTTTTAGAGATAACTGTAGAATATTACAGTAGAAATGTTAAATAAAGAAAAAAACTACGTATTTCATGAAGACATACATTTTTACTTGATTGAAAGAAATCTGATTTTGCCTAATAGAGATATCCGTAGATTATTATTACTGTAGCAAAAGTTAAATAAAGAAAAAAATACCTGTGGATGGACTCTTGGGCAGCAGGGGTGATGTTGTTTTGGTTTATTTGCTGGCAACTGTAGGGTTTCCCTACTGGTCCTCCATTGAAGCTGAGCGCGTTGATAACGGTACACTCTGTAAACAAAAAAAATACAAGTTAATACTAGAATATAACATACCATGTTTATACCACTTTTTAATGGCGTAGCGCTGAAGCATTGTTCAAAAAAACGTACTGTTAGCTGTTCGTTTCATTTCAGCGCTTCACTAATGCACGTTGAAAAATAGCCTGAACGAGGTCTTTATAAAATCTTTTTTACCTATAAAACCTTTTTTATAATACTATATAATATTTTTTATAATAATTCATTTGTACAAAAAAGAACTGGAAATAAAGTAGAATAATTTGCAGTGCCAAAGAAATTGAAGGAAAAAGAAATAGTTATAAATTTGGAGGAAAATATAAAACAGTCTTTTGCAACGAAGTGTTCATCAGCATTTGTAAGTGTAATAAATATTAATGTAAATAATCTGGCAGTAAAGACGAAAACAAAACGACTGGTAGGCAATTCCAACTTCACAAAACACCATAACGACGGTTGAAATAGATTGCGTATAAGGAAATGTGGTGGATTTACGTCTATTAATATTTGGGGAGGGGTCTGAAATATTCTTTATATATATATTTATGTAAATATGTGCATAAATCAGCATCATCATCAGTCGAAAGACTACCATAGAAGGCCCCTCAGAAAGATCACCACGACGACCAGATTTGCTGCCACAATTTGCATTGCATCAATTTTTTTGTTGTTAAAATTCCTTTTATTCAAAAAGATTCATGCCAGATTCCTTGGGGGGTAGACAGAGAATGAACATGTAAAAAAGTAGAACTATTATTAAAGCGCTCATATTGTTGGCTGGCTTGTGCTTAAACTTTCTGGTGAAGATTGTAAAGAAAAGTTTGACGCTGACGAGAAATGCAGTTGTGAACTCAGTTGTGGCGGGTGTCGTGTTTGGCGGGGCGTGGCACTCTCCCCAAGAGTTGTTGTCCCCAAGAGTTGTTGTGTGCACACTCTAATATCGCGTTCTAGATATGTATGTCGGATCGTCAGCGCCATCTATTGGTAGGTGGTCGCAACTATGTAGCGACTACCTACACACAGCTACATAGTCATCGTGATGATCTCTGTACTATTGTTGTGCAGTGGATGTTTTTTGGCTAATATTTTTCTCTATACCTATTTTCAAAAAACGCACTCTACTCGATACAGTGGTCAGAGCGGCTTAGGCACTTAACCACTGGCTCAAGCCGTCCGTTATATGATCTGATACGATGACTATTTTATTTCAAACCTGATTTTTTTCGCCATCCTCCGTTTGAATCGTCGCCATAAGTGTGCGACATATTTGACGATCTCGGCGTAGCACGTTGCAGGTTCACTGTTGTTGGTGGAGGAGGCGAGTGTTGAAGTTGATGTGAATCTGGCTCGTTCGGCCCGCATGCGTTCCATTTCTCGCTTTTTTGTCTCACTGAACTGTGTCGCTATTACGACTAGGCAGAGGTTGATCATGAAGAATGATCCGATCTGTAGAACAAAGATGTGATTTTAGTGAAATAAATATTTATTAAATTAGTTAAACTAATGTTAAATTAGAAATGGCTGAAGTCTAAGGAATACCGAGTGAATGATAACATTTTAATTCTTAGCAAATTATTTATTATGTTATTTCGTACTTACTTCATTGCTACACAAGCTGTGGGTACTTTTTGTTGTATTCTTGTAACTATCTCATAAGAATGGAAGTAGGCACACATTTGCAAACACTACTGCAAATGAATATAATGAAATTTTTCATAGTACCCAAGGTTTTGAAAACATTTTATGGGAAAATATACGAACGTTAAAAAGTTTACCTTGTTTTTTATCCTATTAAACTTATTATCTGAAATGCAAATTAGTTTAAAACTATAATGTACTTACCACAATTAATAGAACAAAATAGATCCAATCCCAAAAGCTGTGAGCATCTTGTACATAATACATGATATCTGTCCACCCTTCTAACGATATCACCTGCAAATAAACAATAAATATAAAATATTAAAATAAAAATATAGCTTAATGGGGATGGACCCGTCCATTTTCGATGACCGAAATTCTTCTAAAAGGGTTTAAGTGGAGATAGGAGAGTTCGATAAAACAGTTGTTTCTTTAGGAGAAATTATAATTTGTAAGACAGTAACCGTTTGTTCGCACGAGCGCTTTTACATCGCGCGTTAATTAAGCGCTAGAGAGAAACAAACGGCTATCATTATACGTCTTTGAAAAGCGCTTACATTTCTTAAGCACAACGCGTTGAAATAGCGTTGTATTGGCTGACATAATTAGGGAGTAGTGTGACCATGCATGACAAGACAACCTAGTTTTAAGTGGCCTTTCTTTGTGGTTGTGCCTGGCAATTGCCTTGGCTCAGATGAATTTTCTTTCAGTAACGAATTTGAGGATAAAACATGGGCATAAATATCAGCATAAAGCCGGTATCATGGAGAGACGGTTTTTTGTTGATGGTGATGTATAACTTACCAAGAATATAGCGACCCAAGCAAGACCGATGTTGTCGAAGGAGATGGTCCCTTGAAATGGATTGGATCCTCTTTGTGTGCAGTTAGTATAATACTGATTCCAGTCAACACATGACGTGTTCGTAGGAATGTTCAAGGAGTATGGCTTGGCTGTCTCATTGCAGACAAGCGGTCCGTATCGGTAAGGTGGGAAGTTGCCACATTGGTGCATCCCATTGTCTTCAGGCGTTGAGCAAATGTAGTCCAACTCTTTCGAGAACTCGTAGTAGAACGATATGCTGCGTGATAAAGTTGAAATTTAGTAATTGAAACAAATGAATCGGTGCTCACTTTTATTAATCATGATAGGATTCATATTTTGATATTCTTGTTGGGACTTGAAATAAAATGATTATGAATATAGCTACAAGGCGAGAATGTATTGTTGATCCTATGGACTCTACTGACACCTAAAACACCGTCTAATATAGCCACTTCAGTACTACCAACAAATTTAATATGCGACAAAAACCATCCAGAACTCAGTATAACTTTTTTAATATCAACTCTGAAACTACTAGCCAAAATACTTGAAGTTTTTTAATTGTCGCGGCGAGAGCGCCGTGATGCTCTCAGAAATAAAACCCCTTTTTAATGCATTTTATTTTTGGATTTCAGTTCTGTTACGTTAATTTTATAGCCATATAGTTTCAGAATTTATTGTCTTCTCGACTGCATGTTATAAAGAATAGTTTAATTATTCACAACATATGATGTCCATGCAAGTATCTAGTAAGTAGCCACATTTAGACACGGTGCATGCAAACACATGCTAAAACGAAAGCGTTCAAAGGAATTTAGGACCTATAGCTGTCCTTATTAATGGTAATGTTACTAATAAAGATGGCTTAGGAAAGTCTGGCGAATATCGGCGGAGCAGATTAACGTCAGTAGCTTTCGGTCCGTTATCGCTTAACGACAGAAGGTACACATAGAAATACGAGCGCTAGCCGTAACCCACATCATTTGGGCACCCGGTCGTTTCGGGGCCTGTTCTCTTGATGATAGCTATACGGGTTTTATTGTGATCTCTAACTTCGGTCTAAAATGTCTCGCCGATGTTCCGAACAGTCGAATGGCTGACAAACTGTGCAAAGCTTTTAGTAGTTGAGTAGTGTTAGCTTAATAGATTGTAAAATAAATGTCATGGAACCTCCCATTAGAAAATTAAATAAAATCAGAATAGTGTGAATAAAGTGTTACATAAGAAAGTATCTTTGTAAATAGATTTCTCCAATACTTTCGAAGGTACGCACGGGGTAATTTTCCAACAAGTACATGCCGTTTAAGTAAAGTTTAAAGTTATGTAGTGGGCTTGCGGAAATTAATTGCTGAAAATGTAACAACATTGACAGCGAATTGATCCCAGCAGTTGATAGAATTTTCATTTTATTGGTTTGTGCGTTATTTCAAAAGGATTTGGATTAAAATGTAAGTATTATTAATATGATGATACCGTCACTTGATGAATTATGTGATGTTGTACGCACTGATAATATGCTTATGTTGACAGAATATCTTTTACATTATTCATTCATGGTAATCATGATGTTCATAAATTCTATTCAGAAAAATTGTGTTCATATCGAAGACCAGTAAGAGGGCGACGTGATAAAATACTCAAAGAAAACAATAACAAACTAAACTTTATATTTTTTAATGACATTTAATTAAACTACCCATAGTGTGTGTGAACTGATTAGAAACAAATCGGCAGTTCTCAATTATGTTTCGAATATTAATCTGATTTTACGTTGCTATTCGGATCGCAAATGACCTAATGCCTCATTAAAACTGCCAATTCGTAAAAAGGAAGCGATACGATAGCACATCTGGACGGCAGATGTGTGAAGGTACACGATACAACAGTTCGCAATATTCTTATATAGAAACACATTAATTTTGATCGCAAATCCTTACGAGTTCACTCTGACGCGCACTCTGTACCATTCGGACAGGTCTCTGGAACATAAATTGAGGCAGACGTGACACGTGCTATGTACCTAAAAGTTCTAGAGGTTCATATGATTGTGCAAACCAACAATGAGGTCTTGCACATTGTGAGGTTGACCGATGTTTTCTTCGTGCAACCACATTATTAGTTTGAGTTTTGGTCGTATCTATCCGTACTAAAACTAAATGTTTCGATCAGTATCGGCTATGAATGACTATTAGTTTATGTTTGCTATGACGGTAATTTTCTAATCTGTACTACTCGTATGTTTAGGTTGATATGTTTAGAACCATTGAAATGTAGCAAAGTTTACGTAACACGTTTAACATAATATGAATGGAGTATTAATAGAGTGCCTATATTCTCATTTATTGCTACATTTTAGAATGGTTCTCCATGCGTGTGTTCTCAGTTATTATTATATCATGTGAGTATTGACGGTATGCAATATTTAAGTGTGTTGTAGGTGATTCGACTGTAAGCTGAATCTCTCAACATGCACGTTAGTCAAATGTTAGTAATAGTACAAAAACAATGCAATGATAAAATACACAATGTCAAAATGATGTATAGAGCAGCAATGGATGTGCTCGCGGGATGTAGGCAAGCGTTAAATATTGCATGCAGTCAACTTTAGCAATGGGACGTGCCGCTAAGACGAGCGCTCTCGAGCAAATGGAACAAAATGAAAAAGTCATTGCAACTGCAATTTCATCCACTGCGTCATCCAATTTCGAGTACTCAAGACTAATTAACGCTTACTTCTATGTGGTTGTACCAACGGTATAGAGGCGTCAGAAGGAGATTAATATAACCTATCTCATTATGCGCCTCGCGAGTGATTAAATGAGTGAAAATGATAACATACTTGGGTCGAATTACATTCGGTGGCAGAACCCATTCGCACCGTTGTCTCAAGATGCCTTCCCAGAGCTGTACGCCCACGATTCCAAAAATAAAGAATACGAAGAAACAAAGTAGTAGAACATTTCCTAACATGGGCAGCGTGTCCAGCAACAGCATCACTAATATGCGCATACCTGTGGAAGTGAACGAACTGTTAATTGAATGCACTGAGAAAATAATAAGCTTAGGAAAATATAATCTTATGAGCGCGCATAAAGCCAGCGAATTACCTGAGAGTATTGAACATAAAATAAAAAAAAAATGGAAAATTAGATGTTACTTCGTAATTTTTTTTCTATAGATTCCTATGAGAACCCTTGATATTATCATGGAGTTATTTATACCGTTTTTTAATTTAACTCTACACTAGGTTTGATCAAATCTAGTATATCGCAATTTTGTCTTTATGCCTGCTCATAAAATATCTTATATAATTAGAAAGAAATGGATAAGTACCTAATTATAATTATAGTAAAGGATATCGAAATTATTGAACCAATCCAGTTTAATTTATTTACATAATATTTCAACAGCTTCGTAAATGTTATTTCCGTGGAAATAATTTAATTATAAAAATAGTCAAAGAACAGGAACGAGAGGAAAAACGAGGATAAAAAAGAATTCATAAAACTAAAAACCAAGCGCTGCCTAATTATTCATGGATTTTGCGAAAAAAATATGCCGCAGAGTAACAGCCGGATTTTCTGACCTTTGTGAATTCATTTACTGCTGATGTGCGAATCACGTGATCGGGTAGATGGATTTCAATTAATTCGTTGCACGGGTATATCCAATACTGCGCGGATTAACTGGTGCTTCATTTCGAAGTGCATTTATTTGAGGTAGTCAATTTATATGCTCTATAAATGATATTTAGTATATGACTTGCCCTTCAGATAAGACCGTGTCTTATCTGAAGGGCAAGTCAAGAGTCTCCGTAACCGGCGTGCGTGTAAAAAACGAGTTATGAGAGTGGAGGAAGCCAGAGAGGTCTGTAAGGAAAGTACCTGTTGGAACTCTGTACTCTCTCCCTGCCCCGCAAGGGATCTGGCGTGATGATATAGATAGAGAGATAGATTAAAATAGATTTAGATAGTACACGAGTTATACATAGATGGTGAAAAATCTTCTTTAAATGGATTTTTATGGCTATCAGATGCACATATCGACCTCCTTATGTGTGTGGCCGCAGTGTAGGCAATGCTTATTGAGTTTTCTTCTGGTGACATCGAAATAGGTTATTAGAATTTAAATTGTGAAAATACTATTTTGAAAGAGTAACCGTGGGGGTTCTTGCCCTTTTTCTCCACAGGAATGGCATACCGAAGGGGTGGTAGAGTCTGTTACTTTTCTGACGATTCATAAGTACCATAGTGGTTTACTTGGAACTTAAAACAGGATAAACATATCCTGGAGTAAAAATCAAAATTCACCTTCCAATTGAACAGAATAATGGTAGCGTTGTAGGAGTAATAGATTGTGCAAGGGCAAATTAGTACTATGAATAACAGCGGCGCGGGTGGGTATATTTAATTTGCGGCCGAGTTGCATTGTCCTAGTTGTTTGCGATCCCCAGATGGGGTTTTGTGCTAAACTTTGCCGAGAACTCGTCTTTGTTTGAATGTTCAATGCTGGCCGTTTGGAGTCGCGGCGGCACGCTCGCGCTGTTGTGATTTATTGTTGAATTTCAATGTTGCTTTGCCTCTGCATGAGCCAGATTTAACTTGGGTTGTGACAGCGACTGAATCAGTGATTTCGTCCAATTTCCTGATGCATATTTATTATTGATATAAGTTTTGCAGAATAACTTGCTGCTTTTGTTTCTTACAAAAACAGTCTTTGAATTAACGCGATATGAGGCTGAATTTTGATTATCTAATACGCAAGAGAATCAGTTAAAGCCTTTCGGCTGATGAGGAATACCAACAAAAAGATTTCTCATTTAATTTTATGGAAGTAGATTTGTAAAATTTTTGAAGTTTTCAACTATTTTATTGCAAAAATAACTTCACAATAGCCTTATAATATACACTACTACGTTACTATGTAATCATGGAAATATTAATTTCCAAAGCTATTTAGAGAAGTAACGGTGTGTTGAAACCATATTTGATTTTAATTTAACGAGCGTTTCAACATGCTCCTATTTATGTGACCCTTTAGCTAATTTTAGATAAGATCTACACTTAAGCAAATGTTATGATAGGGCGGGTAGCAGGTACGAGGTAGATTAAACGCCGGTCCGTGCACGGCGGAGCAAATTTCCGACTCGTAGACGTAAAGGGCATGCGTCCATTAAACATGATTTATGGTCCACGATACTTGGAACATTTCTATTACACGATATAGTTATTAATGCTGAGTTAAATTATGTAATTTTTAATCATGAAATGAGTCAGATTTTGGAAATAAATTAATGGGATGGTGATAGTAATAACGACGAAGAAGTAGTTATTTATCGTAAAACGTTAGTTATATTAAAGTCCTGAGGTTTATTCTATACAGGTCGTTTTATGTTACGTTGGATAAGAAGAAGTAAAGTAGAATGAAAATGAAAATATATTTATTGCACATATAAATAATGTTTAAGCTTAATAGTGAGATCACAAAATGATAATATTGGTACATCGTAGGAATTACAAGTGAAAATCTGTTCATGGTCCCCACTCTAGGCAAACCTGTATAGCCCATACACTGATTAATCTATAAGTTATTTGAAATACCTAGGTGGTTGTTGATCAATTGGTGCATATTGCGGCTGGACATGATAACATCCTGAGTTTAAATCTTAGGTTAGAAATAATTTTGTTGGGGATTTTCTAATGAAAATTTCACAAACTTGTGTCTAGTATGATGGCAATCGGCTCGCCTCATTACATTGTGACATAATAACCATGATCATTATCGCCGAAATGTGGGTGTATTAAATACAACTTTTTCTATTCGGAGAATAATTCTTTACTTGTTTAAACACTCATGTAAGCAGAAAATTGATAATCTTTATTAAACAAAATTGAAATGATATAAAATGCCTTAATAACACATTAATAAATAATATATATATATATATATATATATATATATATATATATATATATATATATATATATATATATATATATATACCTCATTACATAGAAAATACTTAATACCTCGTCTCATAAACCATATTAATAAAAATATATCATTTAGGGGATGCCGACTAGTGGAACCTCTAGGGAGTGATGAATGATGTTATTGTTTGCCTGCTTTTACTACAATGTGCGTTTGCTTTTAGCTGGATTATATTTTTTCTTATTCTTGAGTCTCTTGAAAAGGGAAGATATTATTTTATTTCGTCGTGCATTCGGGAAATGATGTAAAACTTATTGAATGCTGAAAATTATTTGTTGTTCCGGGATATTATGCTGGTTTGAATTTTATTGAGTCTTGAAATTTAAATGTTTTTATAAATTTGAAGTGAATATAAAAACTATAACACCCAAATTGATTGCCTCTACAGGTGACAAGAGGTCTGGCTTATTCCTGGCGCAGAAAAGCAGCTCAGGTTTTCAGCGAGGTAATGCAGCCAGCGCTCTTGCCACCATACTACGCGGACAAGATTTAGATTTATGATTAGTGTTAGTATTCCGTGCTGCTTTTTTTATCTAGAAAAAATAATGCATCAACGAAAATGTTCTATTCACTTCTAATTGACGGACAATTTAGCGCGGTGGTTAAGAGCTTAAGCCGCTCTGCTGAGCCGCCCAACCTTTGTGTGACCCACAATTATTTGTTTCGATCTGGGTGCCTGTGTATGTGAATTTTCATGTTTGTAAACGCACCCACGATACAGGAGTAGATCCTAGAGTAGGGCTAGTTTAGAAATAAAAATAAAATATAGATAATATTATAAACAACCGAAAGACTGAAGGACTTCTCGAGACTACAGGACATGGCCGCCGCGACTGGCTTTTTGCAATATCCACCCTCTACTCGCGACCTTCACCAGGTCATCGAACCATCTTGGGGCCTGCTTCTGATAGATAAATTATAAACAAAGGTTCAAAGGCACAGCTAAATGGGGCGATGACATTATGAAGGTTGCCGACAAATTGTCTTGTACTAACAATACTGAAACCAATGGCGTTATAGAGGAGAGGGTAACACTACACTTAACAGTGGGTAGATACATACTGATTAATGATGATTATGATGATTATCAACAGCGTCGTTATTTTCATCGAACTACAATATATATATTCTCTGTCTAATTTTAATTTTATTGATTACCTTTTTTACCTTATCAAAATAAGTTCGCCGAAATATATTATGTTATTTTCATTAGGTAGTATAGTATTTTACAACTGATCAAGAATTTGTTAAAACTAATACTTTTTTTTACATAAAAACATAATCGAAGCTGTTATACAATATTGTAGTTGGGTATAAAATGTTGTTAGTCTTACTTGCAATGAAAAAGTGAAAACTGACATATATGAAAGGTTTTTATTGGTATCTGCGCAAACAGTCACACAATCTGTAATAACATGCTGATGAAAGACCTCTACAATCTCGCATACTTACTTTAAAATAACAGAGCAAATAAACAATATGCTTTGTTATTGTTAAGTTCATCCCGGCCGTTCATACTGGGAAGACTACAGTTTTATTTCTGATTCTGATCTTCTTAACTAGATTCAATAAAAAATCTTTAAGACTACCATTTCAAAAAGCTACTGGTTATTACATGAAGTATAGTACGTAAAATATGAATACTTTAATATAAAAACATACTTAAGTTGTTGTTGTTAATATAAGATTATTTCGGCGAAAATATTTGTCACACGAATATCTTCGATATACTAATTTTGTTGTAAAATGTTAGTGGTAAAAAAATCAAATGTAATGGTTAATTGGTATATATCTTCTCGTATATGTATATATCTCGTATATATCTTCTACCTAACCTCCTTTACAAATTGTCAACTTTACAGTTTTTTATATACTCGAAACAAAAAACTCAGCTGGGTTGTCTATTTTGTTCACTTCTCTTGCTGTTGTAACTTATTGTTGTTTTTGTGTATAGATACTACAAAAGACTAGTATTTCCTTATTCCCTAATAGATACAATGTTTACGTTACAAATAATAAGTTAGCTAGCTCCAGTGTGATATACCTTATGCCCGAGATGTGAACATAATGTTAATATTTTTAAAGAGAAGTATTCTGGATAAAAATGACCTGTACTATTGTCATGTATTATTAAATAAAATGAAATTATTTTGACTTTATTTTGAAGAAAGAGTTTTCGCACATAATAATTCCGATAATATTACACAGCTTGGGAGTGGCAGTGAGATTCGAGGTCAGCTCACTTGTTGCTGCGATCGATGCCCGCCCACCCTTACTCTTGGTTCCAACTCCGGGTTCATTTCTATAAGTACCCGTTGAAATGTGGATGTCTTTCGTGTTTTTGGTCTGAGAATCTAATTTGGATAAAAGGTGGCTTTATCATGTGACACATAAGCTACGAATAATGCGCCTTACTGATTTATTTTTCAGTCGCAATTTTGTGAGTTAATTTAGAGGAATAAAGTAATGGAATCCTAAGAACGTGTTTTTTTAGATAATCTAGATTACTTGACATAGCATAGAGATACAGCACATTTCTGTACCTTAAGTGAAAGGAGTATAATTTGAATTTAAATACAGGTAGTTCTAGTGACTGTTATTAGCACAACACATTTGTAATAATACAGGCCAATTGTTAAGCGCCAAAAGATTTTTAAATCCCACAAAGACACACTCCACATTTTCTCACAACAACTTCGACGAGTACATGTCGTTTGCCATGTTCTGCTAGTGTTTAAGTTCTATCCTTATCTTGTAACGATATTGTAATCATGTATGATATTAAAAGGAATATAAAAACATAGACCGTATCCCATTTGACGGGCAAGTCAAGGGTCTCCGTAACTGGTGAGCGTGTATGAGACGAACTATGAGTGTGAAGGAAGCGAGAGAATTCTGAAAGAGAAGAAGCTTCTGGAACTCTGTATTCTCTGCCTACTCCGCAAGGGATCTGGTGTTTTGATGTAAATAGAATAATACAGTAGTAGAACATCGTACACTGGCAAACCAAGCAATTAGGAGAAAGGAAGAGGCGTGTCTGTATGGATTATGCAGGCTGTAGCTTTAAAATGTTCCACCATAAAATATAGAAAAAGAACATAACCCATGAGATGATATTCCCATTTCTTCTTATAAGTCGCTTTAAATGCTAATAATATTTGATGCCTAAGTAAACTTAGTTTTCCCTAAAGGGTTGGTCCTATAAATAAACACCTAATAAATTACCCCCAGGGAACAAAGTCGGTAGTGCGGGGGTCAATTCAAGTAAAAGGGCCCTCGTATTAAGGGCCCTTCTCTCTGTAACATGGAGGTTTACTGCTACAAAGCTTCTGGTAATAGCTTTAGAAAGCACTTCATTTCTTCAACCATTCTCTTTGAATTCATTCTTTAAAGTAGATAGAAAAAAGTTCTAGATTCATTTGATCGTTCAAATTCTGTCCCTTCAGGGAAAGTTATGAACTCGAATTGAATCGTTTCGAGAAAATTGAGTTCAGAATTTTAAGGACATCTACATATCTATCTATCACGTTAGATCCTCTGCAAGGTTGGCAGAGAGTACAGCAAACTTCTTCCTCTTTCTTTACTGCACTAATTTAGATTTTGATTGTTGTTGTTGATAGATAATAACTATATATAAACAGTATTCTGCAATATGACCTAAATATTAGCTTCCGGTTATTAATTAAAATGTATGTGTACTAAGTAATAAGTAACTAAGTAATACTAATATAACTGGTCGTCTGGAAGACATTGTTCATAGCAATAAGATCGCCAATTGTACCTCTACCTTAAGATGATATATTGTAGTTCTCTGCTATATTTTCGTTGGTGTACAATAAAGAGTACTCTATCTATGTATCTCTATCTTTAATTTAAGGTAATATGACAATTTTTACTTACATGTGTAATTATCATAAATTATTTTACACTTGGTTTTGCTTTACTATCAAATGTCTGCGAAATGGGGAATGTGGGTCTAAGCTGTACATCTCTGGCTTCCCCTTTAGCAAAAAAGTGAGTAAGAGCCATTTAATGGCGTAATGAATGTAACTTATGACACGAATTGTCGAATTCCACTCCAGTAACTTTAACTAATTTCCAACAAACATTAAATGAAAGCACATTTAATTTTTTATTCAGCAAACGAAATGAGGTCGTAAATTTTTACATTTGGTAATATGAATTATTGCGTTCATCCAGCTGGATTATACTGTAGAGGCTATTTGCACAGTTATCAAGGAGAAATATTAAATTAGGGTACCCACACAAAAGGTCAGTTGGTTTATTTGAAATTCAAATTGTATTATGAAAAGTGTATCAATATTAGATACACCTAGCAGGGAACGAGTCAAAAAGGTAGAATTAAGGTCTGACAAATTATTTGATTTATCCTGGTAATTTATTTGACAATGTTAAATCCGTTAAAAAAGCGTTAGCACGAATAGATTGATGTTAGGTTTCGATTTTATATGCCATTCTTTTCTCATTACAAATTTATTAAACAACGATAAAGATGACATAATTTTTTCTGGAACACGTAACGTATGATAACGTCAATCTGTTCGTGCTAAGCTCTCAGATCTAGGGCTAGACAATTTCTTTAACAGTTACATTGTTATCTTATTTCGCCGTGTCAATGAGACAGAGCTATAAAGCGCGTAAACCAACGTGACTTAATCGATACTGGTCCCTTATTCGCTATGACCAAATAAATGTGTATCGCGACGCGTTACAATAAGTTCGGAAAATTATCTTTTAATGAAACTTCAGGTACATACAACAATACCATTACCCGATCATGTAACGAGCCCAGGTAGAGATTGCGGTAACTCCCACTTCACTGGATTACAAGATGCCTAACCATAAATTAACTCTCACTAATAAATTTAGGCCCCCTAAAGGTGTTAATAATATTAGCCCTGTTAAGAAACTGTCCCACCGTTGGGCACGGGCCTCCTCTCAAACTGAGAGGGCTTAGGCCATAGTCCACCACGCTAGCTCAGTGCGGGTTGGCAAACGTCACACACCTTAGAGAAACTCTTTGGCATGCAGGTTTCCTCACGATGTTTCCCTTCACCGCTTACCATACTGTACGGCACTGTAATTATATACGGAATTTTCTACCATTTTTCCAAGATAATAATAACATTGTTGAACTCTCCAAACTATCTACGGATTTTCTATCGTGCAGCTTACCCTGAACTTGAACAGTTACGCAAGGTACTAAAAATGATTCAAATTTTATTGCCATATCGTAAACATCTGTTGCGCAGAAGCAAACGAACCTGTCAGATTATTTAGATCGTTGTTAGATTAGACGTCATGTCATTCACTGTGGAATTATACAATTCGTTTTTACTGCCTCTTTTGTAGGTAGTTTGGTAATACTTTGGGTTATTTCTATTATTTAATCGAACGAATTTTGTTCATTTGCTTATTAGAGACAACGTATTTTGCATGTACGATGATAGTTTTAGGATACATATTATAAGAAAGAAAATAATGACATAAAATACACATTCTGTTCAGTCAAATTATAGCAACGATTGTTGCGTAGAGGCAGGTCGAATAAAAAATAGTGAAATAGCCGAACTTTGATAAGAAAGAAATTAAGATGAACTTTTCTGAAACTAAAAAGAGAATTTTCTGGCATAAGACTATTAACCGACTTTAAAAAGGAGGAGGTTCGATGTTCGGTTGTATGTATGGTTTATTTTTTATTTTTTTTATATGTATGTTCAGCGATATTTCCGTCAATTGTGGACCGATTTTGATGATTTTTTTTGCATTGGGTTCAGTATAGCTCCAAGATGGTCCCATTTTAATTTCATTGGCATTAGACCTTGGACTTAGAAGATACACCAGGGAACTCCTTAACGACAAACAATAGGCATGTGTAAATTGAGATATTATGGGTATTACGTCAATCCTATAGGTACCCTATAGGTGCTTATTTCTATAGTAATAGAAATAAGCAGTATATTAGCCAACTTCAAAAAAGGAGGTTCATAATTCGTCCTTGTTTTATAACTCCTTTGCTTATGAAACCGATTTTGACGATTCTTTTTGCATTGGGTTCAGTATAGTTTTGAGGTGGTTCTATTTTAATGTTATTGGTATTAGACCTTGGACTTTGAAGATACAAAAGGGAACTCCTTAACGGCGAACAGCACGAATGTATAGATTCCGTTATTATAGTCATTATATTAATCTTGTAGGTACCTTGCTGTACAACTCAGCAAAATAATATAATATCGGTATATAAATATTACTAAATAATTCACTCGTCACCTAAAATAGTAAAATAAAAATCTTTAAATAAAAAAGGTAAACCAACTACAAAAAATAAATATTTGAAGTCGGTGCCAAGTAACCGACTGCACCAAGAAAGATTATTTACAACTTAATTTCGTTTAATGGGACATCACTAAATAAGCATTTAACTGATTTTAACGGACATCCATGTTTATAATGGATAATAAATAAATAATAAAACGAATATTGTTTTATTTTTCGTAATTCAGGTGGAACAACAATGTGTTATCTATCTATATTCTTGATGTAAATCGGTCGAATAGAAACGCATATACAGTTATGAATATATGTTAATCATCTGAACTTATAAGTAATGAAATAAAGTAACTTATTACTTACTTGGTATCCTGTTGATAGCCCGCAGTGGTCGCAACACTCGAATAGTCCTAATCGCTGATAAATTGATATTTTCCACATTCAATGCATATTCTAGTGCCCTGTTGGATTGACAATATTATTTGTAATAAAAACCATTCTTCAAAAATTAATACGTTATACATATTGGAAGCTAAAAACTAAACCGACACTATACCATAAATGATACTATGCTAATTTTGATTTTCAACACCATTTTAAGACCAAGTTTTTTAAAATTATTTATTTAACGTTATGGTTCATAGTTTCTTACACTAATTAATATAAGAACAGTAATAAATATATTTATTAACAATTATATATTTCTTTAGTTATTTAAAATATGTATAGCGTTAAAAACTGTTAAGTACTATGTAAAACAGTCATCAATTTTCTATAGTGCCATCTTATTACAATGTGCGATATTATTCACATACATAGTTAATAGTGAACAACGTTATAAAAAACAGAACGCACCCGTAAGCGTACAAAAAGGTATTTAAAAATTCTGATTCAAAAAGTTTGTTAATTACTGGTGCGGTCGTGTCAACATCGATAAAAGTTGCCAATTTATGTTGTGGAAAAAAAAGCTATCGCCGGGTTCTACCGTATTGAAACATATTTCTCCAATGTGTTTCGAATGATACATTGTACGTTTTACTTTATACTTGCTTTAGGAATTTTATTATATTTATTTATTATTTTATTCTTCATGCATATTTGTATACAAGGTGTAATTGTAAATAACGGAAGACCTCAGACACTCCAATTAGATAATTGCTTTACAAACTCAATACGAAAACCAAATTTACAAATTATAAGTTTTTACCCCTTTTTTAAGCATTTTTATACCTCAATTAACAATGAAACTTGTATGTGTATTGAGAAAAACGTTTTACAAATACACTTGAAATTTCCGTATTGCTTTGAATAAAGAATAAATTTAGTTTGTTATAGCGCACTGAAGAAGTCACAGTATATTTTGCAAATAAATAATGAAAGATATATTAAAAATTCTTGAAATCAACCCAGTTACCGATTTAGAACAAACTACTTTCATTAATTGTTTCGGTCTTTCGTTAATTGTTTTACAGCTTGTATAAGGGGACTCAATGTCTAAGACATTTTCTGTCATGTGCAAGTCTACTTCAGGATGATATAGAGACAAGTAACCATAACCTCTTTAGATATTTTAATCTTGCTTTGTGATGAAAAAGAGACAGAGCTATAAACTGCGTATATACCCATATCTTTCTTACATCTAAGTAAGGTTATAATAGCCGTGTTAAAGAGATTGTGGCACGCGCCTCGACTATATTTCATTTAACTCTCATTAATTATCTAGAACTATGAATAAAAACAATAAGTTAAAGTGGAGCTGTTTACAAACATTCCTCATGATAGGTAATATTGTGTTTAAGATTAATTTATATTTAAGATTTTGACTTACCCGGCCATAACGATGAAGAAATCTAGTCTGTTCCATGAATCCGCTAAATATGTTCCATGCCCATAAATACCCATCGCCACCATTTTTATCGTCATTTCCAAAGTGAAAAACGCAAATATTATATCGTCAAATACCTGAAATAAAAAATAATAACTTCGATTATTACCAACAATATTGATTGGGAACAATTGATTAAAAATCTTTTTAAATGTCAATTTCCCGCCTAAATGCATATAAAACAAATCAATATTTTCGTTTACTTTTTTCTTAACGGCCAATGTTATTATTTTCCGATGAATTTGACCGAATTCTAAAGGCAATAATTATTTTGTTACAAACATAATTTGAATATTTATCTATGTCCAATTTACAGTAAAGCATTCTATTAGATCCTTTTTCTGTAAAGTTGTGCGTTGTATGTACACGAATGACTTTTTTTTGAGTTTTGGCGGGAAGTCGAAGAGTGATGTTGTCAATTTGTTTTAATTTCCAAAACTTGTTATTTCGACTAATAATGTGTAATGTTGGTGGGATATTAACCATTATGTGTTCTTATATGTGCATGAGTGTAGGTAATTGTAACAAAGTGATAAAACGTGCCTTTTCGACTTCCCTCAAAACGGCCGTTGCAATTGGTATGTAAAGTATCCACCGCTTTACTATCCAGGGTGGGGTACTTCATTAATTTCATTATCATCTTTGTCATCAAATTCATCGGGGAGTCGAATTAATTTTAACAAACACGATTATATATCACACTGGACACTGGCAAAATACACTTATAATTAGTGTGAAGCCATAACTTGAAGAAGAAGAAGAAGAGTTTTTTTTTCTAACATTTTTACTTAAAACTTTTTTTCTCTCTCATAATTCTGAACATCATAAATCTAAACATATATCGTACCTGTAATATTTTGCATCTATTGGTGACACACTGATCGTCGACGCAGGGTTGGTACATTCCCAGCGTTATGCAGTTCAACAGGATCACTAACATTGATATCCTCTCGAACCACGTGAAGGTAGCGTTAAGGAAATCAATAGGCATGTGTAACTTATTAATAAAGCATAATATTAAATGTTGAGTTTCAACACAATGTAATATATTGCATGAAAGAAATATTATGCCCGAAAATTCTGTTTCGTCACTAAATAATCAAGATTTACAGTCATTTATTCAAGCGTAAATCATTATTCTCATGATTATGTAATTCCTGTTTATTAAACGTACGAAATTATTTTTCAATAAAAACAGACACGAAACCACCGTTTTAAAAATAATAAAACATGAAATTCTCGATACAAACCTTTAAAAATCAAACTTAATTATATCTCCACTTGTAAGCAGAACTAAAAATGACCTCATTTTAATTAAAACAAAAATTACCTAGATTTTCATTTAAATTAAATGAGGTCGAGTTCCATTCGTTAGAAAAATTACCGGGGATCTCAAAGAGGTAGCTCGACCGGATTTCAACGATTTCATAAGAATTCACTGATAGGATCCAGAGGGACTCCTAATGATTACTATCACCTTACTTTTTATTTTTTTAAAAAACGTTGCCCCAACACTACGATTTATTCCTGTGTCGTGGGTGCGTTCGCAAACATGAAAATTCACATACACAAATACCTAGACCGGAACAAATAATTGTGGATCACACAAAGATTTGTCCCGTGCGGGAATTGGACCCACGACTATTAGACCCAGTAGGCGGAGCGGCTTAAGCTCTTAACCATTGCGCTAAAACGTCCGTCGTTTGATTTTTGATGTAATCTTTCTTTTAGAAAAACAACAGGTACCAGTTATCAATTAAACAAAACATCTTGGAAATATTTTAAGAGAAAATAAAACGAAGACGATTCTGGAAATCTTTAATTCGAATTGTAATATTGGGACTACCCTGTTGGTCGAGGGGCGAACGCGTAGCGAATACGAGATCATCAATCATCATCAATCAGCCTATCGTAATCCACTGCTGGACATAGGCCTCTCCTAACACGCGCCATTGCACACGGTCCTCCGCCTTCCGCATCCAGTCTGCCCAGCGACCTTTTTGAGGTCGTCGGTCCATCTAGCTGGGGGCCGTCCTACCTTACGCTTACCAAGTCGCGGTCTCCACTCTAGGACACGCTTGCTCCATCGGCCGTCGGTCCTTCTGCAGATGTGACCAGCCCATTGCCACTTTAGCTTACTGAGTCTGCGAGCTATGTCGGTAACTTTGGTTCTTTGTCGGATTACCTCGTTACGAATTTTATCCTTCAAAGAAACGCCGAGCATAGCTCTCTCCATAGCCCGCTGTGCGACTTTGAATTTGTGGACTAGTCCCACTGTGAGTGTCCACGTCTCGGCCCCGTCAGTCATAACAGGTAAAACGACGAGACGACATACGAGATCTTGGGTCCGAATCCTAGGTCAGAGAAAGTGTAGCTTTTTATACTTTTTGTAGCATTTTCCGTCCAGAGTCCGGAATAATGCTGGTTCAATGGCAATAGGCTCGTCACCTTTATTACATAGGACCTCACAACGTCAGCAATAAGTGGGTGTACACACTACACTTCTGCCAACCCCGGTAGGGGAATATAGGTGTGACGGTGAGTGTAATATTTTTTTTACACACACCGTCAGGGGATTCTTTTTTTTTCTTGTCGTTAAAAAATGTAAATGTAACGCAAACCACACTAGGAATTATTCCTGTGTCATGGGTGTGTTAACAAACACGAAACTTACATACACAACCATTAAATCGAAACAAATATTTGTTGGTCACACAAAGATTTGTCTTGTACGGGAATCGAATTCGCGTCAACTAAATCCAGTGGGTGCAGAGGCTCTTATCCACTGAACTAAGCCGTCCGTTCAGTATATAGTAATATACTGTGCTTCGGAAGGAAAATTAAACCGTCGATCCTGATTACCACTTAATGTGTCGTTAAGCCAAGTTGGATTCTTTATGGGCGGCTTGATAAGTTAGAATAACAAGTGACCACAAGCCTACCTCCACCAATTGACATTGGGTACGCCTGTTGGAGTAAGAACTAATTTCTCTCATCTCGATGTATGAGAGAAGGCGTTTTCTCAACAGTGGGACTGTTAATGTGTCATTCAAGTTGGAAGCCTCGTGTATAATTTGATAAGATCCAACAGCAGATGGCCAAAAACTTGCTTCCACTAATCAGAACTAGGTACACGTCGTAGTGTGATTTATTTCTCGATTTGTAAGAGAATACTTTTGCCTAACAGTGGGATAGTGAGAGCTTTTTTTAAGATTCAGTTTTTATATTACGCTACGTATACGCCGTATTCCATGGAATCTTAAACAAAATCGCATGTCTAAATAAAAAAAAAGTTAATTATTGTTTGAAATGGCGCCAAAGAGGCTAGTAAAATGCCGTGGTGCAGTGGAATGAGTTGCGGTTTGCTGGCACCGCGAACTTCATCTTCAGTTAAGAATATTTAGAGGGTAAATATTGGTTGCGGTTTCGGTTATATCTGCCGTGGCTTCGTTGGATAAGCATTTGCCAGTTTACAGATTTTGAAGAGTTTATATTGCAATGGAAACTTATTGTAAATAAAGTTCCTATAATATATTAAATACTTCTGCTTTAATTTCGTACTTCTTTTATGTGTCTAATGCTAGGTTAAATTTTAATGGAAAAAATTAAAAAAAACACTTTCTAAAGAGAGTGAGTGGTTACCAAAGTTGACTGCATCGCGACCCACCTAACAAAACTTCCAAATTCTAGACTCACTTCTTGGTTTACATTGAGAAGAAAGGGGCATTACTATATGACTGAAGGTCTGTTCGAACAAGAAAAAAAACATTAAGTTCCAATCCAAATTTTTATACTTAAATATATAAGGAGTGCTATTTTGTAATGAGAATATTTATAATTTTTTTACATTACAACTTTAGCATTACCTTAAATTTAATTGCTTTTAATCTCAATGAATTGGATACTTTTAATTTATTTCGGTATTTAGTTTTATAAGTAACCATAGTTGCAAATGCCGCCTCACATACATAGGTATGAGGTACTGCAAGGAGTAATCAGCAATGGAGAGCCAAAATTTCGTTAACTGCTTGCGATTGAAACTCATTTTCTCAGTCACTTATTTAGTAGTCGCCCGTTCGTTTGCCGGGGCGTTCCTATCGTCATATTTTTCAGAGCCCACCCTATATTCGTTTGACCCACCAGTGGGTCGTGACCCATACTTTAAGAAATGCAGCCTTAAGTACAATGAAGATTCTTGGACAATGGACAATATAGCAAACTACTAAAGCGATAACATGACCGAAAAAATCAGTGTAACACTAAGTGACATTAAACTTTATAACATAAACAGTAAAACATAAAGGTCAAATTTAGGCAGTACCATTTTGCGGTACAGTGCATGCACCGAGTTGAGGTCAGTTGATACCGCGACCCTCGAGTTAGGAATATTCAGTGATACGAAACAGAGTCTGCGGTTGCTCTAGTACCGTTGTGGTTTCACCGGATTAGCCTTTGTGTCAGTACGACAATTTTAAGCCGTTTTAAATTTTAAATGCTTTAGAATAATACAAAAATCTTCAAAAGTTCAAGATATCACAAAAATTCATTTGCGGTCGCTTTGTAAACAAGGATTGATTACTTATTAACTTAGAAGTAATATGAGATGTTTAAAAAATGGCCACCGTCACGCCTATATACTCTAAGCGGGAATAGTTGGATAAACGGTTTACCTACTTGTAGTCAAGACCTTGTACCCACAGATAATCCTCGGTCCTAATAATCAAACTCAGGATTCTGAATAGAAAAACCTCTATCCGAAATAGGATACGAAACCGCTACTAGACCAACGAAGCAGTAACGGCGTTTACTTGTTTATTTATATTTTAGCCAAGGCTTGCATTAAAGAATCAATTGTGGTCAGTAAATTGTGGGTTTGTAATCCATTGTACTCTGCTGTGTAAGTGTTGTATCTAGCAAAACTCCAGGGACTTAGCTTGAATGTGTAAGGATAAGTATTAACTCAGAACTTGTGTTTTATTTCGATTTATTAGTAAAATTTAACCATTTTATTTCCCTACTAAACTCCATTCCACCACAAGCTTTTTGCAATTATGATTAAGAATAGGTGCGGGTTTATCCACTGGCTTTCCAACAACACGGCTCCGTATTGTAAGTGAAGGAACAATGGCGAACGCCATTACCGGTAGATGTTCATTATTTTAGGACTGTCTGTGTATTAATTATGTAATCAAGAAACTTGGTTTTGGCTTCATGTGGCTTTAGCATATATGAGGGATATTCTCTCATCTACTATATTGTTAAATATAGTAAGTATAATATTATTTAAATATTAGGTATAAAAGATTGCTTGGATTATGGATTTCTGTTCAGTGTCGTTTGATTCTATATTTATATTTTTTTTTAAAGCGAACCTTGTAGGATTTTAATTTTCCTTAAATACTCGTATTGCAACGGTTCACAAGTCGAATTGATAATCATAAAATATTTTATTGTAAGTCATAGAATATTTTATTAAAATTAATGTTTATGGTTGTGGCTTGTTTGAATTGTAGAAGATATGTGTCCACGCAGAAGAAAGTAAGTATCCTTTGGTGGTAGATTATACATGAAATTTGTTAGGTATAGGGATGCTATAGAATACCTTCGTATAAATGAATTAAATACTTTTGTACGTTTGTAGATCTCAAGAGTGATCCAATATCCCACTCTATCACCACGAAAGAGAGAATTTGCCATGAAAATGCTGACGGATGTAATTTGGTGTTCGTTTTTCAGTTTCTTTTGAGTTTGCTGCGCCAACATCAAATTGTTTTACTATGTTCGCGGTTTCAATCAAACATTGGAGTCTATCTGTTGCGGTTGGGTATGGTTATATGTAAACCCTAATAGTGATCGTTATACCATGCTTTTATAGATGTTCGTTATTTCGGGTCCCGGTTGTGCATTAATTACTCAATCCGGATGCGCGGTTTCGAGTTTCCGTGTTTGTGGACGACTGGTAGCAGTTGCATTGGTGGATGTGGTCGTATGTTTGTACCTGTAATTTTATTACAGCCGTTTTAATTTACGGCTGTTTAGTTATTTTAATACATAAATTCTGAATTCAAATATCATTCATCATCATTCCTAAGAATGATGCATTTTTTTAATAAATGTTGCCACTAGTAACATATACATTTTTACGGACCATGTTTTTTTTTTTTTTTTCTTTTAAAAACGTAGCCCCACACTAGGATTTATTCCTGTGTCGTGGGTGCGTTTACAAACATAAAAATTCACAAACAAATACCCAGACCGGAACAAATAATTGTGGATCACACAAAGATTTGTCCCGTGCGGGAATCGAACCCGCGACTATTCGACACAGTGGGCGGAGCAGCTCAAGCTCTTAACCACTGCGCTAAATCGTCCGTCATGTGATGGTGTGATTCTCATACACAAATGCCCAGGTCGAAACAAATACTTGTGGGTCAAGCAAAGGTATGTTCCGTACAGAGATTGAACACTCTACCATAAGATTTTTCACATAGGATGGGTAGTGACAGTTCTAAGTGCCAAACGAAATTAATATTTAATTCAATGGTGTTAAGGCATAAACACATAAATATACTCGTAGAAACCGGTCATGCCTCTTATTGCCATTGAATAAAGTGTAATTTTCTTTGACATTTACAATGTCACATTTACGGTCACAGTACCCATCTTACATGAAAAATAATATACTTGATACAATGATGGGAACGGATTACGCTTTAATTAAGACCTTTTCAGCTTTCAATATTGATTGAAACCATATGGTTTACTTCCCCTCCTGCTTTTTTTCATGCCCACTTCTCTGCTCACTGCTGCCCGAGGGCTAAGCTTTACATGCCCGTGCTGCTGCCTTTACATGTCTTTGCCCTGCATACTGCCGCAGTTTATATTATCGTGTTGGTGAGTTTAATTACCATTTATTTACTCATTGTCGTCCAAGTTCGTTAATGTAAATCAGGGGTGAAGTTTACATGCCCATTCTGTTGCATTTTCAAGTAATTGCCCTGAACACTGCCGCACATTACATTCCCGCGCGGGTTAGTTTAATTGCCATTTCATTATACACTGCCGTCCGAGTTCATAAAATGTAAATCAGGGGTAAAGTTTCCTGCACATTGTCGCAGTTTACAATCTCCCGCTGGTGAGTTTAATTACCGTTTTTTACACACTGCCGTCTAAATTCTTTAAATGTAAATCAGGAGTAAAGTTTACATGCCCATGCTGCTGCATTTTTATGCCTTTGCCCTGTATACTGCTACAGTTTATATTCTCGTGCTGCTAGGTTTAGTGACCATTTTTCTGCTTACTGCCGCCCAAGTTCGTTAAATGTAAATCACGGGTAAGCTTTACATGCCCTCTCATACTCTTTCCGCCACATAAGTGGGTTGAAAGTTACCAAAGGTTACAATATCGTTGCATTAAATTTATTCCACATGAACACGTAAGCTGGCGAGGTCAAATGAACAGTCGCCATGACTCGCCATTCCCATTATTCCCCGCCATCTGTTCGCTAAAAGGCCTTTACAATGGTATACTCTGCAAAAGGGGATTACGTCAATGCAACCACATAAATCAGCTCACACTAATTTGTTTATCCGTACTGGGTGGCTGGGATACATAATTTAGTGCATTTAAAATTGAGTAGCTTTTGAATATCTAAAATAATGATAGGTTTGTTACAGACTTTGGTTATAAATCCTTTTTTCCATATTTAAAACTGTTGTTAACTCGCGTGTATAGTGTGGCCCGACCGCGTGGTAGGGACCAGCGAAGCCTACAATACTATCTCGATACCTACCACGTGGTAAGGTATTCTCAGTTATCCATCACTCAGAATAATAAATTATTAAGTATTTGCAATAATACCGGCTAAAAACAGAAAAAGGGTGCTATTCTCTATCTATTACGCATTCTAGAAATAACTACACCTATAACTTATAACATCACGCCAGATCCCTTGCGGGGTAGGCAGAGAGTACAGAGGTCCAACAGGTTCTTTCCTTACATACCTCTCTGGCTTCCTCGACTATCATAGTTCGTCTCATACACGCTCGCCGGTTACGGAGACTCTTGACTTTTCCTTTAGATAAGACTCGGTTTATATGGTCGTGGAAAATGTGTTCCTTATGTACTCGAATAAAGCGCGAACTGCAGTTTCCCGTCCATTTGTAGATAACCCCGAATTTCGTTTTTGCACTAGAAGCTCCTAAAGTGCTCTATTAGCCATTAACAAGAAATATAACTCTGATAAAAGTTATAGTCCCAGGATCTTGTCATAGGCCGATGGCAACTTTCAAATAAATGCATGGCGGTTTTCCAACGCGGTTTAAAATATCTATCGTTAGCTCATGGAATAGGAAAAACTAAGGATTTCGCACAGTTTATATCGGTATTTGTACATACACGCCTCATGGACATACTTACATCACTAGTATGCCGGCGGACTGCCTACCGCGAACGTGTGTATCAAGTTAAAAAATTTATGCAATATTCCGATGAGGAATAGTCCTACGACCAACTAATATATATGGATGTTTGTTACACAAGGACGCAAAAACGAATGAACGGATTTGGATGAAATTTGGCACACAAATAGTTTATTACCTAAATGAATACATACGATAAAACTAGTGTAAATATTATTCCACAGCCCCAAAAAAGGTCAAGGGATCACATATTGCAGGTAACTTTGTAGTTTTAAACATTTTTCAAGTCACACACACTTAGTTCGATAGGGCGCTTCACTTTTAACATAAGCGATGCGGTGTCCTTCTTTTTCCTAGTCCATGCGTTAGTCATTCGTTTTATTTTAATGGTTTATTAATGACCATTGAAAAACGTTCGTGTGAATGAGGGGTAACTCTTTGAACTATAATCGTTGCAAATGCAATTCTAATATAATTCAATTTATGATATAATGATATATAAGCTTATTTGTCTATATCCAATTCCATTGCATAAAGTAATTTTAGATGGATTAACAATATTATGTATGTTAAACTATTTGCTTTTGCGGTTTTCTTAATCATCATCATAAGCCAACAGATTTCACAAGGCCTTCCTCAAAGATCGCTTTGTGGTAATATTAATATATAAGAAAAATATTTTTCCTCTAACTGCCTTTCTGGTCTAATGCATAGTGCGGCTGACTATTACGAAGTGCTAAGTTCGAATTCTAGGTCGAGCAAAGTGATATAAAGGCTTTATTAAGAAAAATATACAACGCGAAAGTGGAAGGATGTAGGTACCGGAAAGGACCTAGACTATCTTATCATGACCAATTAGACCGTGCTATATCTGAAGGGGAAGTCAAGAGTCTCCGTAACCGGCGAGCGTGTATGAGACAGACAATGAATGTGGAGGAAGCCAGAGAAGTCTGTAAGGAAAGAACCTGTTGGAACTCTGTACTCTCTACCTACTTTGCAAGGGATCTGGCTCGATGACATAGATAAATATATAGATTATTAAAAAATACTCGGAACGAATCAAAAGTGCCTTAATATAAAATACAGAGCCCACAGTTCATAACTTAACTCCTCAAAGGCTGAAATTGGTTTCAAGAGATAACGTCACGAAAATAAACATGTGTCTAATAGAAATGTTGAAAACAAAAGAGCTTAGGACGTCGGCGACAGATAATTTGAAACATAAACAGACTAGCCGAATAGTGAGCAAACTTTGAGCAAATCCTAGCCTAATCTGACTGGCTTAGCAAGGATATATTAACGTTATTGTAACGCTATCGAGTCAATAATGCCATCCTTTTGACGCTACAATCTTACTAAATAAAGAGGAACCTGACAGCACGCTTACTCGTGACTATAATGTCAAATGGTTTGTGCTTCCCGCTGTTTTGTGTAGTCAATAGAATTCACCATAAATACATTGACGTTAGCGGTACGTTATGGAGAAAACGTGCTGTCCACGAAGTACTAAATGTGCTGTCACATTTACGCTTATTTAATGAACATTTTAGTGTGAAAAGGAAGGCACATCATCTCGTCACACTCACGCTAATGTCAATCGGCGGACTAATGCAAAACATCTGACGCTATCGTAACGTTGGCAAGAAAGCGTGCTGTCACGCACATCTCTGTTTAGTAAATTTGCAGTGTGAAAAGGATGGAATTGGATGGAAACTAGAAAGCGTTACGCTAACATTAATCTGTTCCTGCTAAGCCCTTTGGTTAGTTAATTAGCTTATGTTAGGTAACCGTGGTAAGGACATTAGATTAGCGGAGGGACCGTCGCTGTATTCCTACAAAGGAATCGTAACTATTTACATAATACAGGAGCCAGAAAGACCCTAATTTTATTTGTATGACATGATAATTCCTTGTACTGTAACGAGGGTATTAGTATAGTTCTGTTATTTTCACTGAAATTAGGTTTTGGACGCCAAATTTATATGACAAGGAATAAATTGTTAATTCCATCATTTTCAGCGCTTTCGGTCAGGGCTAAAGTAGGATTTAGTAGATTTAAATAAAAAGGTGTAGTTGATTCGTTGTGTAAATTAGATAAGAGTAAAAAATATAATTGTTTTGCTTGTTTGTACAATCAGCACAAAACGTTATTGAGCATGTCAAACCCAAATTATTACCAACATATTTATTGAAATCTTTGAGAATAATAGATTTGATGCAAATCAAAATGTGCATGCAATTCGAAAAAGAGAAGTATGTTCCTGATCGTGTCTGCATCACTATTGCGTGATAAAATTATATGGTACGTTGAAAAACTTTTATTTATATTTTAATTCAGTTTATTAGATGAACATTTGGGCTTCATTTCTACTAGCAAAATTTCACTAAAGCTGAATCCTAACCGCCACCTATAAACAGTATTTGAGTGTTTTCTCCTATACTATTAGAATACGAAACATAGAGAGGCGGTATTGACGATTAGGTTTGTGCGGAATTCTTTTGTAAAATTGAGTACCCTATACCAAAACAGAAATAATCGCTGTTTGAGAGGGAAATAAAAAATCTATTGCAATGAAAATAAATATATTCGTTTAACAATGGGTGAAAAAGAATTATGGGTCTATACAAAAAGAGTTATATTTCCGTTTTACCTCAAAGATTTTCCGCAATCAATTACATTTATTAGCTCACCGATACGAAATGTACAACGGAACTCTAAAGAGTTATTCTAAAAAATAATGCATATAATTTGATTGATTTACGACGTTGAAATATAACCAAGGAATAAGAACCGTATGATCTTAGTAATATAAACTGTAATAGTTTCTTTCAGGGCTTATGTAACGTTGGTCGTCTACCCGGTGTTGAGTCAGCTCGGCTCCAGTCGACCGTAAAACTGTCGTTAAATATGTGGAATCTGTGTATCTACATATACCTAAAGTATCCTGATGTACGGTTCACAGTACCATGGAGTTAGCGAAATACGGTACAAATTGTAATTTTATGTGTTTCTGATAATAAGTAAGGTATATCTGGTTGATATGTGACAACATAAATAAGGTGAGCTAAGCGATCGAAGAATAAATGGGTTTGGTACATATTTATTCGTTATTTCTGTTGGAATAAACAACGCAGTTTTTCGGTGCCGAGCAAATTCGTATTATGAGTTTTAATATTGTTTTTTTTTATTGCACAATATCAAGGCGCTCGTAGCGCTGCGCGACCGCGGTGTTCTTACCGATCACCAAGGTTACGCAGCGTTCGACTCGGTCGGCCTTAGATGGGTGACCGTTTGTGGTATTTTCATATTCGAGCGTCTCCGTGCTTCGGAAGGCACGTTAACCGTTGGTCCCGGTTACCACTTAATGTGGTAGTCGTTAAGCCGAGTTGGAAGGCTTAAAGGCGGCTGGATAAGTTCCAACAGCAGGTGGCCACAAACCTGCCTCCACCAATGCGCACTGGGTCCGCGTGGTGGAGTATGACCTAATCTCTCTCACCTCGATTTGTGAGAGAAGGCCTTTGCCCAACAGTGGGCAGTATAGGCTGATATTATTACACTATCAATATAATATTAAAAAGTTCCGTGAATGCGTTATCAATAACTCTAGATCTTGATATTATAATATTATATTACATTATGTTACATGAAATATATTATAAATATTATAATATATTTCATGTAACTAGTATATAATGTAGTCTCAACATTATGAGTACCATAAAATAGGTTTATAAAAGTAACTTTAACAAAACATAAACTTTAATCGTTATATTTTAATAGGAGAATCCGTCTAGTTACTGTGTCTTTTATGAAAGGCAATAATTATAATTTCTTATAATAATCATTGTATTGATAATCTCACGAATAGTAATTAATACATTGCTGTAGGCAGATTTCAAACAAAACCTAAAGCCTTTGTAGTTATAAATACAATATAATAAATTCAGAACGACTCACAATATCAAGTATAGTTAAAAAGAACGAATAAATCCTCGCTTTCTAAAATTTATTTTAATTTGGAAAAGCGAAATTAATGTGGCCCCGAAATTCTGTCGCTCTGCAAAAATCTTCAACAACCGCACTTACGTAGAACAAATACATCTGTACCCTAAAGTGGCATACTTGTCATCGCGACATTGAGTTGTCGACATTTTTCCCTTCGCAGTCGACAGTCGTCGAGTGGGCCCGGTCCTACAGGCCTACTCACCAACTTATGTATCTGGGCCTTTGTTCTGTGGCCTTGGTTTCCAAGCTGTGTTCATATATTATTTAAACGTTCGGGAGGAAAGTACGCGCTTCCTAAAGTTTTTGTTTTATTCTAGCGCTGACGGTTTTATGGTCGTGTAAATTACTATCTTGTTAGTAAAAACGTACTCGTATTACACTCAAGGGTGTCTTTTCATGACGTTTTTTAAAGTCAGTAAAATTATTTATTTATGTAATTATAAATTTGTTACAAAATTTTATTTAACTATTTAGCCTGAAAGCAGTAGTTGTAAGTAACTATTTTTACTACTTTCAATTCTTAACTAAGTAACAATACAATATCATTGATTAAATATTAAAGTAGAAGCTAACTCAAACTGGCTATAAACTGCAGTCGGGTACAGCACGCGAATTTGTGCCCGAGAACTGTAAAAGAGCAATAAATCTAGCTCTACAGTCCGGCATCCGTCGCCCGTCTTAAAGGAAGTATACTTCGGTTATATATTCTATGGACAATATCTTAATTAGATTAACGACATTAATTGCGATCTTGAGTTTGTAGTGACATTGCTCTAAGTACTAATATAGTAGGTATAGTGCTATTTTCTAAAGCTTGTCAAGCAGTTTTGTATCTTCCGCTTTCCAAATTAGGGATATAGATTGCATACCTAATTATTCGTTACCTTAATATTTCAACTGGCTATAAACCGCAGTCGAGTCGTCAACTATAGCAGGTGAGTTTGTGCCCGAGAACTGTTAAAGAACAATAAATTTAGCTCTACAGTCCGGCACCCGTCACCCGATATTAAGGAAGTTTACTTTGGTTGTATGTATGTTCTATGGAGAATGTCTCAATTAGCCTACCCAACGAAATTGCGATCTTAAGCTTATTGACACAAAGTTGTAAGTTTTGTTGCAACATCAAAATGTATGACGCTTTATCTAGATGTATGTACGTACAGTCCTATTCTTCAAAGTTTGTCAAGCAGTTTTGTTTCTTCCGCTTTCCAAATTAGGGATGCAGATTGCACACCTAATTTTTCAGTGTCTAACTATTTAAGCTGGCTATATATTGCAGTTGAGTACAGACCGCGATTTTGTGCCCTAAAACTTTGAAAAACAATAAATCTAGCTCTACAGTCCGGCACCCGTCGCCCGTCATAAAGGAAATTTACTTCGGTTCTATATTCCATGAAAAATGTCTCAATTAGCCTACCCAACGAAATTGCGATCTTAAGCTTATTGACACAAAGTTGTAAGTTTCGTTGCAACATCAAAATGTATGACGCTTTATCTAGATGTATGTACGTACAGTCCTATTCTTCAAAGTTTGTCAAGCAGTTTTGTTTCTTCCGCTTTCCAAATTAGGGATGCAGATTGCACACCTAATTTTTCAGTGTCTAACTATTTAAGCTGGCTATATATTGCAGTCGAGTACAGACCGCGATTTTGTGCCCTAAAACTTTGAGAAACAATAAATCTAGCTCTACAGTCCGGCACCCGTCGCCCGCCATAAAGGAAATTTACTTCGTTTCTATATTCCATGAAAAATGTCTCAATTAGCCTACCCAACGAAATTGCAATCTTAAGCTTATTGACACAAAGTTGTAAGTTTTGTTGCAACATCAAAATGTATGATGCTTTGCCTAAATGTGGGTATAGTTTTGTTCTTTAAAGCATGTAAAGTATTCTATCTTCCAATTTTCAAATTAGAGATTATTGCTATGATAAATGGCGAAAGTCTCAATTGGTATACCCAACAAAATTGCAATCTTGAGCTTATTGATACAAGGTTGTAAGTTTTGTTGCAACATCATAATGTATGATGCTTTGCCTAAATGTAAGTGTAGGGCTGTTATTCAAAGCTTGTCAAGCAGTTTTGGGTATTCCGCTTTCCAAATTAGGGATACAGATTTCATACCTAATTATTTGTTACCTTACTATTTAAACTGGCTATAAACCGCAGTCGAGTCGTCAACTATAGCAGGCGAGTTTGTGCCCGAGAACTGTAAAAGAACAATAAATTTAGCTCTACAGTCCGGCACCCGTCGCCCGATATTAAGGAAGTTTACTTTCGTTGTATGTTCTATGGAGAATGACTCAATTAGTATAGCCAATGAAATTGCAATCTTGAGCTTGTAGACACATTGTTGTAAGTTTTGTTGCATCTTCATAATGTATGACGCTTTATCTATATGTATGTACGTACAGTGCTATTCTTCAAAGCTTGTCAAGCAGTTTTGTGTCTTCCGCCTTCCAAATTAGGGATGCAGATTGCATACCTAATTTTGTGGTGTACCTAATTTTTTACTATTTAAGCTGGCTAAATATTGCAGTCGAGTACAGACCGCGATTTTGTGCCCTAAAACTTTGAAAAACAATAAATCTAGCTCTACAGTCCGGCACCCGTCGCCCGCCATAAAGGAAATTTACTTCGGTTCTATATTCCATGAAAAATGTCTCAATTAGCCTACCCAACGAAATTGCGATCTTAAGCTTATTGACACAAAGTTGTAAGTTTTGTTGCAACATCAAAATGTATGATGCTTTGCCTAAATGTGGGTATAGTTTTGTTCTTTAAAGCATGTCCAGTATTCTATCTTCCAATTTTCAAATTAGAGATTATTGCTATGATAAATGGCGAAAGTCTCAATTGGTATACCCAACAAAATTGCAATCTTGAGCTTATTGATACAAGGTTGTAAGTTTTGTTGCAACATCATAATGTGTGATGCTTTGCCTAAATGTAAGTGTAGGGCTGTTATTCAAAGCTTGTCAAGCAGTTTTGGGTATTCCGCTTTCCAAATTAGGGATATAGATTTCATACCTAATTATTTGTTACCTTACTATTTAAACTGGCTATAAACCGCAGTCGAGTCGTCAACTATAGCAGGCGAGTTTGTGCCCGAGAACTGTAAAAGAACAATAAATTTAGCTCTACAGTCCGGCACCCGTCGCCCGATATTAAGGAAGTTTACTTTCGTTGTATATTCTATGGAGAATGACTCAATTAGTATAGCCAATGAAATTGCAAGCTTGAGCTTGTAGACACATTGTTGTAAGTTTTGTTGCATCTTCATAATGTATGACGCTTTATCTAGATGTATGTACGTACAGTGCTATTCTTCAAAGCTTGTCAAGCAGTTTTGTGTCTTCCGCCTTCCAAATTAGGGATGCAGATTGCATACCTAATTTTGTGGTGTACCTAATTTTTTACTATTTAAGCTGGCTAAATATTGCAGTCGAGTACAGACCACGATTTTGTGCCCTAAAACTTTGAAAAACAATAAATCTAGCTCTACAGTCCGGCACCCGTCGCCCGCCATAAAGGAAATTTACTTCGGTTCTATATTCCATGAAAAATGTCTCAATTAGCCTACCCAACGAAATTGCGATCTTAAGCTTATTGACACAAAGTTGTAAGTTTTGTTGCAACATCAAAATGTATGATCCTTTGCCTAAATGTGGGTATAGTTTTGTTCTTTAAAGCATGTAAAGTATTCTATCTTCCAATTTTCAAATTAGAGATTATTGCTATGATAAATGGCGAAAGTCTCAATTGGTCTACCCAACAAAATTGCAATCTTAAGCTTTTTGACACAAGGTTGTAAGTTTTGTTGCAACATCATAATGTATGATGATTTGCCTAAATGTAAATGTAGGGCTGTTATTCGAAGCTTGCCAAGCAGTTTTGTGTCTTTCTCTTTCCAAATTAGGGATATAGATTCCATACCTAAATCTTCGTTATCACACTATTTATACGGTAGTTAAGTACACACAGCACGAGAGCCTGTAATTTCAGAATCCGGGGTACTATTGAATTTTTTTTATAGAAAAACTAGACGTAGTTCGACTTAGGATTTAAATCCAGGGCTATGCAGACCTACGAAGCAGTTTATATTGCAATATTAAAATATTTGTTCCACCAATTTGACGTATACGTAGTCGGCGCCGGTTTTCTTCGGAAAACAGTCGTTAGCTTTAGTTATTACCGTGACAGCGCCGGCGTTTCACTGCACGCGCAATTGGTACCGTGACATACATACGATGCCTGAAAGGCGAAAAAGGATAAACGATATGATCGTTAAATGACTAACAGTAATCAACTAAGTAATAATAGCGCTGAGAGTCTCCTACCTAGACAGAAATTACCATGGCCAGTCTAGAAGTATTTAAATAGACCCAGGTTGGCCGGAGTAGGGAAAACATGTTCAGGTGGAAACTCACAGATAATACCCAATCTGGTGTGCTTGTGCCGTATAACCCTAACGATGCCAATTATATCATGCTCTGCGTGCCCCAATACGTTCATGCATAGGGATTCAATCCTGCCTCCGCCAATGCAGACAAAGTGACCGCATTCTGGGACACTTCTATATGGTTATAGTATATCTGCCATTGAAACAATCTGAAGACGATAATAATCAATGCGATTGCATCTCTATCACGACTCATAGCGTTTCAAAAGTCGTGTCGTGAATCCCCTTTTGTCTTATAAGTATCGTATTTAATCAGACTTACGCGGTTGGGGAACACGAGATCTTGGGACAAACTGTTATTAGGTTCTTCAAACGAACAGTTTTAACAATCCAGAGTCTAGTGTTGTGCTCGGTATAATAGTAATCGCCCCCCCTATCATTAACCCCCTAACATAACCCCCTAACATTGTTGGAGAAATGTAGCTGTACATACACACCTCAGTTACTCCCACTTAGAGAATAACCTCGTGACATGACTCGTCAAAAATGGGATAGTCAATTATCGTTCCCAACATGACATCTTCCAGTAACTAATAATAATAAATCTAATATGTGAACTACTCGTTTATTAGCCTGACGTTAGGTTTTGTGCCCTCTCATCGTGTCACGCTTGTCACGCTAATGACCGTGCTGACACATTATTACAGTACAAAAAGCGCCATCAATAAATAGTACAATATTTTCTTGTACACTAATAGAAAAGCGTGAAAGTAGAGCGTGTTTGAGACGAACTGTGAGAGTGGAGGAGGCCAAAGAGGTCTATAAGAAAAGAACCTGGTGGAACTTTGTACTCTTTACCTACCCTGCAAAAGATCTGGAGTAATGATATAGATAGATGGGGTAATAGAAAAACTGTAGAGTCACTTTTCGTGTTATTTTTTTATTAGAAAAAGAAAGAGCACGTCTTATGTGATTATATTATAATAAAAATAAATACTTAGTATACTACACTTGCTTGTAGCAATGCGTGGCCGCCGTATTCTTAGTAACCACAAGGTTAGGCAGTGTACGGCTCGGTCAGTTTGAGATGGGTGACTGAAGGCACGTTAAGCCGTTGGTCTTGATAACCACTTCAAGTGGTAGTCTTTAAGCCAAGTTAGATAGGTGGGATAGGATAGGATAGGATAGGATATGGACAGACCTATCATTACCAATCCGTACTGGATCGGCGTGATGGAGTATGACCTATTCTCTCTTACTGCAACTGTAACAGAAGGGCTTGCCCAGAGATTATATTTTTTATAGGTTTTTTTATTAACACCTAAATAACTAGTGAATGATGTAGTGACTATGAAATATGTAGCGAATCGCAAGCTCGGTTATAAATGTGCACGTTGCCCTAGAAAAATATGACTGTGTCAATATTTATTATAATATTCAAAACATAGTCTTATTGTTACTCAGGCGAACCAACATTAACGTCAAATCAAATTTAGCAAAAACCTTCAATAAGAAAATGATTATTATTTTCATCAAGCCTCTGCCTGCGTAAATATTGATATAGGCAGTTATTTCTTGTAGAAATAATTCTGTGCCTGACTCAGCTGCGGATTAGTCCAGACTACAGTTCTGAGAAAGTTCTAGATTATATTACGGATTAGTCTGAACATTCATTGTCTTTTGGGTAATTTATTTCTTGGGCTCATATTTAATTGATGTATATTTTGATGTCTTTATACAAGATGTATCGTAAATAGCGCAAGACCTCAGACATTCCAATTAGATTATTGCTTCACAAATTGAATGGGCACACCAAATTTCCAAATTTGAAGTTTTTTACCCTTTTTTACTTACTTTTATACCCCAATTATCAATGAATCACGTACGCGTATTGAGAAATACGTTTTAGTAATAATGCATTTGAAATCTCCGTAAAGCTCTGAATCAAAAATAAATTTAGTTTGTTATAGCACACTGAAGGAGTAACTGCATTTGTTGCAAATAAAAAAAAGTAAGATACATTAAAAATAGTTGGAATCAATTCGGTAACCGATTTAGAATAAACTACTTTCAGGTCTTGCGTTAATTATGTTACACCTTGTATATGAGAATTCATAATAAAGAGGACGAAAATGTGTTCTGAAGACATAATATATCTTTATATTACGAGTATATAAACAACAATGTCTCCTCCCGCATTACTGATAGTTCGTCGCCCTATGATGATAACAAATTGTTTTCGTATTTTGTACTTATGGGGTCACCTACGTGGTTCTTAGCTATAGTTGAACATTAGGTAGCGCTGATGTCGACCTGGTGTGAGGCTGTGGGAAACCGCTAGCGTGTTTTTTAAGAAGTTACTGTAGTAAATTACCTCTCCCTTCACATTCTTGCCCATAAGCACTATAATAAGGGAAACACAACGGGACTGTTTTTTTAACTTGAGGTTTTCCTATAGCCATTTTTTGATAGTTCGTCGCCCTATGATGATAACAAATTGTTTTCATATTTTGTACTTATGGGGTCACCTACGTGGTTCTTAGCTATAGTTGAACATTAGGTAGCGCTGATGTCGACATGGTGTGAGGCTGTGGGAAACCGCTAGCGTGTTTTTTAAGAAGCTACTGTAGTAAATGACCTCTCCGTTCACATTCTTGCCCATAAGCACTATAATAAGGGAAACACAACGGGACTGTTTTTTTAACTTGAGGTTTTCCTATAGCCATTTTTTGATAGTTCATCGCGCTATGATGATAACAAATTGTTTTCGTATTTTGTACTTATGGGGTCACCTACGTGGTTCTTAGCTATAGTTGAACATTAGGTAGCGCTGATGTCGACCTGGTGTGAGGCTGTGGGAAACCGCTAGCATGTTTTTTAAGAACCTACTGTAGTAAATTACCTCTCCCTTCACATTCTTGCCCATAAGCACTATAATAAGGGAAACACAACGGGACTGTTTTTTTAACTTGAGGTTTTCCTATAGCCATTTTTTGATAGTTCGTCACCCTATGATGATAACAAATTGTTTTCGTATTTTGTACTTATGGGGTCACCTACGTGGTTCTTAGCTATAGTTGAACATTAGGTAGCGCTGATGTCGACCTGGTGTGAGGCTGTGGGAAACCGCTAGCATGTTTTTTAAGAACCTACTGTAGTAAATTACCTCTCCCTTCACATTCTTGCCCATAAGCACTATAATAAGGGAAACACAACGGGACTGTTTTTTTAACTTGAGGTTTTCCTATAGCCATTTTTTGATAGTTCGTCGCCCTATGATGATAACAAATTGTTTTCGTATTTTGTACTTATGGGGTCACCTACGTGGTTCTTAGCTATAGTTGAACATTAGGTAGCGCTGATATCGACCTGGTGTGAGGCTGTGGGAAACCGCTAGCGTGTTTTTTAAGAAGCTACTGTAGTAAATGACCTCTTCCTTCACATTCTTGCCCATTAGCACTATAATAAAGGAAACACAACGGGACTGTTTTTTTAACTTGAGGTTTTCCTATAGCCATTTTTTGGTTTTCCTATAGCCATCTTTCGAGCCCAGGGTCCAAGGGTGGTATCCAGATACCACTCTTCTATATCAGATACTCATTAAGATAAATCTAACGAGCCCAATGAATATACTACTGAAAAATCAGAATAAACGATAGGTATCAATATCACCGTATTTACATGGGTATTCTTAATTGCAGCTTAATGTTGTTGTGCATGAGAATTGAACCAACGTAACCTGCCAATCCGGTGCGAGGGTGACGTTCAAAGCAGTTAGTACTTATAAGTGATATTGTTTCATTCTATATAAGTTTTTTCTTTTTCCAATCAACCATTACAGAGTCAAAAAATGAATCTACCTATTGTGAATCATTAAATAAAATAATACCAAATATTCTGTTGTCTGTATTAACTTTATGTTCCGTCGTGGTTCTGTCGCCTTCCAATTTATAAAAAGCTTTTATTACCACTCAATTTTATTTCTTTGAGTATACCTATGATTAAAGTTATCCCATTTATTCTCATAATACTGAGAATATATCTTTTGAAAATAACTGAATAATTATTAATTATTTGGAAATTGTCGCATTGTTTTTACAAAAGTCAGTAACAAAAACAGACTGCGTTGCATAACTTCCAATTTTTCTATGCCAATTTCATTATTATCTTTCTTTATTCATTATCTTAGAGAATGAACAAAGACAAATGAATAAAATAAAAACAATATGTATAACGTGTCCAGGTCGTAATGATGGAGTGCGTATTAAAAATTAACTACAAAATTGCTTTAATGGTAAAAGAAAACATTGTAAGGAAACCTGTATGCCTAGGAGTTTCTCGAAGTTATGTGAATTTCGCTAACCCGCACTGGGCCAGCGTAGACTATGGCCTAAACCCTCTCAGTTTGGGAGGAATCCCGTGCCCAACAGTGGGACAGACAGTTTTTTAACGGGGCTAATATTATTATTATTTTATGTATAACGTATTTTTTTTTTTTCGAATTTATCAATAACCTAACTATTAACACCGCCTAACATCGTCGGCGAATAGTGGGTGTACGTATCCAGTTCACCTCGGCCACCTCCGCCTGGGGAATATAGGTGTTCCAGTGTTAATACCTATTCATATCATCACGCCAGATCACTTGCAGGGTAGACAGAGAGTACAGAGTTCCAACAGGTTCTTTGCTTACATACGTCTCTGGCTTTCTCCGCTCTAATAGTTCGTCTTATACACTCTCGCCAGTTTCGGAGACTTTTGACGTGTCCTTCAGATAAGACGTACCCTAGATCTAGACCTACCAAGACGTACCTAAGACGTACCGTAGACCTACAACTTTCCACTTTCGCATTGTATATCTGTTTTGTCCTTCTTTCTTCTGACATTCTCTCTATATGCTCGAACCAACCGAGCATACCCTTTCTCATTTTTACACTACTATTTCTTATACCTACTCGCTTTCTTATTACGCTGTGGCTACCTTTTCCGCAGAGCTTGCATTAAGACCGCATTTATCCTCCTTCATTATTTCATCCTCCTTTCATTCTCCTTTTTAGATACCCAGCTCTAGCTGCGCGTTTTGGCTTAAGTGCCGGCTCTCAAGTAGTTTTCCCATCGCACCATTCACCCTGCACTTACTCTTCTCTCTATGTCAGCGGTATATTTCTTACCCTTACTGAAGGCGCATCCAAGATATGCAAACTTATTAACTTGCTCCAGCACATCGCTACCAACCACAATCCTTGCATTCATTCTGGTTACTTCTCGTTAAGAACCCATAACTTTAATACTTACATTCAATACCATCATTAAAAAATTCTCTTTTAAAATTAATGAAAATTAGAACGACGGACGATTTAGCGCAGTGGTTAAGAGCTTGAGCTGCTCCGCCCACTGTGTCGAATAGTCGCGGGTTTGATTCCCGCACGGGACAAATCTTTGTGTGATCCACAATTATTTGTTCCGGTCTGGGTATTTGTTTGTGAATTTTCATGTTTGTAAACGCACCCACGACACAGGAATAAATCGTAGTGTGGGGCTACGTTTTTAAAAAAAAAAAGAAAAATAAATAAAAAGTTAGTATTTCACCACCTAAAAGTTTTCAGGTTTCCTAAAAGATATAAGAGAGAAACGAAATTGCATACAAAAATAACGAACTTTGCTACAGACTCTATATATTATCTACACATATAATCTGACATAAACGTTTTACATCGCGACGCGTGTAGGTAAAGCAGTAAAAAAGAAATGATACTGATTTAACACGGGCGAAGGTCGCGGGGACAATTTTGTTTACCCTTTTTACTCTAATGACCTGTAAAATGAATCCCTTCGCTCACCGACCCTTTAACGCTTCATAACCTGCGACTGGGAAAAATAACCCACCTTTAACTGGTAACCCCGTTACGTTGCACAGCTCGGGGTAAATAGGTTGTACCTCTAAGGCCTTATTACCGTAAACAATGCATTAGTTTAAAATATTGTATCTCACCTTTTTATGGGTTTTACCTTTTTGGTTTATCTTAAGGGGTTATAGTAGGTTGGAAGTTTTGGCATTTATATTCTGTGGGCGAGGTCAAGAATTTATTAATTCAGTTCGCTGAAAGTAAATGAAAGCAATGAATGAATTCATGCTCTGTACTTTTAGCGCGCATGTTAAACGATGTTATACCTTTACTACTAACATCTATGACAATAGTTGCAGCCAGTGTTAAATCAGAATACCTACTGTTATTTTGTTTTTGCTTAACCACGTAGTATCCGTACTCAGTGGGTCTAACCTTTATAGTACCCGTAGTTTCGGCTCTTGAAGTTTGATTAGTCCAATCGGAATAGAAGACAGTCTAAGTAAAACCAGTAAAAGAGGAATGTCATTTTGGGGTCATATTAATTGGCACACTGTTTTTAGTGTTTTTATGCATTAAAATACTTTTAATATTTACTATATATTGCACATAATATGTACCTATAAATGCCAATACACATTATAATGCATCCGAATTTAATCAACCCACAACATACTAAAACTCAGTAACGAGATGCAATTAATTTATGTAACCACAGATCGTATTTCCATTTTTATTTATACAACCATGCCTGCCTGCCCACCCGGCATCCCAGCCATCTTATGGCCACGATCGTTAAGTTTTTATTGCAAAATGACAATAAATTTAAAACTCAAAGATGAGATCTTTCATCAAGATTACGAGAAAACGTCACATTTATTTTTTGTCAATAATGAAATATAGCAGCATTGAAACTGAAGCAGTGATAGCCTAGTGATTAGACTGTTAAGGAAACGGTAAAGGAAAACTTCGTGAGGAATTCTGCATGCCTAAAAGTTTCTCGAAGGTGTGTTAAGTTCCCAACCCGCACTGGGCCATCGTGGTGGACTATGGCCTAAGGCCTCTCATTTTGAGAGGAGGCCCGTGCCCACGGTGGGACAGTTCCTTAGCAGGGCTAATATTATTATTATTAATAATAATGAAATGAGACATATAATTAGACTCTATATTAGGTACTCAGTGACAATAGTCGTTTAAATTAACAGTAAATTTATTCTGGTTTATATGAATTAATACGAATATAAAGAAATAAATTGTTTAATATTTTTTGCGAATTACTAAAATAGGATATTAAAATATGTGGTTGCATTCACTAACTGTGCAAAATTGTTTACAAGCAGCTCACCTCAGTCGTTATCAGGATCTTGAGTATGACTTTACCATATAAGAAAACAACTTTATTTGGGATGATAGATTTTGCACAATATGATTGAACCACAAAAACAACTTTAACCATCATAACTTGGTGGCTCGTAACATTTATTTCATTATAGAAGAAAAATTATACGAATAATTATATGAATAATTAAAAGTTGAAATTCGCTTTAAAAATATTCTTGTTGTATTCGTGAAGTAAGTGAATTATTTCATAATCTATGTATATGGAAAATCTTGTAATTGGGAGGTTTGATGAATGATGATAAATAAATAAAAATAAACACCGTCACGCCTATATTCCCTAAGTGGGGGTTGCAGAGGTGTACTGGTACACCCACTTTTCGCTGGCGATGTTACGGCATATGTAATAGGGGGTGAACGTATTTCCATATATCGGATACAATTTCAGACTCAGGACTAATACTGGAAATTTTTCATTAGAAAAACTACATTTGTCCGACCTAAGATCTGAACCAAGAACCTCGTAATCGCAAAGCACTTATTCGCCATTAGATTAACGAGGCAGTCCCACTAGACCAACGAAGCAGCCATGAATGATAATAATCGCAGCTTTATGTGGATCAACTCCGCTGCTATCACAAAAGGTTTGTGTTAGTTACGACAGGGAAACGCCACCGGTCAGCCTATTGTGCAAACGGCTTTGGTGCCTCGTTTGAAACGTGCTAGTAGATTTATTTATTTATTCTTTATGCACATATGTATGTAAAAAGGCGGACTTAATGCCTGAGGCATTTTCTCCCAGTGTGGAATGGATGGTGTGGAAACATGTATGGTAGGTGCGAAAATACGAGGCTAAAAAATTCAAGAAAATAAATATAAAATAAACTAATAATAATACTACTATAAAACATATATATATATATATATATATGTTTATATGTATGTTTATGTATATATATATATATATATATATATATATATATATATATATATATATATATATATATATATATATATATATATATATATATATATACATAAACATAATGACGTGAAACTATCATTGAGAGGATTCTGGCAACATTTCGAGTAGGTACTCGTGTAGTTTTTTTTCAAAGAGAAATGGTTCGTTACCATCTTGAGTTCCTGAGGCAATGCATTCCAACGAAGGATAGATTGTACGAAGAAGGAGGAGTGAATAAAATCAGAACGATGAGAAGTGCACTGAACAAGACGATTGCTTGAGGAGCGAAGATTCTTTACTAGTGGAATACCTATTATTAATTTGCTAATAGCGTATATTATAGCGTTTGACGTGGAATAATATAGCAGAATACCTACATTTATCTTTACAAGCATGAAGTACATTACACGCAACCGAAATCAAATTTAAATTGTCTGGGTGCTATTTTAATTTTTAATATGATGCTTATATCAAACCCAAGTAAATGGGACAGGATACCCGTGCGAGAAGGGTGTGTATGTAGTTCGCACATTTACTGGCTTTAGATATGATTCATTTCAAGAATTAATTAACTTTGAAATACTAAACTTAAGAGTATTTTCTACAAATAAATAGCACCCTAGAACGGTTTTGTAGCCGTAAAATCCGTTTATAGATTAGCATTCCACAAAAACGTAATTGCTTACGTGTTGGTTTTCGCGTTTTCACTACAATGATTGTCATTGATTGTGCATGATACGAATTTTATTGGGCCGTAAAGCGGCTATAACGGTCCACGTTCCAACCGTCTTTTGTTTACCGTATAGTTTTATTTTCGCGAATGTTCGTTACGCAACGTGTTTAGTCACTGGAAGAAACTTACTGTGATGTCTTTATTGATGGCTTTGCTTTAGGAACAAAAAATAAACAGTGACGGTCACAGGGGACGATAGAAGGCTACGCTTACAATAAAATATACGCGTAGTCGAAAATAAATCTCGCTAAAAATTCCACTGGAAATTTCCGCAAGTTGTAATCAATAAATAGCTTGCTCTGTCAATACTTGAGTTTAGTAACAATACAAACATATGTATATTCCACGTCTTATTGTGTTTAGGTCTTATGGTGTTAATGTTGTGGTTGCTTTAAAATGTGGCAGAACTTAGAAATTGTAAGTTGGCGATCCAAAATAATAAAAAGATACATAATATCTGGTTTGCTATTGAAAATATAGGGATTTTACTTTCAAAATGTGAATCATGTAGCTACTAATTAACCAATTTCAGACACTCTTAATTAGGTGCTCTAATATCTAAAGCTTCTCAAAACATATAGAACGCAACAGTTGTCACATTCAAGTGTCTTTCACTCGGCATAAGAATAAAGTAAAAAAATAGAATAAGATAAACAATCAACGGCGAGTAACAATAGCCTCGTCTAAACGGAGCACCATCTTGAAGTGAAGGATCGTACGATACCGGCCTGATTTCAAATCATCGAGTCTCCAGCTTTAATATTTCATTCTTTACAAATGGACTGGCATTTCTGAACGAGTTTTGTTCCGATGAAAAACTGAGTCAACACCATTTTAGCATGAATATCAATATAATATTCGACCTTTGAGAGAATAATTATTAGGCTCTTGAAATATTTTTATGAGGAAATTCGGAAAGCGATTTTGTGTGTAATTGGCAATTATTCGCTTTGACTGACAAATTTTCTTGGTTGGAGAAAATATTAATAATCGATTTTTTTTAAATTTGCTTTTTCCTAAAACTGTCGTAATTGACACCGTGTCACATTTATAACGACTTGTATGTAGTATAAAATAGACTTAAGTAGTTAAATTAGTGTCCTGAAACTAGCCATCGTATGGAAATGTAATAAGCACATATAATGTATGAATAGCTCTCAAGGGCCATTAGTTTGTAAAATTATTATGCCGTAGGGGCTAAAACAGCTTTTTAAACAAAGCCAGATTTGAATTTCAATTAAGAATTAAATTTCAAGATAAATCTATTGACAACGGGCAAAGTGCCGCTAAAAGTTAATTGGATTGGTTTCAGCTTCACTCGAAGCTTCTCAGTCTGGACTATTAATTCGAAATTGGCTTTTTATGCCCCTTTTATTAAAAGCACACTTTGAGACAAAACCGTTTTTAAACTTATTTTTTTAGAGCTGCTGATGACTCCATTGTTAAAACGCATTTTTTTGGAGTTGCTGATTACTCTTAAGGTTTCGCCACGTAGCCGACGCAGCGCGACGGGAACGCGACAGTGGCGCGGCTTGGAGGGTTGTAATGTACTGAAATGTATAGGAGACGCGCCGCCATCGCGCTCAATGCGATTATAAACGAAGCACGGTAGCGAGACGCCAATATGCGTGCGAGCGGGACGCTAGTATTGGGCGTGGGCCCGGCCGGCGTGACGTTGCTTCCGCAGTGTGACGCCCTGTCGACCGCCGAACGCGCGTAGCCGAGCGTTTCCCGAGCGTTCCCGTCGCGCTCCGTCGGCTATTTGACCGAACCTTTAATGTTGAGACAATTATTCCATAATAAAAAGTACAGTTTCAATGAAAAATGTTGTTGGAGTTGCTCATTACTTTTATATTATTATATCTATGATTTATATCTTTATATAGGCGTAATATTGTAGAATAAATTATTCCAAAACAATTTTTTTTATGATAAATGGACATCATTTTACTTCTCGGCTGTGTTCCTAGACGTACAGCAAGCTTCCAACAGGGCTTACTGTATAAAATTCAGAAACTGTTGCCACATCATTATTATATACTACTCAAATCATATTAAGAATACACTATCTTTCGGATAAAAATGAATGGCTCTTACTCAAAATTTCATGAAATACAAGCTGGAGTACCCCAAGGCTCCATTCTGGGTCCAAGATTATATCTGATATACACGGCAGACATACCAACTACGCAAGGAGTTCTTTCTGCTAATTTTGCTGATGACACAGCTGCCCTGTCCAACAGCGTGTCGCCGTATACAGCCTCGCTAGTGTTACAAAGTCACCTGGATAAGATACACACCTGGATGAATAAATGGCGAATAAGAGCTAGTGCCAACAAATCAAAACACGTGACGCTTACACTTAGAAAGGAAAATTGTCCACCTGTAAAATTAGGAAACGACACACTCCCTCACAGTGAGGTAGCCAAGTATTTGGGCATATATGTGGATAAAAAGCAAACATGGATACATCATATTGCAAAAAAACGTGATGAGCTGTTGAGCTCATCACGTTTTTTTCGCAATATGATGACATACAACTTAGAAAACTTAAATAGCTCCTGGGGAACTCATCACCAGTGACCTTAGAAAACAAAATGCTAATTTACAAAGCAGTGCTAAAACCTGTATGGGCATACGGATTTGAACTGTGGGGTTCAGCAAAGAACTCTAACATAGAAATCTTGCAAAGATTTCAAAATAAAGCTCTCAGAATCATATCTAGTGCTCCATGGTTTATGCACTCCATACATGAGCATCTACAAATCAGAACAATCAAAGAGGAAATTACGCAAAGAGTAAAACTGTACAAACAGCGAATGGGGGCACATGCCAACCTTCTAGCTCGACTCTGTGTGAACCACCGAAAGTCAATAGACTAAAACGTCGCCATATAATGGCAATATGATAAAAAAAAACGAAGAAGAGGCAGATCCTTCACTGGAAGGATAAACCTCACCCGCCAACCACTGGCATTCAACCCATCTGCTAATGGCTAGTAAGCCGATTGCATAATATCCGAAAAAGGAATAATAAATAAAAAAATTACATCATCATCATCAGCCAAAATACTTTGATTGCAGGACAAAAGCCTTCCATAAAGATGGCCACGACGACCGACTTTGTGCTTTACGTATCCAGCCTTAACTTCCGAGCTTCATTGGACCATCGGACCACCTTGACCCACTTCACATCTTTCGGTATGACGTCGCCACTCGAGACTCTACACTTGAAGCTGTAGACGATTATGTATAACTGGGACAAACAGGTCAATTGTCCAAATCAACTCGGTTTGGCTGCGTTCGGGAAGCTACGTAACATCTTCTCGTTTCAAATACCTCAGTGACTCAAGACAAAAGTCTGTGACCAGTGAAAAATTGTTCTTGGATTTAATTAATATTGAGCACAAGTCATTTTCAGCATTTTAAGATAAGTATAAGAAAATTCTATTAGCTACAGCAAAGTTAATACAATTCCACGTCATTAAGTGTTTTACGTACACATACTGCGGTGCGTATCAAATTGCCTTGCTTCAGGCAAGCAAACAATAGGCTCATTTTAGTTAAATTCCCCCTCGTAGCGTTTCAAAGACAACCCGTGCAAGCTCTGCTTTGTGGCAAAACGTTTTGGAACAAAACTCCGCATTCGAATTTTCCACCTGAAACCGCCTAATGTGAACCTTGTGCGGTTGGCATATAGACGTATATCAAAAGGCTTTTGAGTGATGCGGGTATTTTTTTTTCGTTCCGTTTCCATGTAAAAGGCTAAAAACAAAAATTACATTCCAATTCTGTTTGCAGTGCTTCAAATCTTTTTGGTTATTTGGTTTTCGGTTTTATAATTCAACTCTTATTGGTTTTCGAACCGAATCAGAAAAAAATAATATATCTGGGAAACATTTGGTTTTAAAAATATTTATTTACTTAGGAAAACAACATAATGGTAAATCAATAGCCCCACACCGTGGGTCGTTTGATTTAATACATTGAGTTGTTACGTAAGTACGTATTAAAACAAAAAATGGCGGGTAACTTGATGACCGCGGAGATAACAGAGATGTTTGTGTTTTCATAGATAATATAATGTTTCTCGAGTTGTTTAAGCAGTATCTCATTGCACAGGAAGGCATATTTTTCTATAAAACTTAGCACTCGAGCGTGTTACGTTGCGGCAAGCACCTGACACAAGGTGAGCTAAAGTGAATGCACTCTTACTTTTGCTACAAAGAATAGTTAAGGTTTCTTCTCTAGTACGTGGTACATACTAACGCAATGATTTAGTGCAGAGGTCTGTAAGGAAAGAACCTTCTAGAACACTGTACTCTCTGCCTATCCCGCAACGAATCTCGCGTGATGATATAGATAGATATATAGATATAGATTTAGTGATATAGATTTAGTGCATGATTATATTTCTGAAAACATTACACCGAGTAATGTCTCAAAAACAACAATACTAATTTTATTACATAAGCAAAAAGTGATATTATGTTCAATTCTATATCTTTTCAACGTGCATCAGTACCCATGAATAGAACCTCACCTGTACTTTGACAAGAAGCTCAAAATTTTATATCAAAAGCAACTTTATGATAACAATGCATTACAGGGAGCTTTTATACTCTGCGATGCCATTATATTTTAATGAACAAACTCGTTTGAATTGTCCGCATCATTATGCAAGCATTCGTTACAAAAAAGCCGTTGAAAGCGAACTTTTTCAATTTTAGTTATACTGTGAGGTACGGGAAATAGGAAACCGGGCGTAGCTTGAACTACCGGTACATTAATATGGAGGTATATCAAAATATATGCTTGTGGCGTCTTTTGTACGTATATACGATTAACTTAACGAATATATCCTGAAATATGGGTTAGAATAGTCACGCAATGGGTACCTGCAAATGGACATAGACGTCGGGGCAGGCCTAGGAAACGTTGGTGCGATGATCTAGATGCTTTTTATAAAGATTGGCCAGAGATGGCCAATCACAGATCCATGTAGAAGATTATGGTGAGACCTTTGCCCAGCAGTGGCCCAAAACAGGTTCACAAAAAACGAAGATTAACTATCGATAGATGAAACCAGCTTCATGGCAAAATCATATAAATAAAAATAAGACGGAGGTTCTCTGTAACCTACTGTAGGAACTGTCCTTTGCCACTTAGCAAGCCCTAGTAAAATACCTTGAAAAGTATATCTTCCTTCCACTGCTTTTGCGATATATCGCACCTAATTATAGTGTCTCACACATAAGGTTACTAAGATGTTGTTGAATTATACCATCGGAAGGAAACAAAATTGTATTGGATCACATAAGTAGTAAAATAAAATAAAAATACATATCTGTCAAAGGTATGAGGAAAATATGTGAAGACCCCTCCATTTTGAAAGCATAAAACTTCCATAACAGGAGCTATGATTTCTACATCAGTAATTATACAGTAAATAAGTACTTACTGAAAGTTTGGTCAAAAGTAACAATACTGTCTCTGAAGTATCTTTTATTGAGGTTTAGTTTTTTCTCCGAAAAACTCGGGCAATTTGCCTCTTAAAATATTTCTGAACCTTTCCATATGGAGTTTTTTTTATTCAGTACGAATATTATACGTTTCCAGCGGCACGTGCTGGAATGGTAAAAGTTTTTGTAGATGCCGTATTGGAAGAGAGATTAAAGTTTTACTATTTTATGTATCATGTCTGTTTCTTGCTTTACCCAACTAGGTTAAGTTTATCTAATTTTTTACTTCCTCTTTAATATTGCTATAGTATACTATACAAGCAGTGATAGCCTAGTGGTTAGACCGTTGGACTGCAAAGTCAGAGGTCTCGGTAAACCCAGGCACGCACCTTTGTCTTTTCGAAAACATGTGCGTATTATAAATTAACTATCACTTGCTTCAACGATGAAGGAAAAACATCGTGAGGAAAGCTGCATGCCGTAAGAGTTTCTCGAAGGTGCGTGAAGTTCGCCAACCCACATTGGGCCAGCGTGGTGGACTATAATATATAATATTTATTAAGGACAATTTCTTATAAAATATATATATATATATATATATTGTATAAAAAAAAATGCTCCACCGACAGCAAGGTCTACGACTCAAGCTACCGGTGGTCAGGGCTCCAGAGAGAGGAACCTCCTCACAATGCGTGCCGTGTCCAACATTACTGCCTTCTGTATCAGACCCTTTACCCAACTGCCTAGCGAGAGCTTCTCAAGGTGTTTACCGAAGCTCTTCGCTATAAGGCAGTTGACTGAAACGACCATCGGAATAATGATGGTTGAATCGACATTCCACATGGTGGTAACCTCATGGGCCAGGTCCAAATATTTAGATAATTTTTATTTTTCGGCCTTCACAAGGTTCCATGCGGAATGGTGACATCAACTAGCATTACACGACGCATCGATCGATCTATTATCACGATATCAGGTTTATTGGATACAATAGTCCTGATAATAGATCTATCCCAGTAGAGCGTGATATGACCACTTTCGGGAACTGGAAGAGGCTGGTATATGTGTGTGTATAATAATAATATTATTATTATACTATACATATACCCTGAACCGAAAAGTAATAGACATGTGCATTCTCCCCATACTTACCTACGGCGCACAGACTTCGTCTTGAACAACGTTACAAAAGTCTAAACTCGCAGTTTGCCAGCGCATCATGGAGCGCAGTATTCTAGGTATTGAACTTACCGATCATGTCTAAAATAGTGTACTGCGCTCCATGACACAAATAGTCGTTGTTGATCAAAAACCGCCAGGTTGAAATGGTATTAGGCTGGCCGTATCTGCAGCATGTCGGACACAGTAAATAATATATATCCTATCGATTGTTTGGTTCCTTAACATTTAAAATGTACACCTACCAACATTTAATACTAACATAAACTATCTCACTTATATTTGTGAGGGGAGGCCTTTACCCGGTTGTGGGAGGATATATGCTGATTTATTAAGTAGAATTTAAGAAGAATTTATACAATCGAAATAAAGACAAAATCAGAATCATTATATTAATACGTGAAGCAAAAACTTTGTACCCCTTTTTACGAAAATTGCGCGGACGGAGGAGTATGAACTTTCCCTCACTTATAGTTTATATCGAGAAGGAGCGCAGAATGCTAATATTTTTTTAAAATAACGCATAAAAAATACATTAAATCAATAAAAAAACACATTACACACACTACCATGTATTTGACACAATACACTTCAAATTGAGAATAGACTAATATTGTTTGTTTTTAATATTATTTGTCTATAGTCTTACTGAATGTCAAACATAACCAGCAAACGATGAAAGACTTTTTACAAAAGCATAGTTTATAGAGAAGTTTTGTATCATTAATTAAATTATCGAAATATGTATGTCAAGTTCAATGGACAGCATGTTCTTTTTGTTTTAATAAAAAAAGGTATTCTCTATTTTAATAAATTTTTTTTAAATGTCATATAATTTGTTTGAAAAAAAATAGGCAAATTAACAGTGTAGCCTTGGCGAAATCTGAGATTATAGAGGTATAGTCTTTGACAATAGAACCTTAATAATGTTCAAACTTATAATTTAAATTAATTGTGGTCAAATTTCGACCAATGGGCGACCACTAGTTAATACAAATACGCATAGAATACAATAGCTACAGTAACATTTAGAAGATAATAATATCTCGTCATTTAATATTCAGTGTCTTTATCATCGTTCAAGTCATAATCTGGGGCATTAACAAGGTATGACATGTTAATAATCTTCCTTTGACACATAACAATAATGTATTAAGTTTAGTACTTGAAATAGTGCCAAGTGATGGTAGCCAGAGACCGCATCCAGCACAAGCGTGGTTAATTTACGAGGTAACTTATAAGACTAAGTTATCGAACTCGTGAAGTATGTTTCAAGATAAGCGTCGTCACAGTCTCTTGACTTGTCCTTCAGATAATACACGGTCTATTTGGTCATGGTAAGATAATTTAGATCTTCCCCGGTACCTACATTGTATATCTGTTTTGTTATTCTTTCTTCTGACATCCTCTCTATTTGCCGGAACCAACGGAGCATGCCCTTTCTCATCTTTACACCGATACTATATTTCATACCTGCTCGCTTTCTTACTACGCTGTTGCGAATACTGTCGGTCAGCTTGACTCCGTACATCTTCCGCAGAGCTCGCATTTCGACCGCATTTTACCTAATTTCATTCTCCTTCCTACATACCTAGCTCTCGATGCCATATAACAGCGTTGGGACAAGCACTACGTTACCCTTGGCTGCGCCTTTTGGCTCAAGTGCCTAAGTTAATGGTGCGATGGGAAAGCTACTTGAGAGTTTTCCCATTGCCCCATTAACTTTGTTCCCTGCACTCACTCTTTTCTCTATGTAAGCGGTGTATTTCCCATCCTTACTAAAAGCGCATCCAAGATAGACAAACTCATTCACTTGCTCCAGCATATCGTTACACCACAATCCTTACATTCGTTCTGGTTTCTTCCCGTTCAAAAACCATAATCTAGGTTTTCTTTACATTCCAGTTCTTTACAAGTGTAGGCCATTGTTCATGCAGTCATCTTTCATAACTGTGACTAGTGTTTGCAGATCAGTGGCTGTTGGCGCTATTTAAGCCGCATAATTTACATATAGTAGATGGTAAACCACTAGTTCACCCATTTGTAAATCTTAATTTATTCAATTCTGTCAATTTTCAAATGCTGTAAAACCAAATATCTTTTATCAATTCTAATTTAAGAGTTGAACTTTTAGTTAGTAGTTAGTTTTTTTGAATACTTGCATATAATTTCGAATAACATTGTAACTTACTCATTTTAAATGATTTATTATCTATTATTTATTTAACTCTGACCAAAAAAATCTGGTTAGAAACGTTATCTTCTAATAAATTGATATTATAGTTTCCAAGGGGACATATGTTTCATTAGAAGTGGACGCTTTGACTATACGCTTGAACTTATACACAACAATGAACAGATCATGTAAATACAACCAAGATGAATTTTTCACACACGCCTATATTCCCCAATCGGGGGTGGCAGAGGTGTACTGAGTACACCCACGTTTCGCCCACGATGTTAGGTCCCATGTAATAGGTGGGGAGCCTATTGCCGTATACCGGGCACAATTCCAGACTCCGGACTCGTACTGGGAAGTTTTCGTTAGAAAAACTACACTTGTCCGACCTAGGATTTGAACCTAGGACCTCGTGATCACAAAGCGATGCGCTTTGCCAATAGACCAACGAGGCAGTCGATTTTTTAAATTTGGTAATAACGGTACAATAATATAATACTATCAAAGTGGAGGAAGCAATCTATACTCTCTGTCTTCTCCATTAGGCATTTAGCGTTATGTTATAGATAGATAGATTTGATTCCTAATTATTAGAAAGCCAAAGTAATTCACCATGTAGCAATGCATCAAAAAAGGGCATAATAATCATTACGAATGGAAAACCCGCCTTTTTCACGGCAACCCCAAAATTTCTAATATAATATTGGTTTTTGCAGCATCACCCGCTAACGATCACAGTCGGTTATTAGACCTCTATTTGGCGGATCATAGGATTTTTTGCCTGTATTCATTTAGCCAAAAAACTGTTAGTTCTTTTTTGTGGTAAAAATATGAAGAATAAGAAATATGAACTATAAATTGCGTGTTCATAGATTACTAAAAGAAAATGTTGCGCTTTGATTGATTTATAACCTAAGTTTTTTATTTATACGGGTAACTGGGTCAAGATTGAAATTTGTAGAAACCAGTAGCTTCAGGCCTAGGATATTTATTTATTTATTCTTTATGCACTAGTGGTACAAAGGCGGACTTAATGCATTAGGCATTTTCTACCAGTCAGGTCGGGTGATACAGAAACAAGTGAGGCAGGTGCGAAAACTACATAAGGATGAAGAGAAAAAGTGTGGTTGCTAAAAATAAGTATAATATATTATATATACTTACAATACATATTCTTAGCGTCAACAGTTCGCCAATTAAACTGTTTAGCCCTGGGTCATGAAACGACGATTTACAAACAGAGTAGGTATACTGCAAAAAATTCAACTATTGGTTAGTGGTATAATTGTGATAAATTACGTTGGTACTTATAGTGGCCACACATTAATCGCACTACTGGATCTAATTAGTTTGATAAGCCTTGGTTGATAAGCATCAACCTTCTGATTTTAATCAATTATGTATAAAAAACAAATGATTTACCTTAATTTTAAAATCTAACCACGACTTTAGTGCCTAGATTTTTAAAAAGTTTTTAAAACTCTTACTCTACTTGATTATTCTTATGCGTGTTCTCTATCTTTGAATTGAGAATTGAATAAAATAAAATACTAAGCCTATATCCCCCGAGCGGAGATGATTTTTATTATTGTACCAAAAAACCAAAAAATTGTTCCTTGGTCCATGGCATACGTTTAGAACTAGTCTAGTTTTTCTTTATATTTTCAACCTATAATTGTTTGATTTGTGTCTAGAACAAACTTAATTTGCTTCAGTAGCTATATCTAACTTATTATAGATAAATTTCTATCATATTCAAGTTTCCATAGATAGTACAAATGTTCCATTCTATGACCCTTTAACGTAGTGCCCCCAAGGGGGCCCTTTATCTCTTCATACCTCGTTGATTCCGATTATCTTAGCACCGCCAATTTCGGGAATAAAGGAATAGATGGTGCGAGGTAAAGGATTCCATAAAAGCTTTCAGATACGATAATGGAACAATTACATATATGATTTCGGTATAGTTTACTGTATGCAGTGATAGCCTAGTGACCGTCGGACTGCAAAGCCAGAAGTCTCGGGTTCAAACCCAGGCACGCACCTCTTTCTTTTCAAAAGCATGTGCGTATTAAAAATCAATTATCACTTTCCTTAATGGTGAAGGAAAACATCGTGAGGAAACTTGCATGCCTAAGAGTTTCTAGAAGGTGTGTGAAGTTCGCCAACCCGCACTGGGCCAGCGTGGTGAACTATGGCCTAAACCCTCTCAGTTTGAGAGGAGGCCCGTGCCCAACAGTGGGGCAGTTTCTTAACAGGGCTAATATTATTATATTATGAAGTTTTTCTGTAAGTATTATGACTTCGTTTACTAAGAAATTTCAATAGGAATACTAAACCAGCCCGCAATATCTTAGCAAAAGAGCAAAGAGCTTCTTTACTTACTACTTACTAATAAAGGTGAGAGATGATAGTTCATACTCTACCATGCAAACCAACTGCGCATAGGCAGAGTAAGAAGCAACCTATTGAATTCCAACCTGTCAAAAAGTAGTGGGTACGAACTTGTATGTGTTATTGAGATTAAATTGAATTCCGTCTTTTATTATATTGAATTGTCTTCTTCTTTACTAATTTATAAAATAGAACTCGTGAGCGGTGGTTTGTCATTTCAAATGGGGCCCTTATTAATACTTTAAAATAGTGTGTCAATTTGACAAGTTTTATTATTACAAATTCTATAAATATAGTTATTATTACAAATGGTCAGTACTATAAAATATAGTACTTTGTCATATATTAAAATAATTTAGTATGCCGCAAGCAATGTGCCCGCGAATATTGCCATAAAGCGAATACCGGAGAAAATTTAATGGTTTCAATGTAAATAAAGCTAATTTATGGCAGGTTGCGGAATTTTATGTAAAACAATCCATTTGACACCTCCAGAAACTAAAATAATTGATTTATTATAATGGTTTTAAAGTTGTCTTTAAAGTTTTTAATGAAGTTGCTGTTTCTTTTCTTCGTTAAGATGGGGGATATTTTGATTATAAAAAAAAAAAAAAGTACAGAAAGGACATGGTTCTGCGCCCATACATGATTTGCCCCAGAACCAACAGCAATAAAAAATACTTGTATGATTTCAAATCAAATTCAAAAACAATTTCTTAAGGCATTTATTATTAAACGGACAAGCGGGGGAATCGCAATATTGCACAAAAAGTATTAGACTTTGAGGTTATAATTCACTAGCCATTAATTAATACATATGAGGTTATATTGTGTGTTGACATTCAGTAAAAATGTCGGCGACTTGTAAGTATATAAGTACTTACAATACTTTGAAATATTCGTTTTAGATTGCAAATTGTCCGTTTGATACGGACGGATGGATATTAAAATAATAGCAAATATCCGTATATTTGCTATTATTTTAATTAAATAGATGAATAATTATGGCATGGGTCAAATTTTTGTTGGTTTTGGGGCAATTTTCGACAATGTCTTTTGTCTAGTCCCTATATTTTTTTGATATATAGTTTTGATGCCATTTTATTTCATTATTGCGAGAAGCAGGTGGCCACGAAACTGCCTCCACTAACCCACATTGGGTTCCGCGTGGTGGAGTATGACCTAATTTCTCTCCCCTCGATTTGGGAGAAGGCCTTTGCCCAGCAGTGGGACAGAATAGGCTGTTATTCTTAACACGCTTTTATTACTTTGACCTGTAACTGTGTATCTATGTATGTAACGGAATAATTTCCACCAACTTTAAGGCGTCAGATTATCTTGAAAATTGGTGCACGTATCAAGGGCCGATGACAGTACAATAATTCGACGGACGATTTAGCGCAGTGGTTAAGAGCTTAAGCCGCTCTGCTCACTGTATCTATTAGTCGCGGGTTCGATTCCCGCACGAGACAAATCTTTGTCCACAACTATTTGTTTCGGGCTGGGTATCTGTGTATGTGAATTTTCATGTTTGTATACTTACCCGCGACACAGGAATAATCCTTGTGTAGGACTACGTTTTTATTAAAATAAAAAAAATATTTTACAACTTTGACCTTACCTTATATCCTGACTAGGATCACCATAATCTGTCTGCCTGTCTGCCTCTCCGGTTCGAATCTTGTGATCCATTTTCAGGCACTTTCAGATATCCGATTGAGCTAAAGGGTGGCATGCACACATACACCGTCACGCCTATATTCCTCATGTAGTTGTGGCAGAGGTGTACTGATTACACCCACTTTTCTAAGTCCCATGTAATAAGGGGCGAGCCTATTGCCATATATTGCCATATACAGGGCACAATTCCAGACTTCAAACTGATATTGGTAATTTTTCGATACAAAAACTACATTTGTTACAACCCAGGACCTCGTGATCGCAAAGCACATTATTCGTCGCTAGACCAACAAGGTAGTCGAAAGTAGTTAGGCATACGTATATAAGTTTAATGGCAATGCAATAATATGGTACCATGGAGCTAGTCTGATGACAGAGTAGCCATGGGCACATGCCAACTACACAACATAACTATCTCGTCGTCTTCGACAAGTAATATACTACCAGATGATGTGTAGGGTCTGATGATAAAGCGGAAAGGTGGCCAAGGGAAACACCCAACTACTCAACATAACCCTACCGTGTTTTGGGATCGTTGGGTTTGTCTTGACGAGTTTTGTAGACCCAGATGGTGTCCAGGGTCTAATAATAGAGCAGGAGCGTGGCCATCGAAACTACCCAACTCCTCAAATTAAAATTCGTATTCTTATTACTATAAGTATGACTACACCACTGCCGTATTAGCGTTAAAATTATTCAAGATAATTTTTAACGTAAATTACCGTATATATTTTTTATTTTACTAGTCTCAAGTCTTCGCTATCTATTTTTTCTTTTGAAAAACTTTAATACACCCTATAAATTATTCTTGCAACATGGTTGTGTTTACGAACATTCGATTTACATAAAAATATCTAGACTAAACAGATAGATTTGATTCACACTTGCCCCGTGCTGGATCGAACCAGCGCCTACTCCATCTAGCGATCCGAGCGACTTACCCTCCAACCACTAGGCCAAGGTGTCACAAGTAATATTGGCCATTCACTATCATAAAGCAAAACAACAATACCGAGTCACCTCTTATCGACCCATCCAGGTTCCTTATTCCCTATGACCAAACACAGTGCGTTACGATAACTCCGTGTAATAGTATTCTGTATGCCACCAGTGTACCATTAAACGATAATTTCACATAGTAATGCAAACACAATGATAAGGCGGCACGTTACGTGTTTAATTGGTCATAAGGACCCTAGCTGTTGATTTGTATACTTGGACGGACTTTATGGAATAGGAACACGAGATGGAGTACTGAATTATTCTACATTAGCCGTTTCCCGCGACTTCTTACCCGGTCGACAACAGCACCACCTACCGGGACTATGTTATAGCCTATGTTACTTCAGAATAAGGTAGCTTTCTAATGGTGAAAGAATCATTAAAATCGGATCAGTAGTACCGGAGATTGCCCCGAACATCCAAACTCACAAACTTTACCTCTTCATAATATTAGTATAGATTACTTAAATCAGGTTATGTTTTAGATCATGTTTTATTTATACTCATTAGACAGTAAATCAGAATAACTATTATTCGAAGTCAAGAATACCCTACCACGCGGTAGGTATGGAGATAGCATTGTGGCTTATTCCACTCAACTACATAGCTATTGTTCTCAAAACTTGAACGTCCATACTATTTTTTCCCTCGGCTCCAAAATCATTTTGGTAACATTATCAGCAAAAGTACAGGTTTCACTTTAAGAAAAGAATTTTTAAATATGTTGGGATGGACTCCCATCCATACTCATGTGTTTTAAGTCCTAAATAACAATACCACCATAAACATTGTGTTTTGAAAACGTAGCTTCTAATAAGAAGTTTTTAACTTCGGATTTGGAAATCTCACTAAGACAGATATTTATTTTTAAAAGCTCCATAGTACGATTATGCTGCGATTAAAACAAAAATCAATTTAATACAAGAATAACATAAGGATCATCTCTGTCTACCCTGCAAGGGATCTGGCGGGAAGATATAGATAGAGATAGAATAACATAAGATTTTTAAATTTTAAATCAAGAAATAAACTTATTTCTGATTGTACATTTTGGAAATATATAAAAATATTTTGGAGTCAGGTAGAGAGATTTTGGAGTTGAGGGGCATAAATCAGTATTGTATGTTTCACGTTACGAGTTAAACAGGCGATAGTGAATAAAGGCCCTGAGAGCTTAGCACGAAAAGATAAACGTTAGGGGGACGACATGCCATCCTTGTCACACTACAAATTTACTAAATAAACATGAACGTGACAGCACGATTACTCGCAAGCGTCACGCTAACGCCAAAGTTTTCGTGGTAAGCCTTCTGGAGGCTTCAGGCATTTACATAATTGTAGGGTACTGATAACAAATAGGCAGTGATTCTGGCGCCCGTCGCCGGTGACAATTGTTGTTTGAGGGTGTTCTCGGCATCGGTCCAACGGCATCCGTTAATGCTAGGGTGGGATTCTGGATGTCATGTAAAATGACGGTAAATGGATGCCAATTTATAGATAAGCTTAATGTTGCTGTCGTTTTAGATTGTGGAATATTATGTTTAGTATGGCATCCAATGTTTGTGCAATTATGTAGCAATTTTGATGTGTGTTGTAGTTGGGAGTCTGTTTGTGTATTTCAAAAATGTATCATGTTAACTTGATGACTTCAGAGTTCATATCTTTTGAAAATGCATAATGTTTAGTAGATGCGAACTTTATTTTAATAATCTAGCGATATCTGTTTATCCCTTGTAGTTTTTCTCTTTAGTGACCGTATAAATTAGTGGAGTAATAAACAGATTGCTTGTAATTATTAATGCAAAAAATACAGTTTACGATATTTTTACATATGAAAATGCTGTCAAGTACTTTTTATTTATTTTAGGTTACATAAAACTAGATCCAATGTGAGTGACCTATTCTAAAAATGGCATAGCGTGTCCCAGATGGACCAATGTCACCTCAAATCCAGCTTCATTATTTTGGTGCAACGAGATTGCAGTGTGAAAGCGCATTAAAGAAAGCGTCTGCAATATGTGAAACAGTCACGCTATACAGAACGATATCACGAAACTAATAAACCCAAATCTAAAGAAAACTTGCATAATCTTGAGTATATTGAAGCATACCAAGCATAACAAGATAGCCTAGGTCTTTCAAGATTATTTGAAGATCAAGTCAAGAGTCTGCGTAGCCGGCGAGCGTGTATGAGACGAACTATGAGAGTGGAAGGAAATTTTAAGAAATCTGTCAGGAAAGAGCTTGTTGGAACCACACTATCAGCCCACTCCTGGGCAAAGGCCTTCTCTCACAAACCGAGATGAGAGAGATCAGGTCATACTCGCGGACCCAATGCGGATTGGTGGAGGCAGGTTTGTGGCCACCTGCTGTTGGAACTTATCAAGCCGCCTATAAGGCTTCCAACTCGGCTTAACGACTACCATATGAAGTGGTAACCGGGACCAACGGCTTAACATACCTTCCGAAGCACGGAGACGCTCGAATATGAAAATGCCACAACGGTCACCCATCTCAGGCCGACCAAGTCGAACGCTGCTTAACCTTAGTAATCGGTACGAACACCGCGGTCGCACAGCGCTACGAGCGCCTCTTGTTGGAAACATAGATGTTTAATCCATGTATCCTCGCCTGCCTAGGTATCTGTGATGATACCTTTGGATGATACAGATACAGAGATATAAATAGTTTTCAATCCAGCAACTGTTTTACGTAATGGCTAAATGTGGGAATAAGATTAAACTATAAACAAAACTAGGTATAGGAGAGAGACGAGAATAGGTAACTAAAACTGATAAATTCAATAGTATCGCGAGGTTCAACAAGTAGAGTGGCTACTGTTGCAACAAGCCAGGGAAACTGAAGCGCAACTGTGACCCTAGTTTACCACTTACACCCACTTCAGAACCTAATTTATTCAGAGCTCTACAAGATTGGACTGGGCTACTTTGGCATTTGACATTTGAGGGGAATTTAATGTTCTGAAGTTATTTACTGGCGTAATAGATTTTAATGTGGAAAATATGGAGGAAAGCATTTGTCCAGCAGTGGAACACCAACGGTTAGATAATAATAATAACTAGACTCTAAAAGTTTGTTGTGATTATAGGTTACCTTATGTTTACTTTTTATATAACAAAAAAAGCAAATAATGAGTACAAATTATTAGATAATACATCCAAAAAAAACTGACTGCGCGTAAAAAGAAAATTTGCTATAGTATGGATCTGACATGACGATATATATCTAACTATAGAGGGAGTGAGATACCAAATATTTTGTTGTACTTCTCTCTTGTGGTTCTCAGTCCTCTTTAAAATATTATATTGTAAGCGGCACCCCCACCGACACCACTGGACTACCCCGCATATTGTATAAAAGTGGGAGTAGTCTAAGATTTGCCCCATTTTGCATGTAGACGGTCGTAACGGTCGGAACTCCCTAGAATTTGTTTAAAAGGCTGCGTAAGCTACTTTAGAATTAATTATCATTGTTTAGTGCGATTATTTGTAGATTAGTGCGAATTATTCACCATTTGTTATTTAAATTGTTATTATACGTTTCACGGATATTTTGTTAAATTAATAAAAAGTGTTGTGTGTAGTGAATTTTATTTTTTTTAATCAATTTCCACTTCTGATTCCAAAAATACCTTATGCAACTTCCACAATTAAGGCGAATCAACATTAAAATCAATTTAGGCTACAGAGATGTGCCATAGAAGTAAACGCACATATGAATAATCAAAAAACATTACCCTACTACAGAAATAATCGGATAAAAAGATCATTGATAACAACCGCGTGCACTATAATATGCGGTATTGAATTTACATTAGTTGAATAGGACCAAAAAGCAAACCTGCTTTGTTCATTTTCATTGAATTGATTACTTTTGCTTGTTTGCGTTCTAACATTATCTTGCCAAACCTGAACAATGGATTGTGGCTTTTATATCCTTTTTTATTTTATTTATAGATCATCCATTTTGTTATAATACAAAGGATATATACCATTGATAAAATGGCACGTAGTGTTGGCTGTAAATCTTCCAAACTTACTCGAGACCATATTAACTTAATTTATTTAATGCAATTACTTAGATGTATTAAAGGCTTTTAATAACTGTTTCTGTACCTATCAGTCTTTTAAAATCTGTATAATCCGAAGAGACGCCAAACTCTCCAAGAACGTAAAAGTTTGGGGCAACATTCTATGATGAAATATTTCGTTGTATCTAAAGAGATTCCAGGTAAACAGATTATTAATAGCGTATCGGTATTCCAACACGGTACAGTTTAATAGGTACGTACTAGTTACAGGTATTTCTCATAAGAGCCGTCTAGACGAAGCAATAACGACGCGATGTTAACACACCGTCTCGTTGGTACGTAGTTTAAATTAGATACTTGATGAGTTATTGCATTTTAGTTCATAGAGATGTGTGATTACGGATGAAATATATAGATATATAGACTGTGATATACAATGATAATATTAGTAGTCACTTAAACAGATTTGTACAGCGATAAGACCAGTCCGGAAGTGTGAGGGAAGACATGAACTAAAATTATGAACTGTATTTGATTGCCAGTAGGAATGAAGGACAACAGGTCTCCAAAAAAAGCTCAGAGATGCTCCCCGAGCTATGGAAAAAGCCATGCTAGGCGCTTCTCTACGTAATCAAAACAGGAATGAGAGGATTCGTAGAAGAATCAAGGTTACCGACATAGCGCATAGCATTAGTAAGCTGAAGTGGCAATGGGCGGGCCACATAACGCGAAGATCGGACAAGCGTTGAAGCAGAAAGATTCTAGAGTGGAGACCACGTATTGGCAAGCTTGAGACGGCCGCCTATAAGATGAACTGACGATCTTGTGAAGATCGGAGAAGAAAATGCAGGTGGCATTGTACCGGTTACGCTGGAAAGCGATTGGTGAGACCTATGTTCAGCAGTGGACAAGTATAGGCGGAGATGATGAGGAATGAAGGAAATAGATCAAATCAAACGTTTAGCATTTAACGACTTGGTCTAGTGGTTTAGATGATAGGCCGTTATGCTCACTAAATCGAATAGTTGCGGGTTTGTACCTCGCTCTAGACAAAACAATGTCTGTATTCTGCGTGTTTGTATATGTGAATTTCATGTTTGTTAACGCACCATATAATTCCTAGTGTAGCAAATTATTTTTTATCTTTCTATATCATCACCCCAAATCCCTTGCAGGATAGTCAGACAGTAGACAGTTTTTGTATTTTGATTGCTTTTTAAAAAACGTAGCCCCATTTATTTATTCCTGTGTCGGGTGCGTACAAACATGAAAATTCACATACACAAATACCCAGACCGGAACAAATAATTGTAGATCACACAAAGATTTGTCCGGTGCGGGAATCGAGCCCGCGACTACTAGACACAGTGGGCGGAGCGGCTTAAGCTCCTAACCATGTTCTTTCCTTACAGAAAGAATCTGTATTGAATTGTATTATTACTTACTTCATAAAAAAGCAATATCGTAGGACATTAATTTATAATCAAACGTAGTAAACTAATTTTAGATTCTCTAATATGCTGAAAAGGAATAATAACGATATTTTTTAGTCTCACAAGGGAAGCCTCGAGTAGACGGTTCCACCCGTAGAGGCTCTAGAACCTAATTTCTATTCAGAGTTCTACGAGGTAACAGTCTTGAAGTAGACGCTATCGGTAAATCTAATATAAATACATAGTCGATTTTGACACTTCAACTAGTGGAGATAAAGTTTAAAATCGATAGACGTTCTATTTTTATTACGAAGTCCAACTAATAGTATATATTTTGCGATACTCTTCATTTATTTTTAATAATTTATGATGTTCAGAAAGCAAAGTACCTAAGTTATTGAACGTGAGAAAGGGTCAAATGGATAAATTTGTTGGAGAGATCGCAAAGAGTAATTATTAAATGTTTGAAATTCAGTAATTCCTTACCCACAGTTTCAAGGATATTGGAATTTTAGTAGGTAAAAAACTGTAAATATATATTATAAACGCTCGTAAAATATTATGCTATGTTTTTATAACCAACGTTGGTTTTGGTTTTCTTCCAGTCGTAAAAGTGAATAGACTCTATATCCGGACTGAGTATAATATTAAACTCCTGATTACAACTTGTGATATTAGCGTTTTGCTCTAGTGAGGTTGAACACGTAGATTTCTAAAATATCTTCTTATATTTTCCATAATAGAGTCATTAAAAAAAATCTCGTTCTTAAAAAAGAACTGTCTGCCGCCTAAAAATAACCCTGACTGCCTCTTTACTCTAGTGGCGATTAATGCGCATAGCGATCACGAGATCCTGGATTCAAACCTAAGATCGGACAGATATGTAATTTTTCACAGAAAAAATCCAGTCTAAGTTTGGCGTCTGGCATTTTGCCCGGCATAATGACAAAAAGCTCGGCCCCTATTACATGGGACCTAACATCGTCCGCAAAAGTGGGTGTACTCAGTACACCTCTAATAGCCCTGCTTGGGCAAAAAGGGCGTGACGGTGTTCTAAAAAAATACGTTATCATAGTTAATTGAAGCAGAAATGAGAGCGTAAAAGTTGCAGCAACATATTTCATTGATGCTATTATTATAAGCTTATACTGTTCCACTGCAATGCGAAGGCCTTCCCACCCTTTTCCACCTATTTCCAGTCCAGTGCATGCTGATATCAGTAATTCGCTACATCTTTCTAGGCCTGCCGCCTTGTCGTTTTTCGTTACAACATATTTCATGCAATATTTTAATTTTGAAATGATGATTTCATTTAGGAGATTCCTCCAATTCGGAGGTGAAAGTACACCTTTTAATAGTAACTAACAAAAGAATACGAACACCTACTTGTAAAGCCAAAGTATGTACTACATAGGTATGAATAAAACAATTTACATTCATTGCAGACGCGGCCGCGGCACGCAGCTGAGATTAACCAGATTTGTTTTTCATAATTTATATGATAGTTAGCTCCGGCTGTAGTAACACGGTGATTTTGTTTGGTATTGTTACTTTGAACTTTTGTTTGTACTATAAAAGAAAACTAATATCTGGTTAAATTGTTGTTCACAGAAATGGGAATGGAGTGAATACGTTTTGAGGCATTGCGTTGTGGTTGTGATTCAAATTCATAATAACATAAGAAAATACAATCTTTAAAACTGAATTTAAAGCACGAGATGTATTCTAGGTCTGAGGTCTCACAACTTAGGCGGCAAATTAATAATGTTAACACAATCTTACAGGCATAAATAATACTTGTATATTCCAATAATCACTATCTCTCTATCTATATCATCACGCCAGGTCCCTTGCGGGGTAGGCAGAGAGTAGCCCCCTACAGCTTTTTTCCTTACATACCTCTCTGGCTTCCTCCACTCTTATAGTTCGTCTCATACACGCTCGCTGGTTACGGAGACTCTTGACTTGTCCTTAAGATAATTTATTCCTTGTATATTCCTTCAGATTCCTTATATATTTGAATTATATTACTTGCGTATTCACTATGGGCTGGTGAAATCATTATCTCAATACGAAATACAAAAAAAACGTAGCCCCACATTAGAAACTATTCCTGTGCCGTGGGTGCGTTCACATCATCAAATACTATTCTAGACCAAGACTGAAATATTTGTGGGTCACAGAAAGATTTGTCTTTGGCGGAGATCAAACCCGCACCAACTCGATCCAATGTGCAGCGCGGCTTAAGGTCTTAACCATTGCACCAAGCTTTCTTCGAATTTATTAGTAATGTACCCACATCTAACTTTTATTTTAACTTGTTATCTTTCAGGCCTAACTCGTCTATCTATCTATCTATCTATAACTTCACGCCAGATCCCTTGCGAGGTAGGCAGAGAGTACAGAGTTCCAACAGGTTCTTTCCTTACATACCTCTCTGGCTTCCTCGACTCTCATAGTTCGTCTCATACACGCTCGCCGGTTAGGGAGACTCTTGACTTTTCCATGAGATAAGACTCGGTTTATTTGGTCATGGTAAGATAGTCTACGTCTTCCCCGGTACCTGCATCCTTCCACTTTCACATTGTATATCTGTTTTGTCATTCTTTCCTCTGGCATTCTTTCTATATGCCCGAACCAACGGAGCATGCCCTTTCTCATCTTTACACCGATACTATCTTTCATACCTACCCGCTGTCTTACTATGCTGTTGCTAATGCGGTCGGTCAGCTTCACTCCGCACATCTTCCGCAGAGCTCGCATTTCTACCGCATTTATCCTACTTTCATTCTCCTTCTTACATACCCAGCTCTCGCTACCATATAACAGCGTTGGGACAAGAACTCCGTTATGTATGGCCAGCTGCGCCTTATGGCTTAAGTGCCGGCTCCCAAGTAGCTTTTCCATCGCACCATTCACTCTGTTCCCTGCACTCACTCTTCTCTCTATGTCAGCGGTGTAGTGCACATCGTTGCCAACCACAATCCTTACATTCGTTCTGCCTAACTCGTAAAGACTTTATAAAAGGAAACTTTTATATTCCGACTGCGTGTGTGTGAATGATCTACGCTGATGGCCGCGGGGCCGTTACAGCATCACCGGACAAGAGGGCGAGTTTGCAACCACTACACTCGAGCCAGAAGGGCAACTAGCTCAAGAGCACCTCAAGGAGAAACGGCCTCGATTCCGACTGTTCACTATATATTGTTCATATATTCTCAATTCGAATCAAATGACTCAGCATTCCAACATAATAAACATAAAAATAAAAATTGCGAACTCTAATACCCTGATTTAAAAGTAAAACTATTTTGTATATAATGTGTTTTTAATGTTCGGATTTGTTGATCTACCAGAGAACATTGAATTTTAATAAAGGCCTTGCATGTTGACCGTCGCAGTCAAGATTTCGGGTCAATGTCACATTTGGACGTACAATATTAATGCTCTAGGAATAATATTAATTATATCTGGAACTCGCCAGAGATGACCAGAAATTTCAATTTATACCGATTGAATTCTGTAGACTGCTTCGTTGTTTTAGTGTTGAAGAATGCGCGGAGCGATCAACAGGTCCCGAGTTCAAATCCTAGGTCGGTCAACGTGTGATTTTTCGATAGAAAAATTTCAAGAGTTCGGAGGGTCTAAATCCGGACTGATAGTGGATATTTTCTATTTTCATTGTGAAGCAGTGATAGCTTAGTAGTTAGTCCGTTGGACTGCAAAGTCAGAGGTCTCAGGTTCAAACCCAGGCACGCACCTCTGTCTTTTTGAAAGAATGTGCGTATTAAAAAATAACTATCACTTGCTTTAACGGTGAAGGAAAACGTCGTGAGGAAACCTGCATGCCGAAGAGTTTCTCGAAGGTGTGTGAAGTTCGCCAACCCGCAGTGGGCCAGCGTGATGGACTATAGCCTAAAATCCTCTCAATTTGAGAGGAGGCCCGTACCCAACGGTGGGACAGTTTCTTAACAGGGCTAGTATTATATATTATTCATTGTGATTGATATGATGACAATATACTCGCCACCTATCAAGTACATCGGACCTGACATCGTCAGTGAAAAATGGGCGGATACACGCAAACGCGTGTATTTTTTTTATTTTGCAGGCGGTTGTAGCCATATTGAAGCTATGTGGGTGATATGCAAACAGATAAGTTAGTAAGTTTCATTAGGGGATGGAGAGCATAGCACAAAGAGATTGAGATTAGTATAATGCCATCAAGTTGAAATGCCATCCTTTTTTACATTAAATAAAGATGAATGCGATGGAACGTTTTCTAGACAACATCACTAGAACGACGTCGTGCTTAAGCCTCAGAGGGCTTAGCACGAAGATATATATATTAGCATAACATTATCGAGTTCATATGCCATCCTTTTCACACTTAAACATTACTAAATGAACATGAACGTGACAGCACGATTTCTCGCTAGCGTCACGCTAACGTAAATGTATTCGTATTAAACCCACAGATTGCAAATAACGGAGTAGGAGGTTATGTTATTCTGGCTTATGTTAGTAGGATTTTGGAATATTTAAATAGTTTTAAGCGCAGAACACTCATAATAAAGTCTGGTTAATTTTGGGATGAAGAGGGTTGGGCTAGACTAGGTTTTATTACAGTAATTAAACGTGAAGTTTCATGGAATACAGCAATACGATCATGACATAGGAATTGTAATTTTTTTCAACTTTTTTTATGGGATTTATTAGTTACTAGAGACTAGTACTAGTACTAGCGACTTGTGCGAAGTCAAGCTGACCGTATTCGCAACAGCGTAGTAAGAAAACGTGTACGTATGAAAGATAGTGTAGGTGTAAAAATGAGAAAGGGTATGCTCCGTCAGAAGGTCGGAAGAAATAATGACAAAACAGTTATACTATGCGAAAGTGGAGGGATGTAGGTACCGGGGAAGCACTAGACTATCTTAGCATGACCAAATAGACCGGGTCTTATACAAAGGGCAAGTCAAGAGGCTCCTTAAACGGCGAGCGTGTATGAGACGAACAATTAGAGTGGAGAAAGCTAGAGAAGTAAGAAAGAAAAGAACCTGTTGGAACTCTGTACTCTCTGCCTACCCCGCAAAGGATCTGGCGTGATGATATAGATAGATTAGGTACTAGCTGTACCCGCAACTTCGTCCGCGTTGTTTTCAGGAGTGTGTTTCACACCCTCAAGCATTTTTTGAGACAAAAGGTAGCCTATGCCTTCCCGTGGTTATAATCTTTATCCTCGCCGTATTTGATCAAAATTTGTTCAGCGGGTTGGGCGTGAAAAGGTAATAGACGAACAGACAAGTAGTTACTTTCGAATTAATAATATTAGTAAGTATGGATAGTATGGATTAGTTTGTGAGAGGAGGCCTTTGCCCAGTGGGAGTATGGGCTGATATTATTATTTTTATATTATCAGTTTGTTATACAGCTTGACGGAGCAATGACACCGTCTTCGGAAAATGGTGGAATGGACTAGCACAGGGCCGAAACTAATGGCGTGATAGAGGAGATGATGATGATGATGAATGCAACCTGTTGGAACTCTGTACTCTCTTCATAGGGACCGCAGGGGATCTCGCGTTAATCATAAGGCCAGATCCCTATCTATATCAATAGATAGATAGTTGAATTCAGCTTACAAAAAAAACTAGTTTATTCGGATGGAACTTGTCGAGAATCAACCTTTATGCTCGTAAATAAACATGGGGTAGCTGAGATCTGCGCACAGTGGCGCCACCCAATAGTGGCGTCAAAGCTTTGATCTCGTCGGCCGTGTCAATTATTCAAGAGTCGAGGGTCCCTGCATCCAACTACGTGATACAACTGCTGTTTGGGAGCAAGTCAAAATTGGGGTTTGTTTTGTGTTAAATTTTTTTGCATATTTAAAAAAAAATTGCTGAGGAGTCGACGATCTTTGAGTTCATGTTAATTTGACCTCAAATTTAAATAATTTACGTTGTCCCAGCAGTGGGACAGTTTCTAAACAGGGCTAATATTATAATTATTTTATTTATTACGTTGTGAAAACTGTATAGGGTTTTTAAAAATTGATAATTTTTTCAATTCAATTTCAATTTAATCTGCTGATGCTAATTAAGAAGGTAACAGTGTTTTTATCATTTTCTCAGCAAGGCTACTATTGTGAGAAGTCTGTGTATCTAAGGAGCTCAGATTGCCAACATATAATGTCTAGTACATATTATATTATTAGATGGAGGTAGGCATTTGTCCAGCAGTGGGGCATTAACTGCTAGAAGATGACGATGATGACATATTATATGATAACTTATCAGCTGATGTTTTAATTTCACAAATAAGGAATGAATTTTAGTTAAGTTACTGTTTTTTATCGCGTTCTAGTTTCTATATCTGCATTAAAAAACACTGTTCTACAAATACGGTAAAATTTTGTTGAGTTGACTTTGTTCCAACTACGTAGGCAGTTCCACTGTAATGCATTTGGCTTGGCTTGGACTTTTTTAAGATCCCAGCACGAATAGGCCTTATTGTATCGCTGTCGAGTTGTCATGCCATCCATTTCACACTACAAATTTATAAAATAAAGGTTATGGTGATAACACGCTTTCTTGAAGATAATACTGTGACGTCAATTACCTGCAATTACATTGACATATTGGGTGGTACGTTAATAGGCTTAGGCCTTATATCATAAAGACTATAAGAACATCAAATAATTTGAAAAAAAAAATCTTTGTGGACATGAACAAAGTGTAACATAATTAACGCAAGTCGATTTAGAAAATCGGTAACTGAATTAATTCCAACTATTTTTAATGTATCTAACATATTTTTTTTAATTAAAAAAGAATGATGTTACTCCTTCAGTGCGCTATAATAAACTAATTTTATTTTTAATTCAGAGCAATACGGAGATTACAAATGCATTTCTAAAACGTAATTCTCAATACGCACACATACTTGTCCAAGTTTTCTTGATAATTGGGGTATTTTGTACTTAAAAAAGAGTAATAAACTTTGAATTTGGAAATTTGGTTTTTCCATTAAATTTGTGAGGCAATTATCTAATTGTCTGCAGTCTTGCGGTACTTACAATATAAATTGTATATTTAACCTAAAACAGGAACGACAGTTCCTATCACAATTATCAAAGAAAAAAAAGTTGTTTCATGCAAATGTTGATATCAATTCCACCAAAATGTAAAAACTTTGACAGACACGTCGAAAGACATCTAACAAAGCCCTTAGCTCCGTAAGCGCTATTCATCTCTGACGAGCTCTCGACCTAGAGTCTGTCATCAACCGCCGTGTTTACCATCACCAAATCAACTAGCGTAAACACATTGTTCTGGCATTATAATATCATTCGGATAATGTTTGTAGGCACTGGTATGTCATCGAGATCTCTAATAGGTTACTTTTAGACTCCTTACTGGTGAAGTGGCGACCGCGAGGTTCTAAAATGGAGTCCTAGGTCAGTCGTAGTTTTCTTATCGAAAAATCATCTATAGCACTTTCAAGCGTGACGCTAGCTAGTTAATATGCTATCCTTGTCACACTACAAATTTAAGAAATGAACATGAACGTGATAGCAAGATTACTCTCTAGGGTTTAACGGCTGGTTTCAGTATACATCTCAAGGATAGATTTGTCTGCTACGGATAGAATTTTGACATATTTGGTATGGAAAATCTGTTATTACTCCCTAGGGTCAATCGTGCTGCCACGTTCAAGTGTTCGTTCTAAACCCTCAGTCATACAATATTACATTGACACGTCGAAATACATCAAACAGGTAAAATATCTAGGGGTCACCCTAAACAATACCATGACCTTCGGACCGCACATCAAGCGAGTCCGTAACCGAGCAGCCTTTGTCCTCGGTCGTCTTTACCCGATGATCTGCAAGCGGAGTAAAATGCCCCTTAGGAATAAGGTGACACTTTACAAAACTTGTATACGGCTCATCATGACGTACACTTGTGAGGTGTTCGGGCACGCCGCTCGCTCCCACATCGATAGACTCCAAATGGTTCAATCCCGTTTCCTCCGCAAAGCCGTCGGAGCCCCGTGGTTCATACGGAATGTCGATCTCCATTCCGATCTCTGTCTCGATCCTATTCACGCCTTAATAAAAAGGCGACAACCCAATATTTTGCGAACGCGTCCAATCATAGTAATCCGCTAATTGTAGCCGCCGCCGATTACGAATCCAACTCCCCTCCTATCAACCGCTACCGCCATCCGCGGCATGTTCTCACCGATCCTCCCGATACGCTTACATCCCTTCTTTCGGATACAGATACCGACCACAGATTAAGACACCAACCTCGCCGGCGAGGTTGAAGAATCCCTTGCCCTCCGGCCGGTGCAGAGCACTACGGCGAGACACCTAGTATACGCCCTCCCCCATAGCGACTGCCCAAGCCGAGGCCGTTCCTCCTTGAGGCACCCTTGAGCTAGTTGCCCCCTTGCCCTTCTGGCTCGAGCGTAGTGGTTGCACGCTCGCCCTCTTGTCCGGTGAAGCTGTAAGGCCCCGGGGCCAACAGCGTAGATCATTCACACACACACAATTTCACACACGTCGAAATACATTAACGGCTGGTTTCAATATTTAACTCAAGGATAGATGTGCCTGCTACGGATAGAATTTTGACATATCTTGGATGGAAAATCTGTCATAATTCTACTAACAGTAAGCAAATGTATCCTTGAGTTTAATATTGAAACCGGTCATAAATAAAACCCTGAGCTCGGTAACCGCTACTCATCTTTGACGAGCTCTCAATCTAGTCTGTCATCGAACGCCATGTTTGCCATCACCAAGTGAATTAGCAGCGTAAATATATCGCGTGTGTTCTGTCATTACATTTAACTTTAGGATAATGTTTGTATAAACTGGTACGTCGTCGAGATGATGTTTAATAGGTTAGTTTTATAGTATTTTATTCTTGTTACATCCTTTACTTCTGATTACTGTTTATTAAAGCGGATGCTCATTTGACATTTTATTCTTGCTGTGAGTATACGTGTTTGCTACTCATATTTATAAGTAAAACAAAACCACATTACTTGCTGTTTTGGCGCTTCCATACAGTCATTTAAAAGTTATATTCCTACTGTAGTATAATATAACATTAGCCTAATAACATTTTATACAAAAGTTATATATTTTTACATGCCATATAAATTCACTGAAAAAAAATTACGACATCCTTGAAAGTCATATCCGAATAATGGTTACTAAATTTTGATAATGAAATAAATTCGCAGCGTAGATAAAATTTATCAAATATTTGCAAAATGCAACAATGTATAACGTCATATAACTGTTGTATAAGAGCACTAATTAGTAAAACAAACTTAAATTATAATTAGGTATATTGAAAAGGATATGGATTCGTGATCAGTTTGAGACACCAACTCCTCGGCCTGGTATCTTGCGTCAGATACCTCAGCGCCACCGGCGTGAACCCAGGGAACGGTAGGCCCTGGTCCACGGTACTCTCCGTACTCAACCCTCCCTCAGAGTCCGACTCCCCCCCGTCAGACTCCGAACACCCGCCACTTGAGTCCGACCCGGGACCGCCTTCCCGGTACCCGTAGTAAGGCATCCTCTCCCGATCGCCCGACATTCACTTATCTTATAAGCTCATTGTATCACTAACAGTCTAAACACTACTTCACCATCTTATCCGTTGGCTCAACTATATAAATAGGTGTCCGTTTGAACTGGTCGACTGTGTTTTGACTGCTCCGTCACAACATTGAAAAGAAACTCCATGGTCGGTGTATTTTTGAACGAACAACACTTTATCTGGAACAAAAGAGAGCCACATGAGTTTGAGATCATAAAATCTAAACTTTAGTGCGACAAAGATATTTTGGCGCGTGGATGAAATTGACAAGTTGGTATAAAATAAGGTTTATCATTTAGTAAAATTTACCTACTTCCGGGGAAATATTTCAACAAGTGAGACTGCACGATTACTACTTAAAAAAAAACTAAAACGGCAACTCTGAGACAGTCATGAAGTGACATTTCACTTAATGACAGCGTTAGTACCGATTTTAGCCGCGGGCCAATATATATTTGTAAGAGTGTAATCTCATCGACTTGATAAGCGTAAGGTAGGACGGCCCCCAGCTAGATGGACCGACGACCTCAAAAAGGTCGCTGGGACAGACTGGATGCGGAAGGTGGAGGACCGTGTGCAATGGCGCGTGTTGGGAGAGGCCTATGTCCAGCAGTAGACTACGATAGGCTGATTGATTGATTGATTGATTAAATCTCATCGTTAACACTTCCTAACATAAAGCGGCGTTATTAACTAATAAGTACGGCTAATAGTAACGGCACATTATTTCAGTGTGAAATTACTCGTAATTTTGTTTTGGGCAGTGATTTAATGGCAGATTAGGGATTAATCTTTGAATTTTTAAAAACTTGTTGGCAACGGTGCGTCAAAGTCTAAATTAATCTCTTCCTTGTTGTTAAATGTTTCTTGGGCATAAGGAAGACATTAAAAGAATAAATATTAAATATAAAAGACCATTACGACGGACGATTTAGCGCAGTGGTTAAGAGCTTAAGCTGGAGCAGCTTAAGCTAAGCAACGAGGCTTTTAAATAATTATCAAAATACTACTCTGTATTCTCTGCCTACCTGCAAGGGATCTGGCGTGATGATATAGATATAGATCACAATACGATTGTATTTGTTTACACCGACGGCTGATTTAGCGCAGTCGTTAGGAGCTTAAGTCGCTCCGGCCCCAGAGTCTAATTGTCGCGGGTTCGATTCCCGCACGGGACAAATCTTTGTTTGATCCACAATTATTTGTTTCGGTCTGCGTAATTGTGTATGTGATTGTTCATGTTTGTAAACGCACCCATAACACAGGAAATAATTCTAGTGTGGGGGCTACGTGGTTTTTTTTTTATTTTATAAATAAATAATGTTGACCATATGTTTACTTTTTAAATCTAAAAAGACTACAAGCGCAAAACTGTTTATATTCAGTCCAAAAATTTTCTATTACATGCCTTGTTTTAGGTTATCTGGAAGAACACTGCTGTAAGGTAGGTATAACTACATAATATCGATATCATCTTTATAAAGAACTATGAGAGTGGAGGAAGCCAGAGAGGTCTGTAAGGAAAGAACTTATTGGAATTTTGTACTCTCTGTCTACTCCGCAAGGGAGAGAGATATATTATTATATTCGTGTTAGAGACATTAGTATAGGAATCCCGCAGCATCTTAAAACCTGCAAATTACGAAGAACTATTTTAGACATTCGCCTCTATAAAAATTAAATTTTCTATTTCCATACCACTCTGATATGATCATCAGTCAGAGTTTAACATATTGCGAATAAACTCCATCTATTATGAGTTAGTTTGCAAAAACGCGCCTAGCCCGTAACTTTCGCGATTGGAACAAAATAAAAATCTCTTCATTGCTGCGTTCTTTATTTCCCCCACATTCAAACTATTTTTCAGTAAGTTTTCCTTTTCATAAGCCGCTTGTAAGGAAAAACTTATTTCTCGTTCGAGTAGTTGTAGCGCTAAAGTTTTTCACTCTCATAACTGTATTTGAATATAAAACTCTGAGTAATGAGCAGCTGTTAAAGTGTTAACACTGCTAATTAAGTTAAAAGGAGACGAGAAAATAATTGTGTTGATATTGTTGGAAACACACAGCTCACATTTACCACGACAAAAATGACTAATGAGTTTCTTCTTACACAAAGGAAGCAATAAAATATTTATAGAATTCTTGCGTGCCCGTAATACTCATGAGAGAGTGGGTTGAGGTAATATGGAACAATTTACTTAAATAACCCAACCTATTATATCTTCAATCATGGAATATTAAAGTCAATGTCAAAAACAGAAATTCATCAACGTTCTTGCCGATGTTATATTACATTCTTAGTACGTCACATTTGTATTAACGAGGAGTATTTTAGAAGACTTATTAAACTTTATGTACATTTTATGCCTTCATCTGTTTTGAGTCATATAATTTTTTTTTTTTTTTTTTTTTTTCTTTTTATTAAAACGTAGCCCCACACTAGGATTTATTCCTGTGTCGTGGGTGCGTTTACAAACATGAAAATTCACATACACAAATACCCAGACCGAAACAAATAATTGTGGATCACACAAAGATTTGTCCCGTGCGGGACTCGAACCCGCGACTATTAGACGCAGTGGGCAGAGCGGCTTAAGCTCTTAACCACTGCGCTAAATAATGCTGACAATATAGAAAATTGTCGCCGAATAAGTCATTAATATTATTTGATTGGTAAGATTATTGGTGACGAGCTAATTACGATCAGCTTAATGGCATCTTAACTGATATCCAATTGCTTGATGAGGTAAATTAATTTCAAAGTGTTGTAGTGTACAGTTTATAAATAAATTATGAACATAGTATTGTACAGGGCGAAAGGGATAAAAGTAACATAAGGCTACAAATGTAAGAAGTCGTTGGATGCAGGTGGCATCGGACCGGTTACGCTGGAAAGCGATTGGGGAGGCCTATGTTCAGCAGTGGACAAGTATAGGCTGAGATGATGATGATGATGAAGGCTACAAATACCGAAAATTAAAAAGATAATCAGTTTCATACATTTTGTTGATATAAATATCAACATATTTCTATATTATGTGACCGCATATGTTTTTTTAAGGTGAGCTTCGCCATAGCGATCGTTGATTATATTAAGAATACCATTACAAGTTACAAGTTTATCATATCTGCGCTTCTTATATTTATATCCTATATTGCTGGTGCTTAGTGATATTTAAAATTAAAAAAAAATTGATGGAAAGTGATCTATGTTCGGGGAAAATTGATTTATCAAAACCGGCCAAATAAAACCTTCATTTGTATACAAAAACACTGTTAAGGCTATATATCCCAAGCGATTGCATAGGTGTACTGTGTACACCCGCTTTTGGCGGACGATATTAAGTCCCATGTAATATGGGCTAAGCTTATTCCGTGCTTCGGAAGGCACGTAAAGCCGTTGGTCCCGGTTACCACTTAATGTGGTAGTCGTTAAGCCGAGTTGGAAGCCTTAAAGGCGGCTTGATAAGTCCGACAGCGGGTCGCCACAAACCTACCTTCACCAACCCGCACTGGGTCCGCGTGGTGGAGTATGACCTAATCTCTCTCACCTCCATTTGTGAGAGAAGGCCTTTGCCCAGCAGTGGGCAGTATAGGCTGATATTATTATTGCCATATACCGGGCACAATGCCAGACTCTGGACAGATACTGCAATTTTTTTTGACGAAAACTTACATTTTGTCTGAACTAGGCGACGAATCCAGGCCCTGGTGATAGATACATGCATTATGCTGTCTTCTCTGCCTACCCCACAAGGGATCTGGTGTGATGATATAGATATAGATCACAATACTATTGTACTCGTATTTGTTTATACCGACGGACGATTTAGCGCAGTAGTCAGGAGCTTAAGTTGCTGCGGCCCCTGTGTCTAATAGTCACGGGTTCCATTCCGCACGGGACAAATATTCATATGACCCACAATTATTTGTTTCGGTCTGGGTATTTGTGTATGTGAATTTTTATGATTGTAAATGCACCTACGACTCAGGAAAATTTCGTGGTGTAGAATTACGTTCTTTTTTTTAAAAAAAAAAGTCAATAAAAAATACGGCTTATATGTGGGTTCTAGATAAAAAAGAAAAATCATGAAGGTCTTAATCTATTTTCGGTTAGCATTTTTTCATAGGCCCCGAATAAATTTTCATTTGCATATGATCCATATATCCCTAGTACACTCAGTTGAGAGTGGGTGACAAAGTAAAACTGGAAACACGTTTTCATTACTACCATCGGTTTATGTTTGACCATAAATCGATTGGGGCAATTTACCCCTCGCTTTGTATAAACGTTCAAACTTTGATATTGATACTTTCATAATTGCTTGTGCTTTCTATAACAATTTATTTTGTTGTAGCAATATAATCGGATCATTTTGTACTTTCGTCAGCTTATATTCACTAAGCGGAAGTAGCAGAGGTCTAGTACTATATACTTACGTTTCGCCAAGGATGGTAGCTCCCAATATAATTAATCTCAAACTCAAATCATTTTTATATATTATATTATAAGTATTTTTTAACCCTGATTTTAAAATAATTAAAAACCCTAAATAATTAAAAATGTAAATTGACTATTTGTAAGTACCCTCCTTACTTACAAATAGTCAATTTAAATTTTTATTAAATCTTTTATAACTATTAATCTACCACCCGATCGGAACGCGGCCTCCACTGAGAAGACACGGCGAAGAAACTCAGCGGGCTTGTCTTTTTTATTTAATTCTGTTTCTCGTTTTTCTTTTTTCTTTTGAAATTAAAGGCCTTTAGCCATTATACCTCAGACTCTGAACTTATACTAAGAAATTTTCGATAGCTGTTTCAATAACAGTCGTTTTTAGACTTTTACTTTCTTTATAAAAACATATCCTTACACTAGGAATTAGTTTTGTGTCGTGGGTTCGTTTACAAACATGAAATTTACATTCACACAGTGTATATGTGGGAGTATATACAAGCTGTAACATAATAAACGCAAGGCCTGAAAGTAGTTTGTTCTAAATCGATAACTGAATTGATTCCAACTATTTTTAATGTAACATACTTTTTTTTTTTAATTTGCAAAAATTGCTTTTACTCCTTGAGTGCGCTATAAAAAACTAAATTTATTCTTGATTCATAGCAATAAGGAGATTACAAATGCATTCCTAACCCGTATTTTTCAAAATGCACACATACACGTACAAGTTTCATTGTTAATTGGGGTATAAAAGTGCTTAAAAAAGGGGGTAAAAATCTTTAAATATGGAAATTTGGTTTTCGTTTTGAATTTATGAAGCAATTTTCTAATTGGGGTGTCTGAGGTCTTGCGTTTATTATGTTACACCTTGTATGTGGGTTAAGCCCTCGACTACTCTGTCCAGTGTGTGGAGCGGTTAAGACTTACAGCTGAACCAACGTCTTCACACACCTTCTCTATTTTATTCCGAAATTTTCAACCTATCGTCATCCAGATTCCGAGCGACTCATTAAAAAAACGAACTGGACTAAAACATCCAGCAAAAATAAAAGCACCAAGAAATTTATCATTGAAAGGAGGAAAAGAGCGCTTTGTACTGCACGAATGCACCCTTATTTAACCAACGAACGATGATTTCGGGAACAAACAAAAAATTTACATCCAGCAATTAAGCCGCTTGGCGTCCAGTTGTGACGGCCGCCGACCGAATTAATGCCACCTTAATTTTACATACACGGTTAGCGTCATAAATCGCTTAACATTCCAGAGTTTCAAATCAATAACTCTCTTTATTTTGCTAAAGTTAGTGTATATTGTCAGAAAGAATTTATTGACAACATATTTAAAATCAAAGGAAATAATGCCTCGTTGATTTAGTGGCAAATAAGTGTAATTTTTGTATGGTAAAATTGCCGTGCCGTATTGTGCCCGGTATAATTATAATAGGCTTGCGAGCTATGACATTAAAATTTAGCATCGTTGATGAAAACTGGGTGTACACAGCATACCTCTGCCATTCTGTTTGGGGAATATAGACGTGACGGTGCTTATTTAATTTCTAGCAAAAATGATGGGTCTTATGCAAAACAAAAAAGCCTAAGAATGGTAACAGATCGGACTAGCAAAAATAATAAAAAAGTAGAAGTTTGAAGATACTCCGGAATAACTATAACTTTTGGATATCGAACACCCCAGTCCCTCTCGTAACAACGTTCAAAATAAAAAAAAGCTGCGATAAAATCCAAAAGAATAGTTTTATTTTACGTGTAATATTTACGTGAATCTAAGATACAAGAATCTCAATATGAGAATGTTAAGCTACTTATGATGCTGATCGTACATACTGGCAAAAGAAGCTTGGTCAAGCTTACCGCTTCGCCTCAATTAAAAATGTCTGAAGCTTATTAACTAGCGTTTATACCGCAATTTTGATACGACGCAACTTGCCGTTTGCGGTCGCATCGGTTCTCTAATGGCCCTGGTGAAACAGTAGTAAACATGAATCTAGGTACTTTTTAGATGTGTGGAAAACATTGGTAAACATGATTTGGTACTGTTATGATGTCGTCTAAAATGTTTGAGATTTTTTTTTGGAACTTTATACATGCCATTCAAAAGGCCTCAATCTCCACGTAACCAATTTTGGACCATTTTATCATTTGTCTAATACTTAGCAAGATAATGCCATAGGGCATTAGGTTCAAAAATAATGTATGATCGAAACCTGTCACTCCTTTTTTCTACAAAGTTACAGTCGATCCATTGCCGGCAGTTCCCAGGTATTATTTTATAGCTATTCACCTTTCATGGGACATCATAAACACGCAATTTCACTTGCAACTTTTTCTGATCAATGTGATAAAAAATGGGCCAAAGTGCTACGGTTTGATCTATTCGGTTTATTGGGTTAAGCAATCGAGATTTCGTTCCTTGCACGGAAGATATCTCTTTGCCATTTGGGTACACACCCATATATGCACATGTATGGGAAGTTCGTTATTGTAATCGCATCCATGATAAAGTTATAATGAAGATGACACTGCAGGACAAATCCCTCCTCCAAGATTGTCACCACGGCCGTCACGGTGCTGGTACATATCCAGATTTTACCCTTGACATTTCCCAGGTGGATGACCTAGTCTACTTAGTAGAGGCCTGCCAATCCCACGTCTTTTTGAACGGTGTCGCCACTCGAGAAACTAAACAATGTTAAATACGATAAAACACGGTTTATCACCCATTCGAATGGTGTTATAATGAATGTAATTCTTGGATTCGTATTACGGTAATATTTTCATGATTTTATGTTGTGGATTTAAAGTTGCGGCATAAAACAGAATGTAAACATGCGAGCAAGTAATACACCGTCCAATAAAACGTATTCAGTCGTATTACATGTTGCCTCGTGGCACGTATGTATCTGATCTTTTATGCATATCTCATTTCCCGTTCATACGTAATACAAACTTTGTACCCGACGCCATCGCCGACGCAGTGTAAGAAAATACAAAAACATTTTTTTGCTACGTAAATTATTGATGTACTTTTAAAATATATTACAAAGTGTACTTTTCCTGTCGAAATTTTCTTAGTTCGGAGTCTGGTTTTGTGACTACACCAGGCAATGACAAAAGTTACATTGGGAATTAACATTGTCAGATAATTGTGTACACCGTACGAGGTGCCACTGCTTAAGGAATACAGATGATTGACGAATGATTGCTTATTTTGTGTCCAATTTACCAAGAGAAATTCAATGGGATACGCCGCCAAAATCTGGAGATATGAAACGATGATCATATTTCAGGAGCCACAATCATTTCCACTTGAATTCTTGCAGACGGATTGGAAAACGACTTTTATTATATAGGAATCTCTTGCCCTTTGTCATCTTGATTTATCACACTGTTGACAATAGATAAAACCCGTGCCAAAAAGGATATCTTTTATTTTTGTAAGCAACTGTTATTATGTAATTTGTTTCATAATAGTTGTGATATAAAAGCTTGGAAAATAAATTATATCGTAATTATTTAAACATTATTGCTAAAGAAACAAAATTTCAAGATTACTCGCATATTCGTATAAGTAGGAATTAATTTTAAATACTTTGTAAATTAATTCCGGATTTAATTTTAGAAAAATATGTAACTCTTATAGAATAGAAAAATTTCGTAATAAAAATATTTTCGTATGTACTTTCTAAATTTAATTAATATCTAAATAACAACTAACGTATTTATTGGCCTCATCATCATAATCATCTCAGACTATACTTGTCTACTGCTGAACATAGGGCTCTCCAATAGCAACCGGTCCGATTCCACGTGCCACCGGTTAATGGCTTGTAACACCGAAAATCAAATTTAATAATGTAACAAAAAATATAAATTAATTTAGGTTCCTCACAAAGCTCAATAAATTATCTATCATCCACCAAGCTAACTTTAATCAAGCACCAATTAATTTTGCTCCATTATTTTGCTTCTAAATGCCAAATCAATTAAATAACGGATAGATGTCTCGGTTTCATTAAAGCTACCATACAAATAATACAGATAATAACAAAAGTAAAAGTAATGCTACAACGGAACTGGTAACTAATAAAAGGAGACAACAAACTAAGGAAACACGAACAATATAGGCGATGTAGTGTTTCAAGAGATAAATACTTGTATAAATAGAAAAAGAAACACGGCGTGTAGATGTCGGTACACAATAAAACACAATAGCCGCAGCATGATTGCACCATTTGTCCCGCCTTATCGATTGCCGACACGAAGCACCATGGAACAATAATTTAAGCCGATCATACTGGTGTACAACTTACTGGTACTTCGTTTAACTCTTTATTGAACATTGCTGCGTGTAGAAATTTCGTAAGCATAGTGCTACGTGGTTCTATGTTTATTCACTATTATTTGAAACATAGAACCTTGTAATAGTGAAAAAAAACATTTGTCTAGTTGCGAACACGTTTTTCATTCTTTTCTTTATTTTGTAACAGTTGTACAGCAGTTAATCTTCTGTAGACACGTCTTTATTAAACTTTTGTACCTTATTTTTGCAGTTTGCTCATAAATTGTGTTGGGGTAGGCGTGTAAGGATAATATATATTTTGCTGTATACACTGTTTTTTTCAAGTGTAGGCAGTATACATTTTTGAGTTTCAAAGGATTAGCTAAATAATATTTGGTAAAGAGAGAGACGAGTCATCATCATCATCATCATCATCATCAGCCTATAGCAGTCCACTGCTGGACATAGGCCTCTCCAAGTGCACGCCACTGGGTACGATCCTCGGCTACTCGCATCCAGTTTCTGCCAGCCGCCCTACGAAGGTCATCGCTCCACCTAGCCTGAGGGCGCCCTGCATTACGTTTGCCAGTCCGCGGTCTCCACTCAAGAACTCGTTTGTCCCAGTGGTTATCGGTTGTTCGGCTAATGTGACCGGCCCATTGCCACTTCAGCTTACTAGTCCGGTGGGCTATGTCGATAACTTTGGTTCTCTGTCGAATGACTTCGTTCCGGATTCTATCCTTCAGAGAAACTCCGAGCATAGCCCTTTCCATAGCTCGCTGAGTGACTTTAAATTTATGAACCATTGCAACCGTGAGTGTCCACGTCTCGGCTCCATATGTCATAACGGGCAGGACGCACTGATTAAAGACTTTTGTCTTTAGGCTTTGTGGAATGGGCGATGTAAATACTCGACGTAATTTCCCAAATGCCGCCCAGCCCAGCCGTATTCTTCTGTTGACCTCTTTCTCGAAGTTGTTTTTCCCCAACTGCAGAGTTTGCCCTAGGTAAACATATTCTTGAACAACCTCGAGAATAGCGCCATGTATTGCAACAGGTTCCGGTACTACATGTCGGTTAAACATTACCTTGGTCTTGTTCAAGTTCATGCGGAGACCTATTTGTTTGGAAGAATCGGCTAGGCTGGTCAGCATCTGTTGTAAATCCTGCAACGTTTCGGCCATAATGACGATGTCGTCTGCAAATCTCAAGTGTGAGATATGACTGCCATTTATGTTTATGCCATGACCTTCCCAGTCCAGCGTCTTAAACATATCCTCCAATGCATTTGTGAACAATTTGGGGGAGATAACGTCCCCTTGTCTCACTCCTCGATGCATTGAGATAGGGTTGGTCTGCTGGTTTTGTAACTGGATGGTCATGGTCGCGGCGTTATAGAGACTTCTTAACACTTGGATGTATCGCCAGTCGACTTGGCATCGTTGCAAGGATATCAGAACTGACCAGGTCTCGATCGAGTCAAAGGCCTTCTCATAGTCCACGAATGCTAAGCACAGGGGCCGATTATACTCTTCGGTCTTCTGTATAATCTGCCGTATAGTGTGGATGTGGTCTATGGTTCCATACCCTCTTCGAAACCCGGCCTGTTCCGGGGGTTGAAATTCGTCGAGCCTTCGCGCAAGACGATTCGTGATAACTCTTGAAAACAGCTTATAAATGTGGCTCAGGAGCGAAATAGGGCGGTAGTTCTTCAGTTGGGTCTTATCACCCTTTTTGAAAAACAATACGACCACGCTCCTACCCCAAGCCTCTGGAGTTCTCCCATTAAAGAGGACAGAGTTAAAGATATTTTGGAGCTCCTTTAGCACGGATTTACCTCCTGCTTTTAATAGTTCAGTTGTAACTCCGTCCTCTCCAGGGGCTTTTCCATTCCTTAGCTGCTCAAGAGCCATCACGATTTCGTCTAGGCTGATTTCGGGCAGGTCTTCCGTAAAGTGGCGGCTTAATGTAGCTCTAGGATCCTCGTTTCCGGGATCAGGACGAGATGTATGCGAGGCGTATAGTCGGCTGTAGAAGTCTTCTACTTCAAAAAGAATCTCCGGCTTAGAAGTGATGACGTCCCCACTGGCTTTGGACAACTTCGTCAGATGGCTCCTCCCCAAAGACTGAACGAAAACTTTCGACCCCCGATTTTGCTCGATTGCTTTTTCAATAGCGCGTGTATTAGCGCATCGGAAGTCATGTCGTACCAGTTTGTTAATTCGTTTGTTGAGTGCCCGTTGCTCTAACGAAGTGTTGGGTGGGTTTACACGTTGTTTCTTCATAAGCTGCAGTGTCTCCTCCGAAAGCTTCGTTTTCTTACTTATACGTCGCGTTTCACAAAATCTCGTACCTTCCTCCCTGATGATTTTAACTACATTTGTGAGGGCCTGGTCTACGTCATTTGTGGTTTCCATGGTAACAAATCGGTTCTCCAGATTTGACTGGAACGCTTCAGATCCTACTACGGTTTGGAGGAGGTTGGGCCGGAGCCTGGCCTTCATCAAACGGACTCGCTCGAGCTTAAAGTTGATATTCAGTGAGCCTCTGACAAGTCGGTGATCGCTTCCGGTATTAAACCTGTTGATCACTGAGACATCTCTGAATATGTGCTTCTTGTCCGTTATGATGAAGTCAATCTCATTTTTAGTCCTAGTGTCGGGGCTTTGCCATGTCCATTTTCTTTGGGGCCGTTTCTTAAAGAAAGAGTTCATCAAGAAAAGCCCCTCTTTCTCAAGAAAGTTAACAAGCATTTGCCCCCTATGATTCCTGCTACCGTAGCCGTGAGATCCTACTACCGATTCGCTGCAAATTTGTACTCCCACTTTAGCGTTGAAGTCCCCCATGACAACGTTGTAGTAGGCCTTAGTGGTGGAGTGTAAGGCCTTCGATATGTCCTCGTACATATCTTCAACTTCATTGTCAGAGCGTGCCGAAGTCGGTGCGTAAGCCTGCACAACCTTTAGGTTATACCTATCGGATAACTTAATAATAAGATACCCTGTTCGACACACTAGACATTTCCACAACGTTGTCAGAGAGGGTTTTATTGACCAAGAACCCTACGCCGCCCTGGGATAGCTGATCGCCCTCTCGGAAGTACAAAAGGTGGCCTGATTCTAGGGTAACGGTGTCCTCTCCCTTTCTTCGGACTTCACACAGTCCCAGAACGTGCCACCTTATCCCTTCGAGTTCGGATTCTAGTTGCGCCATGTGCTCGTCAAGCCGTAACGTGCGTCCATTAAACGTCGCCAAGGTCAGTTGATTTTGGCGGCCTCTCGTAGCCCGGGGATTCTTCGCACCCCCTGCCCTGCCGTTACCGTGACCGTGAGAGAGACGAGTGAAGAGATAAATTGTTTTCAGTTTGGAGTGCTATTAGCAGTATACTATTATAGCTATGCCACCTACGGGGTCCAATCATAGCTATCGAGGGAACCCAATAAGTCCAAAAAATATCAATAAAATCGGTCAATGCGTTCAAGGAGTCAAAAATTACAATCACATGCACACCGTAATTGTATGTATAAAGATAGTTAGTACTTAATCAACTATTATCTGATATTTTTGACTATATACTGATACTACTATGTCTGGTGTTTTTATTTACATATTATACTCGATATTACTTCCGTGATTTGTCTAATGCTCCTTTTTTCAGCATACCTACTCATTGGAGTATAGATTCAAGTTAATAAAACTGAAATAGATATGAGAAACTTATTTTCTCTGCGTATCGGTAAACCCTGTTTATAAGAATAAATAATTTATAAAGTCTGATATTGACATTTTTACACAAAGAATTTCATGGAACGGAAATAAATTTTCTCCCAAAGCTTGTAGAATGGGAGCAGATCTAAGATTATCTTTTGTAAAATCGCACAAGCGTCTAGACTAGGTCTTAGGTCCTGTACAATATTATATTTGGTAGAGAATACAATGTATGATATTTTACTGTCCTAAACAGAATATCTTGCTGTCAGTATAATTTTGAATGTAAACCAATTTGTAAACTTTAACTACCTCGTTGTTTCAGTGGTTTTTCTGGTAGCGATCACAAAGTCCTTGGTCCAAATTCTAGGTCGGACAAAGGTGCTTTTTCTATCGAAAAGTTGTCAATACCAGTCCAAGTCTAGAATTTTGCCCGTTATAATTACCGGGCACAATTCCAATCTTCGGACTGCCAGTAGGCAATAGGCTCGCCCCCTATTACCTTGAAATCTGACATCGTCGGCGAAATGTGAGTGTACTGTAAGTACATCCTCGCTTGAGTAATATAGGCACTACGGTTTTTTAATGTTAATAACTTTGAACCACATACAGGAAGATAACGACGGCTTCGTCAAGGGTTTCTAGGCTCGCCCCTATTGGATATTGGAACCTTAATATGTCGGTGAAATGTTCCCACCATTTGGGCAAGGTGTTTATTTTTTTTAATATTGTTTTAATTTTATTTCTTTTGATTCATTCCATGTTAGTTTTAAAGTTTGTGTAAGTTCTCTTTAAATAAAAGTTCGCCATAAATATGCATATTTAGAGATCATAAGTTGATACATGAAATAAAACTATTTTTTCAGATTTTATCGCGGATTATTTTTGATTTTTAAGTCCCGACATTTCGAGTGCTTTGCAGCACCCATGGTCACGGGAAGGACTGAGGTGTTAGACGTCCAAAAGGCATAGTTGTTTCGGGGAACCCTCAAACTTCCCATTTTTTTGTTGGTCCGATCTACGCAGAATAAACCGCGATAAATTCCGAAAAAAATAGTTTTATTTCATGTGTTATATTCGCGTAAATCTAAAAACTCAGTATATAACTTGATAGGTTTATATGGGAGTAAGATGGGATTTATTTTTATTATTTTTCTCATCATATATGTATGTGTAGATCATTTTTCTTTGCTCATCATTCTGCTGACCTCGAACGTCAAATAACATCAAAATTGATTCTGAGGACATACCACAAAAACATTGATGTTAGCGTGACACTAGTGAGTAATCGTGCTGTTCCATTCATGTTTATTTAGTAAATTTGTAGTGTGACAACGAAGGCATATCAACTCGCTAGCGTCACGCTAACATCAATCTTTTTGTGCTGAACTCTTTGTATGTTATTCATGAACAAGCGAAGCGACAGTGTTTCGAATTGTACGTTATCAATCAATGTACCGTTACATCTGAAAATGGTAGGTTCGTTTTCATAAATAATTTAGTATACCATTTGTGTAGAGCTTCTAAAACTACTTACCAAAATACATATTGTACAACATATGTATTTTTAATTTTATAGAAAGAGACTTTTTTTCAGTTACGACACTATTAGAGCGCAAGTGAATTAGGATTGTAACTCTTAGGTGTAGATGTCGATATAAAAAAATGTTCTATGAATAAAGCCTCTAAACGGTCACTTAAATCCGTGTCACCATACTCGGATCTCGTTAAGCTAAGTGTTTTTGGCAAGCGACGGGCAGGTAAGCCAATTAACATTCCCGCCCTTCTCCAATATGGAAGGAAGCCGGATTATACCGCGGAATTGCTGTAATAAAGGCGCACGCGACAACGCGTTTGTTCAGTACGTATGTACTGAATATGTTGTTAGCGAGGAATGATGTTCACGGTTACGTAATCAAGGAAATGTGCTGTTCAATATTACCTTCAGTCCATAACTTTCTGTAGGTTGATTTATTCTTGCATTGTTTTGTTGATTTATCGGCAAATATTGGACTCGAGTTATTCTTGATATCGGCTGATACTAGAAAAAAATCCAGTATGTCCGGAATCTGGAAATGCGCCCGGTATAATGGTAATAAACTCGCCCCATGGACCTACACTCGTCGGCGAAAGGTTTGTGTATATTATATAACTTGGGAATATGAAGGTAATTTTGTTTACCTCGTTAGGTTTCGGTCCCTCAATAGGTAAAAACGGTACCCTTATAGGATTACTTCGTTGTTCATCTGTCTATCTGTCGGACGGTTAAGACTCTTTCGTTCTAGAACAAATAGAGATTTCAAATGAAAATTCATGTCAAATATAAGGTTCATGTCAAAGAAATTCAAGTTTCTAAGTCAATGTAATCAAAAGATATAGGCATTTAAACTCACTAATCAAAACTTATAGGGCTTCCCGTTGACCAAGAATCATGAAATATGGCAAAGTTGCGTAGTACAAGTAAAGGAGAAAATCCGCCCTATGGATTCAGAATCATCATGCAAGAAGCAAGGTTTCACAGTATATGAAAATCCGAAACTTGTTAAATTATATCAAATAAAGTATTTTCGGATCCAATGAAAACTTAATATATCCCATCTAGTGGGACTTGTACGGAACCCTTAGTATTGCCTTGTGTTCAAAGCCAAAGCACATGATCACTTTGATTAAAAAGTATGAAAAAATAATTTCAATAGTTACATCCTCTTAACAATACTAATTTAGCGCATTAAAAACACCTATACTAAGCGGAAAACGACATTGAAGGGCGGCACGCTCGTCAACTGACTGGTAAATAACTTCGGTGTTCCGGATTTTCACCCTGGTTATGATATTTGGATAGGTTACCAATTGTCGTAGAGCAAAAGCCTTATTTGTGTATCCAATACGTGTTCTTTGTAAAGTGAAGTTGTGTAGTGTTCTTTGTATTCATTTTTATATTAACAGTAGATATTGGATACACTAGCTAGGCTCTAGGACCACAATAAATACACCGTGTATGTATTTACTCTCATACATTGCTACAGTATTAAGAACTAAGAGCCGGCATGTTCCTGACAAGGCAATCTGTTAATAAAAGCACAGGATGATCTCTCTAATAAATTTCTTTCATAAAAATACTCATGGATGTACGTTTAAGAAAACATCTTTCGCAATGTTAATAAAACGGTCTTTGAAAATTTCGCTTTCATTTCCTTTTTTGTCAAGTCTCCTGAAGTGTGGTTTTGTAGTTCTAATTTCCATCAGAAATGTTCGGTTTACTTTATTATACAAAAAGATCCTTAACATTCACTCACTATATAAGTGATGAACATTATAATTCAGTTAAGAGAAAGGTAGTTGATGATCTTACAATAACTAAAAAATACGAGTACGAAGAAATGTACGAACGCAGAGCTTATAGTCTGCTATAGCTTGTATCAGGTAAGACTAATAGTGATGTTGCTTGAGGAATTTAAGCTAATAATTATGTTCAATTTTCACAATTACAAAAGTAATTTTATGACAACGAAAAGGTTTAGTGGTTTGATCACGGTATCGAACATTCGCGGATTTGATCTCTGCATGGTGCAAATCTGTGAGACCTACAACGTTTGCTTCAGTCTGAGTGGTTATATATGTGAATTTAATGTTTGTAAATGGACCTAAGACGGGAATGATTTCTTGTATGGTGTGAAGTTTATTTCTTAAAGCCCTGTTGTTAAAATATTTAATGCTAATAATTTAGTGGAGAGTGGAAAAAGCAAAAGAGGTCTGTAAGAGAAGAGCTTATTGGGACTCGGTACTCTTTGCCTACTGGTCTAGCGTAAAGATATAGTCAGATAGAATAATTTAGATTTTTCATGAATACATGACACAAAGATTATTTTATGTTTAAACAAAATTGAAATATATTTATACCTAATAGACCTACTTTTCATCATGAAATCCCTTGCGATATTGTTTGTTATGTATTTTATTCCAATATTCTAACAAGATTGAAAACTGACCGAACCAACATTAATCATTAAGTATTTTGAATATTTTAAATAGTATTATACAGTCAAGTTTATAAGTAACTCCATCCATCTTAGGTTCAACTTCGATATTTCTAGCTAAATACAAAAAGTTTTACCGAATACCTATTAGATACGGTAACCATGAAATTTTAAGGGCCTTTCTGTACGGTACGGAATTTTAAAGCAGTTACTACTGGTAGCAACTCATTAATCAATGATCAGTTGCTTTTTGGACTCTTAAATTCGATGTGAGGTACAAAGAAATCTGGACACACACACAAACAAACAGACTTATAATAATGATAACAATCAGAGGGTTTAACACGAAAAGATGGACGTTAGCCTGACGCTAGCGAATTAATATGCCACCCTTGTTATACTTACAAGCTAGCGTCACGCTAACGTCAAAATTTCTCTGCGAAGTAAGCCCTCTGAAACGAGGTGATTAGTAGACAAACGAGAATTGCCAAAATTAAGTGACATGGCCCCGTCCATGTCCAAATTGACTATTTTACGCACAAGTCAAGTGTCTCCATAACTGGCATATGTGTACGATACAAACTATGAAAGTAGACGATGTGAGCAGGCTCTGTAAGGAAATAATCTTTTAAAACTCGTTTTCTGCAAGGATGTGCAAAGTGGATATACAAGGTGTAACATAATAAACGTCAGATCTAAAAGTAGTTTGTCCTAATTCGGTAACTGAATTCATTTCAACTATTTTTAATGTATTGTATGTAATTCAATATTATATGTTATTAATCTTATATTTTTCAAAATTTTCAAATAATGCTGTTATTCCTTCAGTGCGCTATAACAAACTAAGTTTATTATTAATTCAAAGCAATATGTACAAGTTTTATTGTTAATTCGGGTATAAAAGTGCTTAAAAATGGGGCAAAAAGTTTAAACTTGGAAATTTGGTCGTATTCAATTTGTGGAGCAATTAGCTAATCGGGTTGTCTAAGGTCTTGCGTTAATTACGATACACCTTGTATAGAGATATACATATTAATGTTATTTAATCTAACACTAGCAGTTTTTCGCGGCTTCGCGATCGATAGCAGCGCCACCCAACGGGTATATGTTACTTTTGGATAAAGTAGCTTTCTAATTCAGAGTTAATCGATTACTAACAAACAAAGAAATCTGTCATTTTTATAATATTAGTATAGACTGGATTAAGGTGCTAACTGAATTAAGGAAAGTCCCAAATAGAATGTTGCTTAACACATTATTAATGATAGGAATGACAAAATAACAAGCCCTCAGCGCCGCGTTGTCATGTAACACATTGGTGCCATAAATCACACTGTAGTATCAGCACAAACCTTTACTTTGTAAAAATCTTATATTTTATTCAATGTGGTACAGCATTGTTTTCTCGATTTGGGTCGGCCCTGTGCCAGTCCCGGAGTTCTAACACTTATAAATCGATTTTATTGGAAGCATTACTTTCGGTACGATGGATAGAAAAGAGATATTTTTTTTTCAGCCATAACAAGTTTCTGTAACTTATTTGTTAATTATTTGCATAATTTATGTGTACACAAACATGCTAGTGTCGCAAAACTTGTTATAATTTTTCTGAATATTATGTTATGTGAAAAAATCTAAACATATTTCTAGTTTGTATTTATTTAGCTACCACATAGCTCCCATATACAAAGAATGTCAGAAGAAAAAATGACAAAATAGATATACAATGCGAAAGTGGAAGAATGCAGGTACCGGGGAAGACCTAGTCTATCTTAATATGACCAAATAGACCGTGTCTTATCTGAAGGACAAGTCAAGAGTCTCCGTGAGCGGCGAGCGTGTATGAGACGAACTATGAGAGTGGAGGAAGTCAGAGAGGTATGTAAGGAAAGAACCTGTTGAAACTTTGTATTCTCTGCCTACCCTGCAAGGGATCTGGCGTGATGATATAGATAGATAGCTTCCATAATTCCAAATTATTGGTTACAGAGAAAGTCAAATGGAAAATAAATAAAAATAAACCCTGTGTGCTTATATTCCCCAAGCGGTGCTGGCAGAAGTGTGTGTGTACCTACGTTTTTTTGTTAGCAATGTTTGGTCTCAATTTAATAGAGGACAAGTTTATTGCCATTTTACAGAGCACAATTCCAGAGTTCGGACTGATGCTGAGAATTTTTATGATGAAAAATTACGTTTGCCCGACCTAGGATTTGAATCTAGGATCTAGTTTTAGGTACGCCATTATTTGCACTAGACCAACGAGACAGACAGACTGAATATAGCCATAATTTACTAATCATCATCATCATTATCAGCCTAAAGACGTCCACTGCAGGACAAAGGCCTCCCCAAAGATCGCCACAACGACCGGCTTTGTGCTGCACGCATCCGGCTTCTACCCGCGACCTTCACCAGATCATCTCTCCACCTTGTGGGGGTCTGCCCACTCCACCCCTTCCGGTACGAGGTCGCCACTCGAGGACCTTCCTGCCCCAACGGCCGTCAGTTCTACGAGCGATGTGCCCCGCCCACTGCCACTTAAGTTTGGCAATTCTGAGAGCTATATCGGTGACTTTGGTTCTCCTGCGGATCTCCTCATTTCTGATTCAATCTAGCAGAAAAACTCCGAGTATAGCTCTTTCCATTGCCCTTTGGGTGACCTTGAGCCTTCTTTTGAGGCCCATCGTGAGTGACCATGTTTCGGTGCCGTAAGTCATCACTAGCAACACACACTGGTCAAAGACTTTTGTCTTGAGACACTGCGGTATTTGGGACGAGTACGGTAATTTTCTAATTTTATTTCAATATGTTGCACATTCAAATTTAATTAAAATCAGTTTGGCTAAGTAAATCTAGGTATTGGGCGTTAAAACAGAATTTCGTAGAGTTTTCTTAGTTTCTATTAAAGTTGTTTATTTTGTGGGATTTATGCCATCATTCCCATTATGTTAAGAAATATGATTTATGATAATTTACACGCTACAAGCTACTATATCACTAATATCAAAACATTTCATCGCTACTATTACATTGATGGCACCGTAAATTAATTCCTTTGAAATTTCATTATTTTCTTTGATGATCGGCCATTAACCGGATTCAAACGTTAAACTAATTTAGTTTTTGGCGAAACAAACGTTATTTTATTGTAAATATGCCATTGAACGCAATAATTTATAGTGTCTTCTAGAAATTTTGCGCTTGTTCTTGGATTTCCAAACCGAAGATTTTTAACAATTGAACGTTTTTAACATGTCTCTTTATGAAAGTAAATTGTTATATTTACTTGCCTGTTCTTTTTTCTGAAGATATCCATAACAGAAGTGAAGTAAATAAGTTGTTACGATTAGTTTCCTAGAGCTTCTGTATTACAAAAGAAAATAGATTTTTTCCTTTAGTAATTCATTTTTATCTTCATAAGAAACTTATTCAAAAGAAATAAGACGACGGTTTAAATACGAGACATACCCATAGACAACAAAAAATGCGTTAACCTGAAATTTCTCATTTCAAAATCTGCATTATAAAGTCATTATTATATTTTTTACGGCTCTCAGCGATTTTTAAGCTATCATCAAAATATACATTTTGATGTGCTAATGTTTTATGAGATATCTTTAATATGCAGTTTTCTTATTACAAATAACTAAAGAATCAAACTACGTCACTATATTCAAGTTTAGCTTTATTACAAACGCACAGACACATAAAGAAAGTAAAGTTTACAGTATCCAGCCGATTCCGATTTATTACGTTATTTTAATGCTGTCTGAGTCTAGAAGTTTAATGGATCTTTTCTTCTAAATTCAAACAAGCATATTTATGGTTTGTTCTTATTATGTTGGTACTAAAAGTAATGTAAATCTCGTCTGTAGTCAATATCGTACATTTTTTGTGTAACTGATTGCTTGTATAGTGCGACAGGGATATTTTTGCCCATGGATGATATTGAGAGAGACTCAATCTCTCGTTGGTGTGAAATTAGGGTTACCATTTAGTAAAATTTTCCTACTTCCAGAGAAACATTTTAACATGAAGGTCCGCACGGTTACTAAATAAAAAAGAAGTTGGGTAAATTTCATAGCAAACGGCTACTCTGCGACTGACATGAAGTGACATTTCACTTGATGACAGCGTTAGTTCCGATTTTAGCTGCGGGCCAAAATATCCTTGTAAGACTGTTATCTCTTCCTTTATGTTATAAACTTTGTTGCAGAAAGCTCATCATTGAGACTTCCTAACATAAAGCGGCATTATCACTAACTACACATTATTTCAGTGTGTAATTTCTACCGCTGACATAGAGAGAAGAGTGAGTGCAGGGAACAGAGTAAATAGTGCGATGGGAAAGCTACTTGGGAGCCGGCACTTAAGCCAAAAGGCGCAGCTGGCCATACATAACGGAGTTCTTGTCCCAACGCTGTTATATGGTAGCGAGAGCTAGGTATGTAAGAAGGAGAATGAAAGTCACAGTCAGAGCTTGCATTTCCAGTGAGCTCTGCGGAAGATGTGCAGAGTGAAGCTGACCGACCGTAGTTTAAACAGCGTAGTGAGAAAGCCAGTAGATATAAAAGATCGGTGTAAAGATATGAAAGGGTATGCTCAGTTGGTTCAGGCATATATAAAAAATGTCAGAAGCAAGAATGACAAAACAGATATACAATGCGAAAGTGGAAGGATATAGGTACCGGGGAAGACCTAGACTATCTTACCATGACCAAATAGACCGAGTCTTACCTGAAGGACAAGTGAAGAGTCTCAGTAACCGGCGAGCGTGTATGAGACGAACTATGAGAGTGGAGGAAGCCAGAGAGGTAAGGAAAAAACATGTTGGAACTCTGTACTCTCCGCCTACCCCGCAGGGGATCTGACGTGATGATATAGATAGATAGATAAAATTTCTCGTAATTTTGTTTTGTGCAGTGATCATTTCACTTGAACGCTGAAAGTGACATTTAACGCTGGAGTTGCTGTTTGCTATGAAATTTACCCAACTTCTTTTTTAAATAGTAGGAATGTTTAAAAAAAAACTTTTTTTTATTTTGTTCTATAATTCAATTTGGTTTAATGCGTCCACGTGGTGCAGCTTCATTAAGTTTATTGAACATGTGCGTCAACTCTCTCGAGCTCACCTAAAAAAATATTTTCCTGGGAGTAGACAAATTTTACTAGGCGTTGGTGTTAAATTAGGGCTAGTTAGTAAATGTCATCCAAGTGCCCAAAGATCCTTGTCGCACTTATAGCTAGTATCACACATTTTACATCGTCACCGTCACGCCTATATTCCCCAAGCGGGGGTGGCAGAGGTGTACTGAGTACACCCACGTTTCGCCGACGATGTTAGAGCCCATGTAATAGGGGGCGAGCCTATTGCCATATACTGGGCACATATTCCAGACTCCGGACTTGTACTGCGAAGTTTTCGTTAGAAAAACTACACTTGTCTGACCCAGGATCACACATTTTAATGATGATAATCAACTTACATATCCGTTATAGTTAAAGGGTAAGGGCTCAGCACTTATATTGCTGTTAATGTGACGCTATTGACTCGATATACTATCCTTTTTACACTCCAAATTTACTAAATAGAGATGAACGTGACAGCACGCTTTCTCGTAAACGTCACTGTAACGTCAAACTGTTCTTGCTAAGCCTTCATATTACACCATCAGTAGCTCAACAACCACAAAAGTATGTACATTTTCCTAAAAAATGATTCAACGTCTTAGATGATAAAAGGCCCAAAGGTAGACGAAAATATCCAATGAGTATTATTACAAATGAGAAAGCTACGCTCGAAATGTTTCCTGTTACAAAATCTTATTGTTAAGAACAGTCGAGTCCATTTGAACGCGAAATGGCACGTCGTGAGTGATCACCGGCCTAACCCAGCTAAGTGCAAACAGATCAAAGCAACTACAGGGTTGGCGGAATAATGACGGAACTCAAAGTACCCAGTTTGAAATTAGTTTGTTCTAAATCGATAACTGAATTAATTCCAGCAATTTTTAAATGTATTTTTCTTATTTGCTGAAATGCTGTTACTACTTAAGTACTCTAATTTAAACTAAATTTATTTTTGATTCAAAGCAATACGGAAATTTTAAATTTTCTAAAATGTATTTTTCAATACCTACGCACACAAACACATACAAGTTTCATTGTTAATTGGGGTATAAAAGTACTTAAAAAGGGGGTTTTCGTATTGAATTAATGAAGCAATTATCTAATCGGGGTATCCGAGTTATTTTCAATACACCTTGTATATGTACAATAAAGAAGAGTATGTACAGTTATTATTTACAAAGGAGAAAAATAAAACAAAAACCATGTACAAAAACTAGTATTTACAATGGGCCCAAACCACTACCAGTTGGTAAGGTACCCAAGACGCTGGCAGCCTTGCCTAGTTGTATCGCCAAACTGAAGTGCTGGCCCAACTAGCTGCCAGCGTTCTGGTCACCGGTACGCTCCACCAGACGTTTCGAAATTTCTCTAAACATCTGGACTCCCCACGCACCCAACGTCTCTACCCCAAACGCCTCAAACATGTACCCTGAGCCAAGAGTAACATACTTGCGGCGTTTGAGGCATTCCGCGTAGAGCAGCCCTGCCAGCTTCAACTGATGTCTCCAGAAGATGGGACGGTGCGAGAGTATTGACGCAAGTAAAGTGCCATACCAACGGCCGTCCCATCTTCGCCTTGTATATACCGTCACTTTTCTTCTACATATTTTCTACATTGATTATTGTAGATATATTTTTTAACATCATTAACAAATAATTCGACTGACAAGTTAGCGTGTAGGCCAATTCGCTCACCCGTACGGGACTTATATTGTTGTGATGCACAATCATTTCTTTTAGTATAGGCGTTTGTGAAATTCATGTGTGTAAATGCACATACAATAGACAAATAAACATCTATCTATCTATATCATCACGCCAGATCCCTTGCGGGGTAGCCAGAGAGTGCAAGAAACATATTTTTAAAAATTTAAATATTCTATGTCCACTTGAGAATTAACAATATTGTTAACGTAGTTTCAACTCCAGTTCGTACCTGTGTGGTCCCTTAACCGCATCAGAAAACAATTCCATATTTCCATTATTAAAACAGTATTTTGTATCGAAATAATTGGAAAGTTAAACGAGTGATTTCTACGAAAACGCCATTCGCAAAATTAGGCAGCCGATGTTCCATGCTGTAATTGAATTGGACAGGTAATTTGTTACCAAATTATTTTCGTATGTATTAAGACAGTGAAGCCTTATGTGAAATCAAGTACATTTTATGGAACATAATAGTAATAGTGCAAGCAGTGATAGCCTAGTGGTTAGACCGTTGGACTGCAAAGTCAGAGGTCAAGCACGCACCTCTGTCTTTTCAAAAGCATGTGCGTATTAAAAATTAATTATCACTTGCTTTAACGGTGAAGGAAAACATCGTAAGGAAACCTGCAGGCTGAGAGTTTCTCGAAGGTGTGTGAAGTTCGCTAATCCGCACTGGGCCAGCGTGGTGGACTATGGCCTAAGCCCTCTCAGTTTGAGAGGAGGCCCGTGCCCAACGGTGGGACAGTTTCTTAACAGGGCTAATATTATAATAATAATGGTTATAAGTCTGTACTGTTCTAATGTTGGGCAAAACCCACTCACAAATCAAGGTGAGAGTTCTCTTTAGGTCGTACTCACCACGTGGACTAAGTGCGGATTGATGGAGACAGGTTTGTGACCACCATTTCTTTGAACTTGTCAAACCACCCGTAAGTTTTCCAACTTGGTTGAATGACTATCATACATCGAGTGGTAGCCGGGACCAACGGTTTAATTTGCTTTTCAAACATAGAGAGGCTAGAATTATGAATAATGTTCTTTCCGAAGCGCGGAGAGGATCGACTAAAGACGAGGTTAAGTATCGTTTATCGATCTAAACTAAACAGTTAAAGATACGTGGCGTTATCAAATACGAGCGTTTTCTTCTTTCGGAAAGCCCGCTATGCCGTTAGTCCGGGTAATAAGTTAATGTTTGTCTTTTAACCCAAGTTAGAAGTCTTATAAGACGGTTTGATAAGTTCCCGAAGCAGGTGGCTACAAACTTACCTCCACCAATCTGCACTAAGTCCGCGTGATGGAGTATAGGTCATACTCCATCTCGATTTGTAAGGGTCAGCAGTGCACAGTAAAAGGTGATTTAAAAAAATAAACACCTTCATGCCTATATTCCCCCAACAGCAGAGGTATACTGAGCACACCTACCTTTCGCCGACAATGTTAGGCCCCATGTAATAGAGGGCGAGCCTATTGCCATATACCGGGCACAATCCCAGACTCCTGATTGATTGACTGGGAAGTTTTCGTTAAAAAAACTACATTTGTCCAACCTAGGATTTTAACCCAGGACCCTCTTGATGACCAACGTGACAATATAAGTTAATTTATTTCGCATTACAACCTGATATTGCCCAAAATTTAGTCAGCTTGTTTATATATATTGCTTGTGGCGCTCTGACAGCCCTGGATCGAATTGAAGTGTATTGAGCTCCACGTATTCGTGATATGTGATGTATCGGCCCGGCACAATAGTTGGCCGTTATTTCTGTACCAGTCGTTCCAGACGCAGATTGTCTGCACTCTACGGGTATATGTACATACGTACCGTTCGTAAACATGACGGTGTGCACCAAATCAAGTGTAATCTGACGATGGAGCTTGGTTTTAAAATAATTTTCACATGTTCTTTGGTGGGGTAATGACGCAGGTGTTATAGTAGGCAAACGAATCAACTTCGTCGATCTCATTCTGTATCGTTAACGTGAAACACGTTACGTCATTAGCATATGTGCGAGAGAAACGTGATTATCACGTGAGGGTAATATCGCGAGAGAGAAGGTAATGAAAACTTCTTTGACTGGATTTCTCAAAATGTCGATTGGACGATTTTTTGATCTTACTTCAATTTTTTTATAGAGTTAATCCGCTTCCATTAGGAATGTATAAAGGAATAATTTTATAAAATATATAACATAATATTAGCCCTGTTAAGAAACTGTCCCACCGTTGGCGTTTGTAAGTGCTTATGTATTGACCTAAACAAATAAATGATTTTTGACTTTGACTTTGTTGGGCACGGGCCTCCTCTCAAACTGAAGGCTTAAGGCCATAGTCCACCACGCTGGCCCAGTGCCGGTTGGCGACACTCACACACATTCGAGAAACTCTTAGGCATGCAGGTTTCCTCACGATGTTTTCCTTCACCGTTAAAGCAAGTGATAATAAATTTTTTATACGCACATGCTTTCGAAAAGAGAGAGGTGTGTGCCTGGGTTTGAACCCAAGACCTCTAACTTTACAGTACATCAGTTTAACCGCTAAGCTATGACTGCTATAATGAATAATTAATAATTTGATTTGAGAATTTGTACCTCAATAGTATAGGTTAAGTTCATTCATTGAAGTTTGAAGAAAAGCATTTCTGTATGACATGGTCAAAGCGCTTTTATTGACAGTTCATAGAACTATAAATTTTGCTTTTAGAACTATATCTCTACAAGCAGATGGAATAGCATTCCTATGGAAAATATTAATCTGATCAATAGTAGGACAATGAAGTACTTAATTATTATTGACAGACGTTTTAATAATACCTGTATTATTAAAACCTATAAATACATTTACAAATGGCACGTGACATTATCTGAAATAGAACGATTTTGATAGACGACTCTACTGTCTCGGCATTTGACTGTCTACGTATCTCTCGGGATCTTTGGCTGCGATTGTTAAACTAATTTTAGTTTTTTTGAAAAAATATGATACAAATATTAGGTGGTGATTGGTTAACTTCGATATGTTATGAAATTACAACCAAAATTAAAATAGATTTGTTCTGTGTTAAAAAATCATTAGACATTTCAATTAATACGTTATAAAGAAAATGTTTGCGCTCTATCTCGCAGTTTCAAAATTCTGTACATCTTATTAATATTTTAAACGAGAAAGTCTATGAAAATGTCTGTATGTTTATCTTACTTTTATTTCACGCAAACACTATAGGAAGGATGTTGATGAAACTTTACCGTAAAATAGCTTATTTATTAAAATAACACATAGGCTATAATTTATAAAGGTATTGAATAATAAACGCATGTGCAGCCGCGAGTAATTGCTAGAATTTATAATACATTTACTCTGTATTAGCAGAGCGTATGTTTCTAATTTTTCAAGCAATTCGAACGCAGTGGGTTCAAAAGTAGTAATTAATATTGTCAAAGCCATGCCTCTTACCTGGACAAAGCTTGTTTTATAATACGATCAAACGCCCGAACATTTCCCATTAATCGAAGCTTTTAGCTGATCGATAAAATATTTAATTTACGTAGAAGTTTTAATCCGAATTGGTGGGCTCAATAAAAGGCTACCCCAGCGTATTGCCTTTGTGTTATCTAACTTATTGAAGACTTCGATTCAGAAAACTATTTTGTTCAAATCAAAGATTTAATCATCCGATCCTTTGACTGTAACTTTCATCGAAATATCTAAAGATGTCAAAGAAACTTTACAAAATATTTTCTACTTAAAATAATTTCTTTTTGCCACAGATGGCCTTTATTACTAAGAAACCTTAAGTAGGAAAGGAGCAAAATATAAAACTCAACACAATACAAGAAGCCCAAAATATTAAGTTGGCGAAGTAAAACCTTAATTACAATTTTTCTTCATTATCCCATTGTGTTGTGCAGGTGGGCGGGCCACCCTTCTGTTACAAGGCGGTAACGTTTTAATTAGATAATTTATTGTTACGTCAAGTAATATTTCATATCTCACCTGTTTGTGTACAAAGCCGGGGGTTTTAGAAACAAATTGCTAAAAATTTAGGACGCTTTTAAAGGGAAATAATATTATGTCTCTTGCTTGAATGGACGTTATTAAATACGTTATCTGTTAGAAGCGAAGTTCAGGCAAAATCTACGGTAAACACAAACGATAGCATACTTGCTAAAATTATTAAAAGCTACTGCTTTTAATAATTTTATATTTCGTGTTAAATTTTCCATCGACGGATTTAATATTAAAGTTTAGTAAAATGTAAGTGTCGGGGAAAATATTAATAAGTGTACCTTAGTAAACCAAAGAAAGACTTATTTTTGAGGTGTATATAATATATTTTGTAATAAACTAACTTAGAACACTTAAACATAGAAAATAAAATATATAAAATGGGTTTCAACAACGATATGCTAGTTAATGGGAAATAAATGAATAACAGTGTCATATTGCCTTTCTTTTACGTATAAAATTTATATAATATCACAAACAATATAACATAGAACTGCTTTGTTGGTCTGATGACAAAGAACATCGCTTTGTGATTACAACGTCCTGGTTTCAAATCCTAGGTCGGACAAATGTAGCTTTTCTAACGAAAAATTCCCAGTATAAGTCCGGAGTCTGGAATTGTGCCCGGTATATAGCAATAGGCTCGCCCCCTATTATATGAGACCTAACATCGTCAGTAAAACGTGGGTGTACTTAGTCCATCTCTGCCGCCCCCGCTTGGGGAATATAGGTGTGACGGTGTGTGTGTATAACATAGAAGTAGAAGAAATTAACGAAATTTTCCTACTTTCAGGTTAAATATTTCAACGCTGGGTCCGCACGGTTACTAATTAAAAAAAGAACTTTGGTAAGTTTCATAGCAAACAGCAACTCTGCGAATGTCATGAAGTGACATTTCACTTGATGACAGCGTTACTTCCGGTATTGGCCACGGGCCAAAACATTCTTGTGGGACAGTACTTTTTACTACAGTGTGTTTGAAATTTTTATTTTGGCGATGTATTACTCAACGTCTGGGATAAAAGAGCAAAAAGTGTTTTTTTCTTTACATATTAAAGTTTTGATGCCATAAATATGACATATTTCATCCAAGTCTGAATGCCAATGCTGTAGCGCTTATTGTAATAAATTCATATTTCACTGATATAATATGATTTCAATCTGTCAATATTGGTATATGTTGAAGAATTTTATTATCAAACTAAATCTAGTTGATAGACAGACGCACATTTGGCATTACCAATGATGTTTTACATAAAACTCTGCCAAGCAGCTGAATCTGAATCATGTATCGTAAAAATAATAATTTTCTGAGAAAAGGCTTTTATATTCAAAATGAAACTTGGTAAGATTTGTGTAGGGTTTGTCATTGATAAACTCCGAAACTACAGAATTGAAAGCTCCATTATCCAGAAGTAACATACGCTATATTTTATTTCAGTAGTATAATAAGTTGATATATAAAGATCTATGAGTGCCTCCCTTTGGGTGGGTGCGTTTAAAACATAAAATTCACACACAAACACCCAGACCGAAAACATATGGGTCACACAAAGATTTGTTCCGTGCGGGGATCTAATCCGCAATCACCCAATTCAGTGGGGCAGCTTAAGCTAACCACTGGTCCAAACTGTCTGACTAAATTAGGATGACATCGTAACGTGACGTGTTCACGACCCTACCTCGATGATCTAGTGACTTATGATGCAGTTACTGATCTCGAGGTTCTTATTTCCAATCCTAGGTCATACAGTATCATTCAGGTTACAGCTTCTATATTGAAAAATTCTCAATAGCTGTCTGGAGTCAGGAATTACGCCCGGTATAAAGACAACAAGTTCGCTCTCTATTACACTGAGACCACGCAATAAGTCATGGATTCAAACTCCTGTCTAATATTGAGAATTTGCGATGAAAAACCGGCCACAGAGGGGCTTAGTCAAGTGGCATGCGTTTTGTTTCCACAGTGCGACAAGGATCTTTTGGCCGGTGGTCGACATTGACAGGGGCCGTTAGTGTGAAATGAGGGTTACCATTCAATAAATATCAGCAGGTGGGTCCGCACGGGTACGAGTTAATAAAAGAATTTGGGTAAAATTCATACCAAACGGTATCTTTGCGCCTATTATAAAGTAACAGTTCAGTTGATGACAGCGTTAGTTCCGATAGTCTTTACCTTAGGTCTTTACTTTAAAGTTCCGATTTTGGCCGCGGATCAAAATATCCTTGCGGCACTGTATTCTCTTATCGCAATCGATAGCCATGGGATTCCCAAACATTTTTTCATTTTCTACTAGCGATAGCGATTGTAGAAAACCCACTTGGCTACAGGAATTGGGATTCAAACCAAAGAGTTCGAGATCACTACGCGCCTTGTACGTCATTGGATCAACGATGTAGTCGTATTATTATTATTAACACTAAATCTTTATTAGGGACTAAGTCCGCCACAAATTACACCACTGTAACTCCTGTACATCAGGATCTACAATGGTCTTCTTCTGTAACACCAAAGTTCGAACCTCTGGGTGTCCCGGGAAGCGCTTTAATTGTCTGCTGTAACAAATTAATTAGAAACAAAAGAAAACAGGAGTAGAAAAAAATTAAATTCCACGTCCTTTGCAAAGCCGGAGACACAAAAAATTGGCAGATCTAAGATCAGCCATAGAAAAAGAGAATATAACTAGGATAAGCTCAGTTGTAAAGCACCACGGTATTTGTCTGTCTCATGTTTGATTCCAGCAATAGGTATGGCAAAAACGCTTGAACGCACTGAAATTATCTCGAGTTTCAACAAGATACGTAGATTAGTATTATATAGTAGATTACCCTTGACGTAGTATTTATAGTAGATTCCTTAGGCGTATTTTGCAGACTGTCTAACATAATGGTATGCTCGTGGTACCAGAGACTGCACTCCCAGTGCACTCTGAAACACTGAATCTAACAACTCTAAACAATTAATCACGGAATTGAGCTCATTTGAAGCACGTGTCTTGTCTGTTTGTTTCATTAGCTAAGTGAAGGATCCCCGGCCGGCTCGGCTCGGGTCTGTAGTGGAGATATTTCTTGTTAGTTTTATTTATATAGCGGCCAGATTGTGTAGACGCAATTTGCTGAACGAATCTTAACGGTACAGGAAGTTCGTTGTTCTCTTGAACCTATCAAGGTGATACGTATGTTAGAGAAATACGTGTGACGTTCTCAAATGAGAGGATCATTAGTAATAAAAAATAATTAAGTAAGTAATATAATATATTTCATGAATTGTGAGTAACTAAATATATTTTAACAGCCAATTGTTCCATATACTTAATTTTTCGTGCCTCCGTAACTGACGAGCACGTATGAGACGAACTATGAGAGTGGAAGAAGCTAGAGAGGCTGTAAGGAAAGAACCTGTTGGATTTTTATACTCTCTGCCTACCCCGCAAGGAATCCGGCGTGATGATATATTTTTTTCCTATATTCTCAGTCATGAAAAGTTACGTCACTCCATTGTGTTAAAAATCTAAATCTATTGCGATGCATCTAAATATCAAACACCCAAGATAATTTTAGCTGAAATTTCTGACTAAACTCATGCAGCTAACCTCGTGCAAGCGGGGATCAGTTTATTAATTTCCGCTCAAACATATAAAATAAACAACAATTTTGCGGCGTGTTAATAACGCGATACGTAACAAAGTTGTTTAGCGGTTTATTTTCAAAGCAAATAGGTACGTCTACAATAATTGGTAGCGAGACGACTCTGTAAACACGATGGCCTTCTAACTTTCTTACACTTAGTGTAGTGACTTGCAGTTCTATTTATTAGAGTTTAACAGGGTAGCCTAACATAACCTTTTTAAGTATTATTAAACTCCTAGAATTTTCATATGTAATATACATATAAAAATAATGCATTAATTTCTAGCATGCTTTGTCACATGTGCGTAGTAGTGATAACCTAGTGGTTAGACCGTTGGACTGCAAAGTGCAAGGCACGCACCTTTGTCTTTTCAAAGGTATGTGCATATTACTAATTCACTTTCAAATGCTTTAACGGTGAAGGAAAATATCGTGAGGGAACCTGCATACCTCAGAGTTTCTTGAAGGTGCGTGATGTTTGCCAATCCGCATTGGGCCAGCGTGGTGGACTATGTAAACCCTCTCAGTTTGAGAAGAGGCCCGTGCCCAACAGGGTCAGTTTCTTAACAAGGCTAATATTATTATTTGTTTTTCGGCTTTTTTTTACGGCGATTTGACGCGATTTCGCGTGTTTTCGCAAGGTTTGCATTTTAATTTCCAGCGCAAACGCAACCCGCCATGCTGTTTCGATTTGTGACGTCACTTTCATAGTAAACAATAAACATTAATGCCAAAGATTAATGCAGAGTTTCATGGTTAGATAGTAATAAAATATACAAGTTACGTCATCGAGAGAAGACATGTTATCCCGTTCTTTCTTATTTACTAAACTTGTAGCGTGAGAAAGATGACATGTAAATTCGATATCGTTACTGCGTAATATGATGTTTAGTAAGAGGGGTTATTTGGTATTACACTTCTTACTTTGTTAGTCGCCTTTCATGAAAAAATATGTGCTAATATAGGTGTGATACTACTACATGATCTAATTGGGTTCTGTGTAATCCATATTATAAATACGAAAGGACTTTGTCTATCTGTTACGTTTTCACGCCTAAACCGCTGCATAGATTTTGATAAAATTCGTCGAGGACATACATTGTATCCTGAGTCCTTAGTTTAATTTCTGTCTCGAAAAATGACACAGATGAAATCGCGGGTAGCAGCTAGAAAGTCATAAAAAGGAAAACTATATACGACTTTAAATAAAAAAAAATACGTAGTCCGACACTAGGATTTATTCCTGTGTCGTAGATGCGTTTACATATATCAAAAATTCACGTACACAAATAACCAGTCAGAAACAAATAATTGTGAGTCACATAAAGATTTGTCCCATGCGGCAATCTAACCCTATAGACGCAGTGGGCGGAGCGGCTTAAGCTTTTAACCACTGCGTTAAATCGTCCGTCAACTTTTGAATGACCCAAAGTTTTTACTAATCCCTTTTCCTATCTCCGTAACCTTCCAAACACAATCTCAACTTTGGTTTCAATGAGCAATATCTGCGTCCCGTATTTCGTCGCGATAGAAATCTTTTAATAAGCCCACAAAATCGGCTGATTGCAATCAAGTCAGCCATAAATTTTGGTAAATCGACGCCGTTCGATAGTTTCGTTCAGCTAAACGGTACTTTTGAAAACCAATGTTATCTGTCCCCAACATTGGAGGTAACATTGGGCTGATTAGAAAAGTTTGACTAAATTTTGTGAAAGAATTGTTTTCTTCGATGTTTTATAGTAAGTGCTTTAGTATCAAACACTACTGTGAGTCTAGGATTTATTCATATATGCCAGTGGTATGCATAGTTTTTATCTACAATTTTTCACTCCAGGTGGCGATCGATGATATCCTATAGTAATGTTCTTGCAGAAATATACTCAGTTTGACACTCGTAAAGCTTTAAAACCCGTTAACATGTGACCTAGACTATCTTACCATGACCAAATAGACCGAGTCTTATCTAAAAGACAAGTCAAGAGTCTCCGTAACCGCCGAGCGCGTATGAGACAAACTATGAGAGTGGAGGAAGCCCGAGAGAAAAGAACCTGTTGGAACTATATTCTCTCTACCTACGCCGTAATAGATCTAGATAATAGTTTACCTAATTTATTCAGCTTACTAATACTGAAGCGTGGAGATAGGTAAATATTCTTGTCTTGGCCAGTTTCATGACCACTTCTGGTGAATGAATTGCGATGAAGCAAAATGTAATCCAGTAAGATAAAATATGCCAAACTACTTAAACAACGACAGCTTTAATTTTAGCTTTAAAGTTAATGTTGCTAAATCTGTGTTTTCTATGTTCTGTAACTGTAGAAGCTAAAATATGTCAGCTTTTTTCAATAAACTTGCTCATGAGATTTAATTGGATTTTTTCCCAATCACAGAATTAGCAACGAATTGTATGTGTAATTAGGCGTTACGTTCGCTAACGAGATGCGACACGCGACAAACATAACACATTAAAGTTGAGATCACACTGAACTATATGACATTATTTTTGATCTTTAGGTATATTATTTTTAGAGCTTGTGGATATTCAATTAACATGAGCAAACTGATTAGTTTTTCCTGAGTCACAGGACTAGGAACGATTTGCAATGAGTGCAATTAGGCGTTGAGTTACCAAAGTCATCAATATAGCCCTCAGAATTGCCAAACTTAAGTGGCAGAGGTCGGGGCACATTGATTGTAGAACTGACGGCCATTAAGGCAGAAAAGTTCTCCAGCGGCGACCTCGTTCCGGAAGATAAAGAGTGGGCAGGCCCCCCACAAGGTAAACCTATGACCTGGTAAAGGTCGCAGGTAAAAAGTGGATGCGTATAGCACAGAGCCGGTCATCGTGTTGATCTTCGAGGGAGGCCTTTAAATTATAATTTATTTTGGATAAACTCTGCGGGGGGCACTTACAAATAGTCAATTTACATTTTTTTAAATCTAATTTATTCTACCACCGGATCGAAACGCAGTCTCCACTAAGAAGATCCGGTGAAGAAACTTCTTTCTTTATTGAGTTTTCTTTTTTCCTTTCCATTTTTTTATAATCATATTGCGTGGATAAAATGTTGAGGTTACTATTAAATAGTTTACGATCTATCTCCAGTGTGATGCCTTACGGCCGAGATATGAGACTAATGATATAATTTATAAAGAGTGTCTAAAGGATTCCAAATGGACCAGTTCCTACAAGCAGCATTCGTTCACGAGTATGACTACTGGAACAGCCATCACTCCCCTCGACCATATTGAGGGGAAGGAACCCACGCCAGACAGCCACTATAACTGCCTATAACAGTTGGATGGAATTTTGATGTTACTTTTATTCGTTAGGTTAATTGTAGAGCACGAAATGTGTCATTATTATTTTTATATAGAGCAGTATTTTTTGCAATTAACATGACCAAGCTAATTGCATTGTCTCTGAATTTTTTGCATGGTAACAAATTGTCCTTAATCACATACAGGAAGAAAATAAATTGTATGATTGCACTTCGGCATTAAGTTTGTGACGTGTTATCTTATTGCTATTTGGAATCGTTGCATGCGATTAGCATTAAAATAAAAAAATAAAAGTTAATATTACCAACTATTATATAAACGTGTTTGAGATACTTAAGTGTCTCTATTGGTACATTTACAATTGTCTGCTTACACGATTTGGCTGCTATTTATTACGTGACAAAACAGATATACGAGACTTTCAGATTTTCAGATACCTCTAAATCATTAAGTACGAGTCGTGTGGCTGATGGGATTTTGACATTTTATTTAAAAATCCTTTCTTGGTGTCCACCTTACTTTATAGGAATCCAGAGCAACATTTGATGCTTATACACTCACTCGTTTAAGCCTGTTAGTCCGTCAGTATTACGGTTTTAAACATCACTATCTGTACCTGCAACTTCGTCCGCGTTATTTTAGACGTATATTTCACACCCCTACGTTTTTTTGCGGGACAAATGAGGATGAATTCTATATTCTTGCCGAATTTGATCAAAATCTTTTCTGCGGTTTGGGCGTGAAAAGGTAACAGACAAACAGACAGACAGACGGACAGACAGAGTTACTTTCTTACTTACATCGAGTTCTCATAGTCAGATTCATAGCTCTAATAGTCTGACTCTTTAATCGCACCAATAAGGAAAAAAAACCTGTGGTCCGATAAGTCGGACTAAGTAGTCGGACCACGCGGTCACAGAGTTGACTGCAAGACAGAGATCTCTCCTAAAGCCAGTCACGATGACCTACTTTGTTACTGTACGCATTCAACTTGTTTTATTACCATAGATTTTTTCACATTATTGCGTTGGTTACTAAATATCGCAGTACATTCCCAGCTTACAATCGGCATTGCGGCCGCAGTTGATTGGCTGAATGTCATGCTGCAGATTTTAATTGCGCCTATTTCGGCGGCGCCGTGTTTACAAACTTCATTCCGTCGATGCCAATCATTCGTGGCGGATTATGTTGCCAGCTTTGAAATTTTATTAGCGATTCCAGGATTTCTGTGCACTTTACGAGAAAGCTTTCGAAATTCAAGTTTACGCATCTTGAGCATAGCTGCCGACTTATCAACGGCATGAATGACTGGATCAATCAATGACTGGTCAGTTAAAATAGAAATTAATACCCTTACGCCCATATTCCCTAGCCAGTGTGACAGAGGCTAAAGGGGCAGATCAGTATATGTCACTCTAGCCGTTCTGGTGGCAGTGTGTAGGTACGTCCCAATCATGATATATTATCAAATGATATTAAATTAAAGAGTTATTTGGTTTGGGAAACCAAATATTTCTATAATCAATGCTTCCGAACTAATTAATATCCGTAAACAATTCCAAAGAAATATTTTTGGTACTTATCATCGACGTTTTAATGAAACGGATCATTTCAGTTGGAATTAATTTATACTAGCCATAATTTTCGAACATCGTACGCTACGTGCTTTGCAGATCGTTGACTTCAAGAGTATCAATTGATAATGAAATTACAATCAATACTGGAATTGTGCTGGAACGGATAGTGTTTGTATTAAATACATTACAAGCAGTACTGCAACTAAAATACCTCGTCAAACTAATAGCCGTTAAAGCATTAAAGTTATCCAGGTAACAACTAAATCGATCGAAGTAAATTATCGACGCATGTGAAAATATTTATTGTAGTTAATAAATTTAATAATTTAATACATACACGAAATTTGAATTAAGTTGGTTTTATGGTTACGCCTTAAAAATAAAAAATTGAATAAATGAATTTATTTTGGCCATAAATACCGATTTCACTTAAGATTTTTTAATTCATACAAATTACGAATAAACTATTATCAATGTTCGTTTTTACATTCACATTAACAAAAAAAAAATTGGATGCATAAAAATAAATTTAATTGTATTCCTATTATCGACTAAAACGTAAATTGTGGTACATGACTATTTAAAAAGTGTCAAATCCTGGCAACACATTAAACGTCAATTCGTCGTTAGATTTCTGAACACGACTATAGCAGTATTTTTTTTGCGAATACGCAAACTGCGTATCTATATAAAAGAAAAAAAAATGCTAGTAAAACGACTACGAAATTCTAATTATCTTTGTTTTTCGAGCGATCGATCGTCGTAAATACTCTTGCGGCGTGTATATGAAACGCTAGTAATGGCTGCCGGGTTTAAACCCTCTCACTGATCACTCTCATAATATGACAGCTCAATCAAGGCACTAAGGTTTCAACGTACCAGAGAGTAATTAAACTCAAGTTCAGAGTTAATTTACTGGCGTAGATACTGATAATAAATCTAACCTTCCGTGTCTTTAGGTATCATACGTAATTAAAGCTAATTATAGTAGATAAATCAATAAAGGAGATACGAAGATGATGGTAAGTAAAAAATGAATATAGTTACCTACATTTCCTAAGCGGGGATTACAAAGTATAATATGTGTATACCTGTGTATACCCACACGATGTTAGGTCCCAATAAAATAGGGGGCGAAAATATTATCAGATATTGTTAGGTATTAAATCGTCATATTAAACGTCATATTAAAGACAAAGTAAAATCGCATTTAATGTCGTCTTTATAGATTGGAATCGTGACTAAGTTTATAATCAATATTTGGAAGATCACAGTAGTGAAGTATAAAAGAGATAAGGAAAATTAATAATTAATAATACTGATGAAAATTATTAATACTACTGTATGCTTCTAGGGCTCGAAATACCAATTTTCAACAGCGTTCGACGACCTGCTCTTGTTATTTTGTCTTCGTAATGGCTCATGTACGTTCCTTTTCAATTTCCATTGTTTGACGGTTCAATTGAAGTTCAGACATTTCGCAAATTTGATTAATTAGAAGATTTTGAGTGATTCTCTTTCCTTTCAAATTTACGTTACCTAGAAAGTGTCTGTTAAGATTACTTATTGATGAATATCGACTGTACCTACTCTTATTATGAAAGAAAAAAATATCCGTTGTCCCAATCAGTACAAAAAGATAAACTTTATGTTTTACGAAATTAAGTAAAAATTCATTAATTCATTGTTAAATAGATATAAAAGATGAATGCGTATTCCAAGATTATTTTAAATGAATATGTTTTGCATAAACAAGCTCTTTTAAGGTCCACTGTCTGTCCACGATCATAGTAAAGCGTTTATTAATCTTTATTAAGTTTATTTTAGTGTAAAAATGATGGCATATAAACTCGATAGTGTTGCTGTATCAAAATGTTTGAACTTTTGAGACCTTGCCGTATTCTTAGAAAATATATTCATTCTACTAGTCATTAACTAGAGCTTGTACTTAATTTATAACGTAACTAAAATGAGCCTTAGTGTATGTAGAGTAGCAAATACATTTAGGCTCTAAGCGAAGCTACGTTTAATATATAGTACACCCTCTATTTTAATTCGTCATTGCCAATCTCGGTAATATGTGACAGCTCAATCAAAAGCCCCCGGACAGGGCCGGGATTTCACGATTTAGAAGCGAATCAGAGGTAATTAAACTTGACTTAGTTGGGACTCGATTTACAATTCAATTTGTCAAGTGTTTGGTATGTTTCTTGCACAGATCCTATCAAGAGTGTATTGGAATTAAGATCCGAAGACGGTCTAAAAGTGAAGATGTTGGTAAACGGATCACAAGGTTAAAGTTGAGATCGGCAGGGCACTTGATGAGGCGTGAAGATGGTAGTTGGACCAAGGTCGCGAAAGAGTGGTGGCCTAGAACGGGGCGCCGACCCCTAAGCAGACCAGCAAATAGGTGAAGCGATGACTTCATGAGAGTAGCTGACAAATGGTGGAATAGATTAGCACAGGACCGGAATGAATAGCGTGATAGAGAAGAGGCCTACAATCAGCAGTGGGTAGACGATGGAATTAAGTAAGACATGACTCTGTAGTGCCTATATTCTCCGAATTAGGATAATAGAAGTGCATGTATTCATACAATTGATGATGATGTAAGATCCTAAAGCAAAAACACTAGATCAAAATATTTTATAGTAGGTAGGTGTGTAAAGATTGTTTTGGGGCGGCCAGTTTTAACATATTGCCTAGTAGGTAGGTCTGTAAAGTCTGTTTTGGGGAGGCCAGTTTTAACATATTTCATAGTAGGTAGGTCTGTATAGTCCGTTTTGGAGAGGCCAGTTTTTAACATATTCTATAGTAGGTAGGTCTGTAAAGTCTGTTTTGGGGAGACCAGTTTAAAACATATTTCATAATAGGTAGGCCTGTAAAGTCTGTTTTGGGGAGGACAGTTTTTAACATATTTCATAGTAAGTGGTTGTGTAAAGTGTGTTTTGGGGAGGACAGTTTTATTATTTTTCATAATAGGTAAGGTCTGAAAAGTCTGTTTTAGGGAGGGCAGTTTTTAACATATTTCATAGTAGGTAGGTCTATAAAGTCTGTTTTGGGGAGGTCAGTTTTTAACATATTTCATAGTAGGTAGGTCTGTAAAGTCTGTTTTGGGGAGTTCTTTGTGCTGTAGTGGACGTCTTTCGTCTGAAGATAGATAGATAGGTCAGTAAGGAAATAACTTAGAACTCTGTAATATCTGCCTATATTGTAAGGGACCTAGCGTGTTGATTTAGATAGATAAGTTGATATTAATTAAAACAAATGGTTTCGGGTTTTATTTTATTTTATTCTCTTTTTTGGTAATATCTCAAATATTTTTATTTAGTGCGTGTTACTACTAAAAATATCATATAATATTTTCGTCTGTACGTTTTACCAAAATATATCCCAACCGTTAGTTCTATGCTCATCCAAGACTATAGTTTATAAATAACTACATTAAAACGTACACACCTTATGAAATATTAATTTCAGCACTTAGAGTGTGAAAAACATAATGCAGAGTTCGTACTACGTGTTCACAAATCATAAGAACGGTGCGTTATAACTGGAACTAGTATAATATTTACAGCCTTTATGTTGAAGAACTAAGAAGACTGCTAGTGGTAACTTCTGTGAAAGCGTAGTGTTTTTAAATGTTAGAAGAATGTAGATACAAGTAAATCCTAAAGAACATTGTCGAAAATTGCCCCAGAACCAACAAACATTTGACGCATGCCATCATTATTTGTCTATTTTATTAAAATAATGGCAAATATCTGTATCTAACGGAAAATTTGCAATCTAAAATGAATATTTCAAATTGTTGTAAGTACTGATATCGAAGTCGCCAACATCTTTACTGAATGTCAACATACACACTATAACCGCATACGTATTAATGGCTACTGAATTATAACCTCAAAATCTAATACCTTTTGTGCAATATTGCAATTCCTCCGTTTGCTCGTGTAATAAATGCCTTAAGAGAATTTATGGGTGATTTGAAACCATACAAGTATTTTTTCATTGCTGTTGGTCTTGAGGCAAATCATGTATGGGCGCAGAACAATGCCCTTTAGGGTTCAACAAATCAGTGGTGGCAGGCTCCCCACAAGGTGGACCGATGACCTGGTAAAGGTCGGAGCTAAAACTTGGATAGGTACAGTACAAAGTCAGTCGTCAAGGCAATCTTTAGGGGAGCTCCTGCAGTGGACGTCATTCGGCTGATGATGACGATGATAATGAAATTAGTGGTGGATTACGACCTCTCTCACTTCGACCTGTGAGAGAAGGCCTATATCTGACAATTTAGAGCGACTTATTGCTACATATTTTATACACTTAACAATGGTGCGTTCTAGATGTACTTTTGTTAAGGACAACAAAAAATGCGAATAAAAAGCATGAATTATGTAATAAGCGATTCACATAATATAGCAGCGTTATCGTAACTATAACAACGAAATATAGCATCTACTTAAGCTACTTTATTAGGTACTATCTTCGTAACTGCGGCAGACGGCAGTAACATAATAGTTAAAAATATGCGTGATTATGACATCCAAACACAAGCGTCAATCTTTTACAACCTCAGCGTAACGTTATTACTTCAAAATCATAGCTTAAATGGAATCCAAACAGGATATTCAGTTTATTTTATTTCCATGGAAAGGAGTCAATAGTTCGAATGTAGCAACGTCATCGCCAGTTGATATCGCCCAACTGGAATCGACGGTCCGTAAATTACCTACGCCGCAGTCTGGCCAGCTCTGCAAGCATCTAGTTAATCGATCCACTAGTATATCAAATGCATTACTAGAATTACACAATACAAAACGTTGCAAAACGGTCGGCAGCAGATACCGAGCTAAACGCCACAATAGCCTTATCAGCGTTACTGCTCAATACTCACGCGCCGCCCGCATGGCGCGCCGAATAGAGATGGGCAACGTTTATTCGAGTTTGGTTTAATTTTTTATTTAAGATTATTTGTAACAATAAAATTATTATTCTAATTTTAACTGAGGAATATAAATGCCTGTATTTAATGAAATAAGTTTAAAAAGAGGTCAAATAATGTTTGACAGAATGAACGGATACTTTGCGTGGAGAAATTGTAGTGTTTTACATTTATATACCTACATATTATTATGAGAATATAGTCGTGTAAACCGCGAATAAGAATGCGAAACATGTGTGTGCTTTCTGAAAGATTCAAGTGCCATGCATGAGTACAAATATTTATCTATGTGTTCAGTTATGGTTTTGTAAAGATCACGTGTATTATGTGCACATTTCACGTATGCAAATTTGTTTTAAGCGCAAAATATCTTAATTATTGCACTAAGATAATACATTACGCAAATTTTACACATTCAGATACTCGAAAAGGAGTGCAAACTATTCGTTAATATATTCACGTCATGACTGTTTTTTATGTAAAACAAAAATTAACCGCATAATTTTTTGATTAGAAATAATATCTGCTTTTGACCACAATTATTAAGTATGTGACTAGAATTATCAATATTACAAATGTTATTCGAATTATATTTTGAACGATACATAATCGAATAATTTTATGCTGGGCGCTGCTGGAATTATTAAATATTTAATAATTCCAGCAGCGCCCAGCATTGCGTCCAGGATATCAAAAGCTCGCTCAGCGTTGGTTAATCTCACGGCGCCGCATGCCGTCGGTCCGAAGCGCGCTTTGTTGCCGATTGTTTATTTTACATTCTATTTTGGATGTCTATCATCTGGCCATTGTTAGCCGATGTTTACGAACGCCTGAGGACCGATTGGCTGGGACGGCCGTGGCGGTCATGCACTCCTTTTGTGACCGATATTATGTAGGTACTATTTGTAGAACTGACGGCCGTTGGGCCAGAAAGGTTCTCGAGTGGCGACCTCGTACTGGAAGTCGTGGAGTGGGCAGGCTCCTCACAAGGTGAAAGGATGACCTGGTAACGGTCGTAGGTAAAAGCTGGATGGGTACAGCACAAAACCGGTTGTTTTGGCAATCTTAAGAGAGGCTTTTGTCCTGGACGTCTTTTGGCTAGCCAACTACTGTTCAATTTTTAAATCGCGGAGAGCGGTATAATTTTCTTTCTGAAAAAAGTATTTCTTGTGTTCTGTGTCCCATACAGGGATCACAGGGTTTTCGGTTTAAATGGTGTTAAAAAAACAGCGTTATGGAGCATGATGCTATTTTACCGGGGACAATTTCGGACTCCGGACTGGACTTGTAATATACATTTAATATTGTTATAAATGTTTAGGTAATTGATTAGTATCTCCACGTTTAAAAAAAAAGAATTTGTAATATATTTTCATTAAATTTTATGACAGTATAGGTCAGAGGTAAATGTGGACGAACTCTAATAAATTACTTTGGGTTGGCTCGGTGAGTACCTTTGATCCTACGTCATTTTAGAAGTTTTGGGACTAGTAAGCATCAAGGGGGATTTATCGTGGAGACACAGGGGACTCATTTATAAAACTATTAGATATTTCTTATGTTGTCAATTTTATTAACATTATAGATATACTTTATATACTAGTCAAAATAAAATAAGGGCTACCTTTTATTTTTGACATAATGCAAAAATTATGCGGGTTTTCGGGGGTTGTAAATGAAAACATTGTTGCATTCGACGAATGATTATATATATATCCCCATTTACCCCATTGCCACCACTAGTTATCAATAAATCACCAAAATTTAGAAATTCAAAGGTAGCCCTTATTTGGTTTTGACTAGTATAGTAAGACTGTCTACGAGAAGATTATCGAATAGTAAATATAACGTAAGTATGACAGATTGGGCACTAACATCGGGAAACGCTGAATACATATAAAAATAACAGAATGCTTCAGAACTAAAACACATCAGTCAACCAATTATTGATTTCACATTGGCTGTAGCTCTAACTTCATAATTTCATCACATATTATTACCTGATTCAGATCTATCAGTAACATTTTGTTTTCCCTATATTCTATTTCTGGTTTCCCTTGAGCGGGCGGGCCACTTCATTGATACTCGATGTTGATTCTACGTTCATTATACGCTTTGGAATGCGCTGTGAGATTACATGGTTGTATTTTCATCCTGTGATCTTATGTACGCAGCTGATATTCATTCTGATTCGGAAAGGTTAATTTTGTATTAGAATTGATGTCAATTTGTCGTCATGTCTATAAGTAGGGTTGGTATGTACTGTGGGCGTTCACATTTCACCGACAATGTTAGGGGGTGAGACTATTGCTTCAGACACATATTTTTGACTCCCTACATATTTTCTGACTCTGGAGTACTACTGTGAATTTTTCAGTAGCAAACTCCCAATAACATTTAGTCTGAATTCTTCGAAACCAAGTGAAATGAATGCCCTCATTTACTACAAACGTACTACCTATTTCAGATGTTTACATTGTAATAGGAGTTAAAAGATATTTATGTCTGTAACAAGAATTATCATTATATTAATACGTGAAGCAAAAACTTTGTACCCATTTTTACGAAAATTGCGCGGACGGAGGAGTATGAAATTTCCCACACTTACGGTTTATATAGCGAAGGAGTGCAGAATGCTAATATTTTTTTTTTATTATGCATAAAAATACAATAATTTAATAAAAAAGCATTACACACACTACTATGTATTTGACACAATACACTTCAAATTGAAAATAGATTAATATTGTTTGTTTTTAATATTTGCCTATAGTCTTACTGAATTTCAAACGATGAAAGAGTTTTTACAAAAAACATCGTTTACAGAGAAGTTTTGTATCATTAATTAAATTATCGAAAAATGTATGTCAAGTTCAATGGACAGCAATTTCATTTTGGATTTTTGGTTTCAATAAAAAAAAGAGGTCTTTATTTAATAATTTTTTTTTTATTTAAATTTCATATAATTTGTTTGAAAAAAATAGGAAAATTAACAGTGTAGCCTTGGAGAAATCTGTGATTATAGAACTATAAGTCTTTGACAATGGAACCTTAATAATGTTCAAACTTATAATTTAAATTAATTATGGTCGAATTTCGACCAATGGGCGACCACTAGTATCTGTAAATACCCTAGATTGCAGACTGAGAACAGGAAGCATAAACGTGGGTCGCCAGCTTACCAACGACGCCGTGTGATAATTCGGCTTATCATTCCCCTATAAATACGCCTGTTCCGCACAGTCCACGCATCAGAGATGCTGCTATAAAGGCCCGAGACAAACTTGCGTTATTTTTCAATAAATAAGTATAACTTTGTTTTACATTTGTTTATAATTGTTTAGCTATAAATAATTGTGTCACTTTGAAACTGTTCATATTACTTGCTTATCTCACTTGAATTAAAATTTATAATATGCCGACTCCATTAGCTCGTACTCGTAGCTACTACTCGCGGGTTCGATTCCTGCATGGATCTGATGTTAATGTTACCCCAAGTATATTTTCGTTTTTAATGTGTGATTGTAATCTGTATCGTAATATATTACAAACATTTCTTAAAAAGAAAAGGGTTTGTTAGGTGATGGTATTTAATTAAGGTATTTAAGTTTTCTTTGATGTTTAATTAAAGTTGTTTATTTTTATTTTTATAATAAGGGGAAGATGTAGTAATTATAAGAATTTATATTTTAAGATGTGGGTACACGGCGAACTGATACTTGTATGAACGTAAAATAAAGACAGTTTGATAACGGCCACCTGTGTGTTTATTACAGATGGTCCGATGATATTGCCAAAGCGATAGGGAAATACTGCATCAGGGGTCTTAGCATGAATAGATTGACGGTAGGGTGACACTAGCGAGTTGAATTACCATCTTTGTCATACTACAGGTACAAATTTACTAAATGAACATGAACTGTCCCGTTCACGCTTACTCTTTAGCGTGACGCTGACGTCAATCATACGGGCTAAGCTTACAGGAAAGCTATGAACCGTTAAGAAGGGCGTGCTAATGAGGTGATTTGCACTTAACAGCGGGAGACTACTGGTTGACATGATATTTATGAATATCAGTAACTGAATTACATAATATAAGGACTTGCATGTGTTATTAGCTTATATTATAGATATATACAAGCAAAAGCGGAGTAAATGTTCCCGTATTTGAAAGATAAGAACTTAAAACAATAACCGAAACGCCGATGATTTGTGTAACTGTTTGTTTGACTCGCCACGTTACACGCAGATAATTATTCAAATCTATCCTTCATTTGTTATACGTCTTTTGTTGAATGTAGCCTGTTGACTTGTTTCATTGTGTTATGAGTAGGTACATACCATGATTGATGACTGATATTAGTAGATTCTCTTATTGTTTTAATTGCACGCTCTCAAGAAGTACTTCTTCGACATTAGAAGCAATAACATTTACTTACACATTTTTTTTCTCATTCTTATCTCTCATGATAAATACCAATAATATTCGGGTAAGCAAATATATATTTAAAACATGACGCGAAACTATAATAAATGTGTTAAGATCGGATCTGATAAGCAGCCTGATAAGTAAAATTCCTTTACTTGTTCTTTAAAGCGTTCTAAAGTCGATGCGCGCCGTATAATGACAGGCAAAGCATTCCAAAGTCGTACTGCCTGGACAGCAAACGACCTATCATAGAAACTGCTACTATGCATGGGCATCTTTAGACTTAGATTTTCGGAGGACCTTGGACATTGAGTACCAGAGTTTTGGGAATACTCGAAACATTCTTGAAATAAGACGGAGAGGAAGCGTTAAACATAAACTCATACACAAACACCAAGACCGAATAAAATATTGTGGGATTTCCGTGATCATTGAATTCAGTGGCCTATGCTTTAACCATTACACCATACAAACGTCTGCCATTCAAACGATTTCTTATACGCTTTCAAGTAACCGTCGGATTGCGTGTCCAATAAATGGTCATATGTGTTCTCTCCATTAAAAAAAATGTACAATATTGATAATCGTTGCGTAAATTCTGCAAAGAATTTAAATTTCAGATGTCTTAAAATATATTATTTTGGCAGTTGTATTCATCGCATCATATTATTTTGATTGAATAATACGGCTAAATCTATCAATGTGTTAGCACAATACATTTTTCTGTCTAAAAGAAATTTGAGGAATTAATGTTGACAGAATTTTAAGATGTGTTTTTGTTTGATCATTTATAATTCTGTCGCGAACTTATGCCAAATGTTGGCATCAGAACTTTCAGTAATGCATTGCGACTGATAGATCAGCTCAATTTTTAATACATTGAAGCAACGAATGGAATGTTTTTTATATTTAGTGAAAAGTAAAATATATCGAAATGTATTTTGCCTTTTATATTTCCGATTTATTTGTCTTATGCGGTATTTATTGTTATGTTTGCCATTTTGCAGGTGTTGGCAAATAACATTATTTTCTTGAGGTTCTTCTAGTGCCACGGTTTTCGTCACAACCATCAAGGTTATGCAGCATTCAGCTAAGCAATGTGTTTTCATTAATCCGTACTCGGTTCGGTGGTGGAGTATTTCCCACTCTTTATATCTCCGTTTATAAGAGGGCTTTAGCCCAGCTGTGGGATAGTATAGCCTGATTTATCATACTACTCCTTTAGTGTAGGGCGCCGTTACATATATTACATGACCCACATATACATGACATACTGCATTGGTTAATTAGGGCGCGTGAAACCTAGCATCGTGGCTGTTTCTTTCTTTCATGTACCATAATTAGTAAGCAAAATGATGTTTTTTACATACAATATGACAAGTCATTCTACAAGTCAAAGCTTATGGATACATAATTAATGTAACGCTTTTTTTTAAAAAAATGTACGTACCGATGGGTGATTTTCTAGCGTTTACTATATTATTCCGTGTATTGGGTTAGAAAGCAATACTTTTATACTATATAATATACTTAAAATAAATATACTATGCGCATAATTTAGTCGTTACACTACAATCAACATTAATGAAACATATATTGGTCTCAATTTTGCTCAATCAAAATTCCGCTAAAACGCATCTTAATCGCCGGCATTCAAGCGTGTTTCTATTAGTAGGGTACAAAAACACCTAAATGCTGTTGATCAGCAGCGGTCATCAGATTTGGTTTTTGTGGAATTTGCTAGCGATTCGAGTAGAGTAGCAGAGCAAAAGATAATTAAGTTTGCAAAGCTTAGCACATTTGGCAGCGTGCCGGCGCGGTCGTGCGGACGACAGAGACTCGACGCCGCATTGGCATGTCTATGCGACATTTTGTTTGTGATCGCACTATCGTACTGTGCCTGCAGATAATCAAGTTCGGTCGAATATTTGCATGATCGATTCTTTTACTACAATATATACAGGCATACGCCTGTATACAGGCATACGCCTGTATATATTGTATCATTTGTGTATCGTTTGTATCTTGAGTTCTTAGATTTAAACAAATATTACATTTACGTGAACAAAAGATGTTTGATGCGAAAGAGGGTGAGCGTGCAACAACCACGTTCTAGCTGGAAGGGAAAGAGATGTATCAGAATCAAGTCTTATGAAGAATTTTTGTCCCTTCCCCTGATGGATATGGGCTAAGGTGCAATAAGTATGTACAATAACAGCTAAACCCAGTTGATTAGCAGCAGGTATGTCGGTTTCTGTTAGCAAAATGGCCCCTTGACCCAGTAGCCAGCCTTACCAATTCCATTGGAATTCCAATTAGATTGGAGCAAATGGTAATTAAGTTTGCAAAGCTTAGCACATTTGCGAGTATGCCGGTGCGGTTGTGCAGACGACAGCGGACTGGACGCCACGTTGGCGTGTCTATGCGACGTTTTGTTTGTGACTGCACTGTCGTACTGCGTCCGCAGCAAATCGATTTTGATCGAGTATGTGCATGATCGATTATTTTACTAGAGTGGCATATGCGTGTAATGTTGTTACAGTTGTGTATAGTTTGAGGTCTTTTTACGCAAATATTACTGTTTACACACGAAATAAAAATCTTTGAAGCGAAAGAGATATGTGTGTAAACGATGTAAGCTGTTGCCGAGTGGCCTTTACAGCTATAGAGGGCAAGAGGGCGAGCGTGCAACAACTACACTCCAGCATGAAGTGAAAGATGTGGAGCAGAATCTTAACATGTGTTGAATTGTAATCTCTGCCTCCGCCTGTGAGATATAGGTGAAAGTTTATTATATATGTAAAAAACAGTTAAAAGCCATTTACTAGCAGCGATTAAGGTTCAGTTAATACGGAATTCACTAGCAGAATTGACGTCCTGACCAGCCATACCAATTCCAGTAGAGTAGAGCAAAAGGTAATTAAGTTTGCAAAGCTTAGCACATTTGGCAGCGTGCCGGCGCGGTCGTGCGGGCGACAACGGACTGGACGTAGCGTTAGCATGTTTATGCGGCATTTTGTTTGTGATCACACTATCGTACTGTGCCCGCAGCAAATCGGGTTCGACCGAGTATTTGCACGATCGATTCTTTTGCTAGTGTTGTGTATGCTTGTAATGTTGGTCCAGCTGAATATAGTTAGTTATTTATATACCTTTTATTGTACATATTTTGTGTAAATATTTCGATTAAGTGTTGTCGAATTTAGGAAATACTTTTTAAACGTAGCCCCTCTTGGTAATATTCCTGTATCGTGGACACGACTCACAAACGTGAATTCACATACAACGTAAAAAATTATTTTTTTTACCTGGGGAAAATCCTGCATAGGACTTCCGCGACCCTCGGGGGAAGCTCGCGGATCACTTATCTGTCACGTAAGTAGTCCTTGACCACGGCCTGCAGGTATGGGGGACGCGATGATGTTCCAGCGCCCCCAGGATCGCGCCCCAAGGCAGGGAATTAAAGGCGTTGACGATGTCCACACTTATCGCCAACGCCACCCCGCCCGGGACATGACCTGCGCCATCAGGGAGCGGACGCGAAGTATCGCATCCAGCATGGAACGGCCCCGTCGGAAGCCGTATTGGCTTTCAGCCAGGTCGAGACCGACACGCGACAGATGCCCAGTAAGACGAGCGGCAAGAATCCTTTCGAACAACTTGCCGGCCTCGTCTATCAGGCATATGAGACGGTACGCAGAGGGTGTGTCTGCAGCCCTGCCGTCCTTCTTCAAGAGGACCAGGCGAGCCTCCTTCCAGGCCGTGGGGAATTTGGCGTAACGAAGGCAGCTATTGAACAGCCACCTCAGCCTGTCCCCCAAGGCGGCCAGAGCGATCGTCCACGCCCGTCCCGGTATACAGACGGGGCCGGGCGCGGTATTGCGAACCCGCAAGCGGCTAACGGCTCGGTCCAGCTCCAGTTCGGTCACCCCCAACTCGTCGGTGTAAAGGGCCGATGACACCGTCGGAGGGGGACTGAGGGACTACTCCGGACTACGTAAAAACCGAGACTAACATAAACAATTGTAGGCTATATGAAGATTTATCCCGTGTGGATATCAAACTCGCGACCACTCACTCTTGTGAGCGGAGCTACTTCTAATCACTACATCAAGTCGTGTTGACATGGTCCACTACGGGATATAGATAATCTCCATAGTAAATTTACGATGACGTACATAATTAAACCTTCACCCTGCCAAATCCGCGAACTAACCGTTTTACTAAACAGCGTATTACGGTTAATCCACTATAATTTCATAGAGTATAAATTTAAATCATTACATAGTAAATTTACATGTTCTTGTTAGTCCCTAAATGTAAACATTCCGCGTTGCTCCGGCGAGCTCCGGGCATATGTTACCACAAGGTCGACCGTTTTTAGGGTTTAGCATTTAATTCGGTAGAATAAAAACTCCTTTAGATATTGCCAGACGGCGTGGTCCAATGGTTAAGAGTTTAAGCCGCTTACTGGATCGAGTGGTCTCGGTTTCGAACCCCGTATGGGTCAAATCTTGTGACCCATAATTATTTGTTTCGGTCGGGGTGTTGTGTATGTGAATTTAATGTTAGGTAACTACGCACATTAATAATTCCTAGAGACTACGTAGTAAATAATAAGCCACAGGGCTACGATTAAAAATTCGACCATTAGAGATTCGTTGACCTAGAACCGTAAAAATTGGTAAGAAGCAAGATTTTGGAGTATAAGTAGAGTAAACTTTAAATAATCGTTATTTGTGAATGGTAGTATACTTTTCCCAGAATTCGATAATTTAAATAGTGACATTTTGTAGCACTTGTACGGAACACTCGGAGCGCGAGTCCGACTCGCACGTTTCCGGTTTTTTTCCAGAATAATTTACTTCTGGCTCCAACAATTGCTATGATACTTGATTTATCGAGTGCATATTTTGTTTCGACGAAAGCTTGGCGTTACGGGGGCCGGCCATGAATCATAGTAACGGCCCACCGGGATAAACATTTTTTTACACAATGAAAAGGTCAATTTTGATGTTAGCGAGTCTATTTTCCCCTACATATAATTTTTGCTGCTTTATACGTTGGTTGTCATCAAATAAAATTACCCTCTCATCATTTTCATCACAATATGTTTATATGATGTTAAATATATGAGTTAATTTAAACATTTTTAATCTATCTATCTATATCATCACGTCAAATCCATTGCGGGGTAGGCAGAGGCATGTACAGAGTTCGAACAGATTCGTTTCTTACAGACCTCTTTGGCTTCCTTCACTTTCACAGTTCGTCTCATAAACGTTTGCCGGTTACGGAGACTCTTGACTTGCCCTTCATATATGAAGATTTTTCTTACACAATGTATTCATGGTGTAAAAAAATCTTCGGATCTGTGTGGTCGATACTGTTACAGTGTGTATATTTTCTGCTACGTACATTACTTCTCGCTGTTTTAAGAATGATTATAAAAGTCTTTATTTTGCTCGAGTTTTTTGTTGTCACCACGAAGTGTTTTTAACTGACTGCCCCGAATGGAGTGTTTTTCGAGTATATGTGTAACTTATTCAGTACGTAGCTTAATAGGCTTAATGCATTTTAACCATACAAATCATAATAGACCACTAGAAGTCGTATATCGAAAATTATCACAAAGTGTTTCAGGACTACAACGACCAATTTGTGTGATACATTAACTATAGTTGGTATGGTATTAATTCCATCTATCTATCTATATTATCACGCCAGATCCCTTGCGGGGTATTAAAGTGTTTCAAAACTTATAACTGTACCTATAAAGTAACACAATTTATCAGGAAATAATATTGTAGCAATAACGTAACTGTATGTGAGTCTGTGCCATTTTTTTAAACTGGGCATTTATGGCAAAGCAAGGACTGTGATTTGGAACAAAATCGAGCGCTGTTTCACTTCTGGTGTTTTATTAATACGATTTCTGTGATTTTACACAGGATCAGAGACCGACCTCGCCGGCGAGGTCGAAGAATCCTTTGCCCGCCGGCCGGTGCAGAGCACCACGGCGAGACACCTAGTATACCCTCCCCCATGGCGACTGCCAAAGCCGAGGCCGTTCCTTTTAGAGGCGCCCTTGAGTTAGTTGCCCCCTTGCTCTTCTGGCTCGAACGAAAACTTCCCAGTACGAGTCCGGAGTCTAGAATTGTGCCCGGTATATGGCAATAGGCTCGCTCCCTATTACATTGGAACTAACATCGTCGGTGAAACGTGGGTGTACTTAGTACACCTCTGCCACCTCTGCTTGGGGAATATAGGCGTGATGGTGTTTGACTTTAGACTTGGACCTTATTTTTTCAGGGACAAAAAGTATCCTATGTGTTAATTCAGGTAATACACTAAATTTGTTCCCAATTTTAAATACAGTCAGCCGTTGAGTAACAAATATACAAACACCTAAACATTGAAACTTTCACATTTATAATATTAGTAGGAGTAGGATATCCTGTTGGAGTTTTACCTCACTCAATTTGTTTTAGCTAATAATATAATAATATATTAACCCTGTTAAGAAACTGTCCCACCGCTGTGCACCTCCTCTCAAACTGAGAGGGCTTAGGCCATAGTCCACCATGCTGGCCCAGTGCGGGTTGGCGAACTTCGTACCTTGGAGAAACTCTCAGGCATGCAAGTTTCCTCACGATGTTTTCCTTTCGTTAAAGCAAGTGATAATTAATTTTTAATACGCACATGCTTTTGGCACGAAAAGACGGAGGTGCGTGCCGGGGTTTGGATCCGAGACCTTTGACTTTGAAGTCCAACGGTCTAACCACTAGGCATAACTGTTTTTGCTAAATTCTAAAGTTTGTAAAAAACTATAAGAATAGGTAGGTACCTATATTATATTTGAAGGATTGATTAGCCTAGGTACAAAATAATTTACCTCTTACACCCGTTATATCCCTATGTGATTAGCAGTATACCCGCATTTCGCTGAGGTGTTTTAGTTCCATTGTAACAGGGGCTAGAATTGTAGGTACTCTTAAGACATATCAGAATGTCTTTCGATATTTATTTTCGAAAAAAAATCCGTGTTTCTAGAGAGTCAGTCAAGAGAGCCGGGAAACTTATCGAATATAGAAATATGCTGAAACCCAAATGTAGAAAAAATGTTAAACTAAACTTTGTGGTTTACTATTTTGTCTACCCCTGGGACTCATGGTGTTTGTGATCTACGAATTTAGTTAGCATACCAAAGAAAACCGGCATTTAAGTTATTCAATGACATTAGATAAACATTTTGATGTAATAAAAAATTATAGACGTCTGAGTGCTTTCAGGTTGCTGTTGGGGCTGCCACGATTTTGTAGTGCCTCTGGGATGTTAACAGCGGCTGGACTGGCTTTCATGCCATCATCCGAAAAAGCTGTGCATACCTCCTACATAAATAGCGTGTCAGCTCAAACAGCAACCTAAAAGCATAATGCTATATGCACGCGCCTGTTGCTAAGTGTGCAGTGCTCTATGTAGTGTAGTATGACAGCCCCTTTCTATGTATTCCTTCTTTTTTACTAACACTAGCTTCTTAAGTGATTATTGTACATACGAACATTAAGGACTTCTGGTCTGAAATAAAAGATTTTATTATTATTATCATAAGTGCGAAGAAAACCGATATCATATAAAACTACTCAGGCATATGAAACAAAACTATTTTTTTTTTCGGATTTTATCGCGGTTTGTTTTTTGATTTTTGAGTCCCCGACATTTCGAGTGCTTTGCAGCACCATTATACACCACCAAACCACAGAATTATTATAAAAACAAAAATAATTAAGAAGTTTTAGGGTACCCCGGAACAACTATGCCTTTTTGGATGTCTAACACCTCAGTCCTTCCCGTGACCATGGATGCTGCAAAGCACTCGAAACGTCAGGAACTTAAAAATTAAAAATAAACCGCAGCAAAATCCGAAAAAAAAATAGTTTTATTTCATGTGTAATATTCGCGTAAATCTTAGAACTCAGTATATTCAGGCATAGTTCAGGAACAACAAGAACGCCATCATACTATAGCTCATCCAATCGCTTGCCAATTAGGACGGCGGCTAATATTCTTAAGTGCACATTCCCAAACAGTTTATTAAAACAAAGAACGTTACACCGTGTCGTAAACCTAAATACGAACCCGTCCAAAGGTTAAGAGTTAAAACTTGCAGCGATGAATCACCATCTTTTCACTTTTATAAATAAAACACGTTGAATATTGAGATACTATCTAAAGATAGATCTAAGGATTACACTATACATTTTATTACCAAAACAAATCCAAAGTGGGAATGGAATGTAAATTAATTGAATGACAAATTAATGAATATTACTAACCAGTTTTCAAGAGCTCGTGATGAACAAATTGGTGTAATAATGGCGATAGTTGTTTTATTTTCTTTGTGGGTTTTTTTTGTTTCGAACGGTTTTATTGCCTTCGACCGACATTAATAAATACTCACGGGTCTAAGATACAGTATTATATTTACACACACCTACGTGTTTAGTAAACAAACTGTGATCAGGATAGGCTGGAGCTTATTGATTTAGCTCGCTCCCTCTTGGATAAAAAAAACTGGTGATATGTATACAGTAATCGATTCTTATTTATGTGAGAAATAGTATACGACAGTGTTAAATAAACATCCTATTAATATTGATAGCCTAGTGGTTAGACCGATGGACTGCAAAGTCAAAGGTCTCGGGTTCAAACCCAGGCACGCACCTCTGTCTTTTCAAAAGCATGTGCGTATTAAAAATAATTATCACTTGCTTTAACGGTGAAGGAAAACATCGTGAGGAAACCTGCATGCCTAAGAATTTCTCGAAGGTATGTGAAGTTCGCCAACCCGCACTAGGCCAGCGTGGTGGACTATGGCCTAAAACCCCCTCAGTTTGAGAGGAGGCCCGTGCCCAGCAGTGGGACAGTTTCTTGACAGGGCTAATATTATTATTATTATGAATGTGAAAGTTTGTATGTTTGGGTGTTTGTTGCCGAATCACGCAAAAACGACTGAACGGATTTAAATGAAATTTGGCACATAGATAGTTTATTACCTGAATTAACATATAGGATATAGGATTTATATTCCGGAAAATTGTTAGGTTCCTGTCTAATACCAATGTGGACGAAGTCGCGGGAAGAAACTAGTAAATGTATCAGATGATATTTGCTACTCTCTATTTACATTATACTACATTATTTCTTCAGTTTCTACAGGATCCAAGCCGTCACCTTTTACCCGCTAAGCGTTTACATTAAAATACACTTAATACATTACGTTCAAATACTTTTTATCTCAGAAAAATGTAAGTCTAAAATAAACGCAGATAAAGTCGCGGGCAAAAACTAGTGTTCCATATATTCTTCAACGATTGCTCTTAAAGGGACTATGTTTACTTGTTTGGAATAATAATCAATTCATTCCGATTTTATACTGCCTTGCAAAGAACTATAATATTTTTCACATAAGATGCGTAACGACACTTCGAAGTGCCAAACGAAATTAATATTTCATTCAATTGTATTAAGGCATAAACCCATTAGTATAGAAACGGCTCATGTCTCTTATTGCCATTGAATAATGTATAATATTCTTCGAAACTTACCCATTCACAGTACCCATATTACATGAAAAATACTATAAACACTAGGGGATCGAGTTAATATACCATCCTTTTCACACTACTAAATAAAAATGTAGGTGACAGTACGATTTCTCGCCAGTACGAATTTTTCCAATAAACATGAGGTTAATTTGTTATAATGTCTAATAGTGTATGTAGAATATATACCTTTAGGATAATCAATTTTACCTATATCTATCTATTTATTTATTTAATTCTTCTTGCACTATTGGTACAAAGGCGGACTTAATGCCTAAGGCATTATCTACCAGTCTACCTTAGGGTGATGCAGAAACGAGTGAAGTAGGTGCAGAACCATAAAACCAAAAAAATGTAGAGGAAAATATGTAACAAATATATAATTAGTAGAATAAATATTATATCGAACTGATATATAACGATATAATATATATACAGATAAATACACATATAATGTATACATATAATAATATAAATAATAAGTACACATATACATAAACTAAATTAATATTGAGATGATTCCGCCAAAGTTTTGTGCAGATAATCCTGTACTTTGCTTTTGAAAGATAAGCGATTTGTGGCCATCCTGATATTCAGAGGTAGTGAGTTCCATAGTAAGATGGATTGGGCAAAGAAAGAAGAGTGAATAAAATTAGAATGGTGAGAAGGGCATTGAAGAAGGCGATTATTAGAAGAACGAAGAAGTTTATCGTGATTAGAGCATAGATATTGAAAATGGGAGGAAAGATAACCAGGTGAAGCAGGAGAATAAAGAATGGAGAATAGCATTGTCAGTGCTCGTAGAGCTCTGCGCTTGCGAATAGGCAACCACCTTAAATGAGATCTATACTCAGACACATGATCAAATTTACGTAAATTAAATATGAATCGAATGCAGTTATTAAGAAGACGGTCGAGTTTGTTGAGATGATCTGCATTCAGGTCGTAGTAGCACACATCACCATAGTCGAATATAGGTAGGATTAGGGACTGCACGAGCATTGTTTTAGTGTCTATCTATAACATCACGCCAGATCCCTTGCGGGGTAGGCAGAGAGTACAGAGTTCCAACAGGTTCTTTCCTTACATACCTCTCTGGCTTCCTCGACTCTCATAGTTCGTCTCATACACGCTCGCCGGTTACGGAGACTCTTGACTTTTCCTTCAGATGAAACTCGGTTTATTTGGTCGTGGTAAGATAGTCTAGGTCTTTCCCGGTACCTGCATCCTTCCACTTTCACATTGTATATCTGTTTTGTCATTCTTTCCTCTGTCATTCTTTCATCAATTTTACGTTTGCTTTAATTACCTATAATAGAACAGGTACCTATTTTATGCCTACAAATGAATAATCCTGAAATTCTATTCTTTTCGATGATAAAAATTGATTAAATATGATACAACAAAGCCACAGTAGCTACCTTTGATTTCGGAAATAAATCGTTGCTTTTGTTTTCCCAAGAATTGTACACAGATTAACAATAAATGTAGGAAACATTAAAATATTCCTTTAAAATTGAATTTCAGCTCGATATACAAAGATACCGTATTTGAATGTAATGTCAAATGCGGTTGAAACGTTTTCGCTTATAACTGAATTATGATCGATGGAGAGTTCCTTCTCAAAGGGACGACGGGATGGAATTCAATACGGTTCCCAGCATTCAATTACACCACGTTTAATTTTATATTCTATTAAGATTGGTTCGCAGAATGAGGCTCGTCAAAGAACCTTTGATAGGCTGTTATTATTATTATACCTGTAGGTATTCGGAACGTCTACGATTGATTTAATTTAGATGATACTGAAAGGTATTTTTTCTGATACGGATAAGGCAAGCCTGTATCGTAGAGAAAAGGAGTCAGATTCTCTCCTTTGTAGGGTGAATACTGAGGTATGTAACTGATGGCTGGCGATGACTAGGTAGTGGGTTCGAATCCTAGGACATACAAAGTGATTTTGGAAAAAAAACAGTAGTAGTCTGGAGTCTAGAATTGTGTCCGATATAAAGCAATACAAGAAACAAAGAAAAAAACAATAGGCTCGCCCCTATTTAACATCGTCGGCGAAGTATGAGTGTACACAGTGCACTCTTCCTATACTTTCGTATTATAAATGTGTGTGATACGTTGTCTATTTTTCAAGCTTTTATTTAACTTTCAATGTTTGTCTGTCTGTCTTTCCGGTTCAAATCTTGTGATTAATTTTTCAAGCACTTGTAGGTATGTGATTGAGCTAAAATTCGGCATACGTTTGTAAATGCCATGACAATGCAATAATATGGTACCATAGAGCTGGTTTGATAATAGAAATAGAAGGTAGCCATAGGAACATGTAAACTATACAACGTAACCCCCTCGTGTTTAGGCTTGTTAGATTGGTATTGACTAGTATTTTACACCCAGATAGTTTTTAGGGTCTGATGATGAAGCCAAAAGGTGGCCAATGGAACTACCCGACTACTCAATATAACCTCACTGTGTTTGGGCTCGTTGGATTTGTCTTGATGAGTACTTGAGACCCGTATGGTGTCCAAGGTCATCAGACCTTCATCAGATGGAGCTGGAAGGAAGCCATAGCAACTCCTCAACTAAGCATGATATTTTCATTGTGTGTTTGCTATAAAAGTTTGTTTTAAAAAGCTTTTTAATTTATCTATCTTTGTTAAGCTCCGTGTGGGTGATCGATTCTACACACTAGGTAAAATTTTATTTATGCTTGGAAAACAAAAAAAACGTTTTGTAGTTGTTGAAACGAGAAATTTGAAATCCTATAACAAAAAGCATTTAAAGATTTTCGCTCGTTACTGCAAATAGTAAAAGAGACTGCTGACGTCATAATGCCAGGAAGCTGGCAGTTGCATAATGCCTTCGTGAAAAATTGGTAGAGTTCGATTGTTATAGAAAGTTGGTTCCTTACGTAATTTTCTTATAAATAAATTGTTCGAAATGGAGTGGTACATTTATAAGTAATTCCTCTTGTCTGAAGCAAAGGCAGCAAAGCAAAGGAACCAAAGACTCTTGCCTAAGAAAATTTTTCGATAAGAGCCACTGCTCATTATTGTCTTCTTTCTTTATTCCTTACTTAAAAACCATCGCTCCACACTAAAAAAAACATTCCTGTTACGCGGATTTTATTTATTTAAAAATAAAACCTAGCCCCACCCTAGGATCTATTCCTGTGTAGTGGGTGGGTTTATAAACATGAGAATACACATACACAAGTATCCAGACCGGAACAAATAATTGTGGAGTACACAAAGATTTGTCCCGTGCGGAAATCGAACCCTGATCTGATCCGATCTGTTTACAAATATGTATTAAACCATCGTTAGAAGCAGGTATATAAATAATAAACCAACCTATAATTTCTCGCTACCTAACAGAAGCCGTCTCTCATAAATCTACTTTGAGACAGAATATCTCATAATCAACCACACAGATAACGACGAAACAATCAAAAGGGCCACTCCAATAGACAATTCTATCTCTAAATCTCTAAGTGTCAATGATCTCAACCTTACATCATCTTTGAATCAATTATCTGAGGCGCTAATAATATAGCCATTATTGCCTTACACATAAGAATCATTTAATTTGTGTCATCGACCGCTGAATATCTTGAAAACTGGCCAAATTAACTGACCTCGGCCTGCGCCGCGGTTGCCGGAAACATGTGGTCGGGGCAAAAATGTCGTGTAAACAATTACCTATTTCCATAACACATTGACTGACGATCAATTAGCCGTTATTAATAGTCATACTCGTATGATGAACGATTCTGAGAATGCGAACGGTTATGAATGGATTGCGTAAATAGGTTGGAAGTTTGTTATGTTCAAAAAGTTAATAACACATAATTTTATTAAATTGAACTAAGATTCTTCCTCGTACTATTGCTCGTACTGTGCTCACTACCACTTATGCAACTTTGGAAATGTTAAGTCTTATGTCAGTGATGTTGGTTCGATGACGAGTAATCATGGTTTAGAATCCCGTACAAAGCCTTGTTTCAATCTGGGTGTTTGTGCATATGATTATTTGTTAAAAAGCGCACCCGCGGCAAAATAATTCGTAGTGTGGGGAAAAATAAAAAATAAATCTATAAATTCTACGGTGAGTATTTTATCTGACTTTGAATTCGTAAAGAAAACAAATAGTACTTCATTTGATTTGTTGCTTTAACGTGAACACTGATTTTAAACGGTATCTGATTTGACTCAAGTACAAATATAATTTAATGAGACTGGCCAATTTTAAGTTCGATTCAAGCGCTCGAAGGGAGCAGACGTAGGAATCGAGTGACCAGGATTTGTTGAAAGTGTACCCACACGGAATTAATGTTCGAGATGAAAAGTATTTAGATAACAATATATATTTTCATTTTATTTTATTATTAGGAAAAAAACAGTGATATAAAACAGAAATAATACTAGGTAGAAACAGTACACCAATGAAATGTTTTCAAATGTAAATAACTAAATAACTTGATTGTTTGATTATGATTTTACAATGTAGCTTGTTATGCGAGAGAAGAAATAAAGAGAGACAACAGAATCACAATAAAACCAGCCGAACAGATAGCGTGCTATAAGAAGCCAACGTTGTCACCTGTTCAACGTTATAAAGTAAAGAACAAAACAAAAAACGTAACTTAAAATTATTAAATTAAACGTAACTTAAATATATTAAAGGAGTTTTATTTGTTCCTTCACATATTTATTATTTGTTCCACAATGATTACAACTAACTACACTGATAACGCGGTACTTTTGTTGCTCACACGTAAGACCTCCAGAAGGTATTTGCTGAATCAGACCATTAGTAGCTGAGCTTTTACTGCTGAGCCAGGCAGGCAGAAACCAGGTTCAGCTATTAGTCCGTGGCACTAATTACCAAATGAATAATGACTGACTTTTTTTTAAATTTGGAGTTTATAAAGGCATATATTACTGATTGGCTTTGACAGAACTGAAATATTGTGGGAACTGCAATTCAGCAATATAGCCGTGAGAGTTAGGGGTGTAACAGTAGCAATGTCTACGAGATGCGATTGAACATATTAGGTTTAGGTTTCGGTTTAAAGAACTTTATTTCTCATAAGAACATACATAGTTCACTTAAATGAGATTATAATGTGAAACCTTAAGACTATAATTATCACTTAGACGTCGTTATCGAATCTCAGACACTACACAAATTTCGTATTTATCCAGTCCTATCCAAGTCCCAGTATGTCATTATTTCCTTGTTTTATTAATATTCTTCGTATATATATTTCTTAAGTTTAGTTTTAAACACATTAATCCTGCTGCACTCTTTTAATTCATTTGGTAAGTTATTGTATAGTTGCGCTCCCTCAAACAGTATGGTTCTTTTCCCGTAAGTTATTGTACATGGTTGATATATTACATCTTTGCTATCTCCCTTTGAGGAATGTAAACGAGATATTCTTGTGCAGTGTAACTATTTATATAATCTGTCAATTGGATAATTTGTATCCGATAAATAAGTTTTGTACCAAGTCTCTCCAACATACCCCAGAGGTTGGAAAATGATACCAGCTGCAAATGTCAAAACGATCGACTTTAGTTACTCCCTGAAACAACATCTAACTTTGTAAGATATAAATTGCCTTGGGCAGACAACTTAATGGTTTTGATTGCAAGCGAAACTAGAAGTTGTAATTTAAATAATCATTTAACTTCATTTATCAACCTCTTAGGTTCTCAATAGTTTAATTCGACTAAGGGCCTTTCACTACCCACAAGTAAAGTCTGAATTTGACTATTGGACAATTAAAGTCGCAAATAAGTCTATGTATGAATATAACCTAACCTAGGACATAATGCAACTGTGCCGAGACTCTGCAGGCAAATCAATACCCTCTCTATAGTTAATACGCTTTATATTTGTGATACTCTGCGGTTTTGATAGCGCCAACAGCCACTGATTAGCAACCACTAGTCACAGTTTTGAGAGACGACTGCATGAAAAATGACTTACATTTGAATGTGAAGAAAACCAAAATTATGGTTTTTGAACGGGAAGAAACCAGAACCAATGCAAGGATTGTGGTTGAGAACGATGTGCTGGAGCAAGTGAATGAGTTTGTATATCGTGGATGCGCATTCAGTAAGGATGGAAAATACACCGCTGACATAGAGAGAAGAGTGAGTGCAGGGAACAGAGTGAATGGCGCGATGGGAAAGCTACTTGGGAGCCGGCACTTAAGCCGAAAGGCGCAGCTGGCCATACATAATGGAGTGCTTGTCCCAACGCTGTTAGATGGCAGCGAGAGCTGGGTATGTAAGAAGGAGAACGAAAGCAGGATAAATGCGGTGGAAATGCGAGCTCTGCGGAAGATGTGCGGAGTGAAGCTGACCGACCGTATTCGCAACAGCGTAGTAAGAAAGCAAATAGGCATGAAAGGGAGTATCGGTGTAAAGGTGAAAAAGGGTATGCTCCGTTGGTTCGGGCATATAGAAAGAATGTCCGAAGAAAGAATGACAAAACTGATATACAATGCGAAAGTGGAGGGATGTAGGTACCGGGGAATACCTAGACTATCTTACCATGACCAAATAGACCGGGTCTTATCTGAAGGACAAGTCAGGAGTCTCCGTAACCGGCGAGCGTGTATGAGACGAAGTATGAGAGTCGAGGAAGCCAGAGAGGTATGTAAGGAAAGAGCCTGTTGGAACTCTGTACTCTCTGCCTACCCCGTAAGGGATCTGGCGTAATGATATAGATAGATTCTCTGGAGGTGTATAAAAAGAACTTAAAAGTTATTTTAACACCATAATTGTAATGGTCCTTCAATTTTATTTTTATTTGTATTAATGCCTCGTTGGTCTAGTGGCAAAGCGCATTGCTTTGTGATCACGAGGTCCTGGGTTAAAATACTAGGTCGGACAAGTGTAGTTTTTCTAACGAAAACTTCCCAGTACGAGTCCGGGATCTGGAATTGTGGCCGGTATATGGCAATAGGCTCGCCCCCTATTACGTGGGACCTAACATTGTCGGCGATACGTAGGTGTACTCAGTACACTTCTAATACCCCCGCTTGGGGAATATGGGAGTGACAGTAAAAAAAAGTATTAATTTTTAATTTGTATAATTAATAACTGTTCTTATTACAACCTTGACATTCTTTTTAATTTTTTTTCTCATACAGTTCATTTAGTATTTTGTAAGAATGAAAGATTGGATTAATGGTTTTATATAGACTTTTTATAATTTTAGTTACGTTGTTATTTCTTATTTATTTTTATAATAACTTCACGTGTGTTGTTTAGTTTTAAGATTGCAAGCTGTGGTCTTCTGTAAATGAGGGAGTACATTACCAAAACTGTATCTTGCTTAATATATCGGCTTGAGTATATATTTCGATGAAGATCCATGTAATAATAAATAAATAAATCTCTGAGTAGCCCTACCCGACGGTTAAACTAAGCAGTTTTAATCGCCGAGTAACGTTAATTGGGAAGTAACTAACCAACACTTTACTAGATGTGATGCAATTACTTAACAAAAGAATAATAAGGGACGGATATATTGAGCTCGCGCTCGGAAATAAACGATGTATGTGAGATTTTTTTTTATTATTCTCTAAAAAAACTACACTATGAAATAAAATACTGTTTTACAAGAACTTTGCAACAGTTATTTGGTAACATACCATTTGAGTAAATTCTATTGATTATTTCTTAAGCGTTTAACGTTGGAATCAGAAAATGTAGAGCAATAGACTTTGGATTTTTTTCTATAGAGAAAATTTCCTTTGATCCTGTATTCATTTTACCAGTTTTTAAAATATACAGTAAAAGATATTAAGTCTCTAATCCATATACCTCTTAAAGTTTATGGAGAACAAAAACACGTTTTTATCGCGGTACCATAATGAAATAGCACTTTTCTCAAAAATGACTGCTAAAGTTACCATTACCACGACCAAATAGTCCGAGTCTTAACTGAAGGACATGTCAAGAGTCTCCGTAACCGGCGACCGTGTATGAGACGAACTATGAGAGTGGAGGGAGCCAGAGAGGTATGTAAGGAAAGAACCTGCTGAAACTCTGTACTCTTTGTCTACCTCGCAAGGGATCTGGCGTGATGATATAGAGACTGCTGAAGTTATAAGAACGGGTCGTTCAACTTACTTTGTTTAATATAAAATAACTTCACATATTCCCGTACGTAGACAAAACTTTCTAAACACGTGTGTACGAGTACTTATATTAATTAATATCTCAGAGAATAAGAAACTTCGTTCACAAATAAATTTTGGATGTGTTGGAAACAGAAATTGGAGTTCGCAGATTGAAGATATCAAAAGAGTATCCTGAAATATTAAAGCCCGTTGCAGCCGAAGGCGTGCCAGTCAAACTTGTATCACAAAGGCTTATTGCATGTTCTGTGTAGTCTTTAGGTAGTACTGAAATATATTGTGTTCATAACCTAGACTATAACCTAGTATTTTCCACATAGGGTGGGTAGTGACAGTTCTAATTGCCAAACAAAATTAATATTTAATCCTATGGTGTTAAGGCATAACATCATAAGTATAGAAACGGGTCATGCCTCTTATTGCCATTGAATAAAGTATAATTTCGTTTGGCAATAAGAACTGTCACTACTAATCCTATGTAAAAAGGTTACGGCTTGGATTCTGTAGAAACTGAAGAAAGCTAAGCTTGCTCATGTAGTATATTTTAAATATAGTGTAGCAAATAGCACCATATATATTTACTAGTTTCTAACCGCAAATTCGTCCACGTTGACTTTAGACAGGAACCTAACAATTTCTGGGATAAAAAGTATCCTATGTGATAATCCAGATAATAAACTACCTGTGTGCCATAAGCCGTTTTTGCGTGATTAAGTAACAAACATGCAAACATACAAACTTTCACATTTATAGTATTAGTAGGAAGTAGGATACGTATATTTTTAAAGCAATATTTGCCGGAATACTATTTTGCTGTTCATCATTCGTCAGCCTTACCCGATTATATTTAAGTTAAAATACAACTACAGAACCCTGCCAAATTAAAATTTAGTTAAACTTATTTTGTTTTATAATATCACACCACATAAACCTAGGAAAAAAAAACGTTTTCATTCGATACATTATCTATTAAGATGCCAACAATTGTATAATTGAAATGTTGCAGTAATATGCTTCCAAAAATGGCTATATAGTCATATATGCGATGTAGTTACGGTTTGTACCTAATCAAAATTGCTAAACGAAATAGTCTATAGAGATCGATAGATATCTATCTATATCATCACGCCAGTTCCCTTGCAGGATAGGCAGACAATACAGAGTTCCCATAGGTTCTTTCCTCACATACCTCTGGCCTTCTCCACTCTCATAGTTCGTCTCATACACGCTCGCCGTTTACGGAGACTCTTGACTAGTCCTTTAGATAAGACACGGTCTATTTGGTCAGGGTAAGATAGTCTAGGTCTTCCCCGGTATCTACATCCTTCAACTTTCGCATTGTATATCTGTTTTGTCATAAAAGAAATAAATTACCACGAAATCTTGTTACTTCAATTCCGTCTGTCGGATTTGGCTCGTCAGTTATAAAAGTAAAAGATGCTGTGATGTATAGTTGAAACATCACAAAAAAGCTAAAGTTTATAAGTTTACGAATCCCATCAGTCAAGTGCCACTCGGAACAAGTAACAAGTCAAATAAGAAACGTTTGGATTCGTAAACCCACGTCATAACATCAAAGTGCGCTGTTTCAAATATTGTTTGTTAATTTGACAGAACAGTTGAAAGTTCATAATAAACTATTAGACTTTTTCGATTAGTTCAGTTTGAATACAGTCGCAATTGGCTGGTGGATTAATTTCTTCGAAAATAATGTTATTTGTATAGGTTTTTTAAAGGATTTTGATTATTGCAAGTGAAATTGTTAAACCATGGAGTTAAACAAAAATTTTTCGGCAAAGATATTCTTAGCATGAAAATTTTGATGTAAGCGTGACGCTAGCGAGTTGATTTGCTATCCTAGTCATACAATAATTTATTTAATAAACATAAACGCAACAGCACGCTTATTCGCTAGCGTCAAGCTATCGTCCATCTTTTTGTGTTAAAGATGGATCGAAAACTGGATAGCACAGTACTAGAACACTTTCATATTTTAAAAAAGTTTCCGATTATTTGAATAGTACGATAATTGTTTTTTTAGGCAAACAGTCGAAGAGTGATGTCGTCAATTTGTTTTAATATCCAAAACATGTATTATTTCGAATAATAATGTGGTAGTGTAATTTTGGTGAAACATTAACCATTATGTGCCTATTCGATTTCCCTCAAAACGGCCGTTGCAGTTGGTATGTTAAGTATCTATCGCTTTACTATCCAGGGTTACTTCATCAAGTTCATTAGGGAGTTGAAATCATTTAAAAATTAAATCTTACAAACACGATTATGCATCTCACTGGATATTGGCAAAATACAATTAAAATTAGTGTGAAGCCATGTCTTAAAGAAGAAGAAGGATATTTTTATTATATTTTTAAAACCCAATAATATTTATTAAATATGTGTGTTTCATAATATCAGCCTTTACTGCCCACTGCTGGGCAAAGACCTTCTCTCACAAATTGAGGTGAGAGAGAGATTAGATCATACTCCACCACGCGGACCCAGTGCGGATTGGTGGAGGCAGGTTTGTGGCCACCTGCTGTTGGAACTTATCAAGCGGCCTTTAAGGCTTCCAACTCGGCTTAACGACTACCACATTAAGTGGTAACCAAGACCAACGGCTTAACATGCCTTCGGAAGCACGGAGACGCTCGAATATGAAAATGCCACAAACGGTCACCCATCTCAGGCCGACCGAGCCGAACGCTGCTTAACCTTGGTGATCAGTAAGACCACCGCGGTCGCACAGCGCTACGAGCGCCTCAAATGTGTTTATGTGTATCAAATTTTTTATTTTAAAAATAAAATAAAAATGAGAATAGAAATTCACACAACAATAGTTTGCTGTGGGAATTCCTATTCTTATTTTTATTTTTTGTAGCGTAAATTCAGTCGTTCCAGTTTAAGTTGAAATCAGGCCACAGCCCTTAATGCGCGCGCCTGTCTGACGCATCTTGCTGCGAACGCAACGGCGCTATTGTCTCGGTACTAGAAATGGGAAATATTTTCAAGGAAATAAATTATCTTAAAATAGAATATCTCTCATAATCTGTCTTCAATGTTACCTATCATAATAAGTAATATCTGTTATGTCGCAGTTGGTCTGAAAGACGTACTAAGCTGTTGGCCCCAGTTGCCACCTAAACTAGTAATCGTTAAGCCGGGTTGGATACTTTATTGTATTGCCAGCTTCTAAGTTCCAAGAGCACGGGGTGAGATATCTGCATCCAACAGTCCACACTGAGTCCGTAAGGTAGAAAATGACCTGCACCTATAGCCAAGTTGATAATCTACAGTCGTTAACGCTAACAGAAAGCGGAATAATGTATGGAAATGACATTTTGCAACGAAAAGTCACGTAGTCAAAACAATGCGCTATCGATTGCGACAAGAGAATAGAAACAACACGCTTGCAACTTGTCTAGACCCTCTGTTCTCTCTTACTTCGATTTGTGAGAAAAGTTCTTTTGTGGCCCAGCAGTGAATAAAAATAGGCTAATTTAATATTGAAATTGATTCGGTTCAAGTTTTTACTACTGGTCTTTTGATTTAGAATTGAATAATGAATAATGTAGCGTATCAGTTTAACTAAAAAATGCTTCAAGATTTTTCAACTACGTTTCTTTAAAGTATCGTCGGGTCTCCGTCAGCGACCCATTTGCTTATCTATGCAAAGGAGCGTTTGAAAGTAGCTGTTTAGTGAATTTGATGAAAGACCTTTATATAAATATTTTTTGGAGAACGCTTGATGATCTTCGACGATGGCTTGGTTTACGGTCAATTTAAATATTTAACTCAAGGATAGATTTTTCTACGGATAGAATTTTGACATATTTTGTATGGAAAATCTGTCAAAATTCTACTGAAAGTAAGCTAATCTATTCTTGAGTTTAGTATTTAAACCGGTCATTAGAGGTAAGAGCGTAGGTAGCTCCACGATTGTTCAAAAGGCTTTATAAAAATCTACCTGATATGCCATTTACTTAATAGGTATTATGTAAAATAGAATCTAGTCCAATGTTGTCAACACACACAACACAGTCACGCCTATATTCCCCAGCGGGGGTGGCAGAGGTGTACTGAGTACACTCACGTTTCGCCAACGATGTTAGGTCCCATGTAATAGGGGGCGAGCCTATTGCCATATACCGGGCACAATTCCAGACTCCGGACTCATACTGGGAATTTTTCGTTAGAAAAACTAAATTTGACCGACCTAGGACCTCGTGATCACAAAGAGATGTGCTTTGCCACAATACCAAAGAGGCAGGCTTGTTGAACAAAATAGTCTTATATTAAATGACTGAAGAAAAACATCTTAGAATCTCTTTTTAACTGTAGTAACTACTACCTACAAAAAGCTTAAACTGTAGACTTATCGATTTTTCTCACGCTAAGTAACGTTCTCTTTAAACGTTTTCAAACTTAGCAAAGAGTTTAATTAAAAGCTTGCCTTGAGATAGAATAAAACAACAATGCACTTAGTTTATAATTAACGGCAGCCACCTCTTGCCGTGGCCAGCTACGACGTGGTTTTACTAGTTCAAACATACAAATTTCTCGTTGAATATTTGAACTTACTAACTAGGTATATTATTTACTTACTGAGTTCTTAGATTTACGCGAATATTACACATGAAATAAAAATATTTTACGGATTTTATCGCGTTTTATTTTTCAAAGCGTCGCTCATAGAAGTCTGTGAACATGTCCTTGACCGCAGCCGCCATAACATCAGATTTGATAGACGACAAATTCTCGTGAAAGAACACCGATTCCTACTAAGGATGGTTCGCGAGGCTATTGAAATTAGGATTCATTTCAATAGCCTCGCGAACCATCCTGGCATAAGATGGCTGGGTGCTTCCATCGACTTGGGATCCGGTAATTCATATAATCAAATCCAAAACCAAGCATAACACTGCAAGACCTCAAGACACCGTTAGCTCATTCTGCGTAGATCGGACCAACAAAAATAATTAAGAAGTTTGAGGGTACCCCGGAACAACTATGTCTTTGGGACGTCTAACACCTCAGTCCCTCCCGTGACCATGGGTGCTGCAAAGCACTCGAAACGTCGGGAACTAAAAGTCAAAAATAAACCGCGATAAAATCCGTAAAATAGTTTTATTTCATATTATTTACTTTCCTTAATATCGTTTGATATTCTCATGCCATTTTAGAGTTCTTGATAGTTTTTTAATCATACCTTGTGTGATATTTTATTTCATTACTACTTAAAAAAACATTAGGAATTATTGCTGTTTTATGGATGCATTTACGAACATGAAATTCACATATATAAACACACAACACATACACAAAGATTTTGTTGCATAGGGGCATTAAACTCGCATATACGTGCATCTGATTATGAGACGGCTTAGCACGAACAGATCCACGTTAGCGTTACTGTGTTAAAAAGGCGTGCTGTCACGTTAATCTTTATTTAATATATTTGGAATCTAAAAAGAATGGCTAATCAATTTGATAGTGTCACGCTAACTTCAATCAAACCGTGCTACGTAAGGCCTCTGTTATAAGCCGCGCGTCAAGAACAGACGCCGCTTTATCTCGAATACGGATGTTTCAGTCTTCAACTGAAAACATCAAGTCGAGCCATGACGGAAGATTAGCAGAGTATATAATTCTGAATTTTGATCAATTGAATTGGGTCACTGCATTTTGTGACTCGGGTGCGAAGTATTGTTATTCATTATCGTAGATAATTTATATTCCTGTACTCAAAGCTTACACGAGAAATAAGCTTAGTTGAATCAAAATAATATTATTTATCTTATTGTTTGAATTTATTATTGTGATAAAGATACCTATGAATCTCAAACAGAAAAGGTTATTTGAATTTATTTGCAAACAATTTGCCCAAACTAATCATACATATTGTCAAATTCAAAGTGATTGAAATCAGACATGCAAAGATTTTTTTTATATAGTTTATATCACTATGAGTGCCTCTTTTACCACCCGCGACTAAAGTGCTGGTTCGTTACTTCTTGATTAGCGTTACTCCCTAGTTTAGCCCACAGATAGGGGTACTCAAAAATGGTCTTAGCGAAACTCCAATCATATTGGCGAGAAAAGGTAACGGACAGAGTTACAACTGAATTTACAATATTATATTAGTATGGATTATTCCTCGTGACTATACAAACACGTTGTGGCAGAAACGGAACATTATACTGTGTCCTTCGTTCTCGATATAAACGATATTAGCAGCTCTCTCGAGTCGCTTGGCAACCGCGCGTCATTTAGCCCATTAAAAAGTCAACGCCGCCTCTATGGTATCTGTGGACATAACCTCTGCAAGCATTCTTTTGAAAGCGCGGCAGCCGACGCTTTGTAATAAAGTTTTTGGTCGACATTTAATTTAATTACTTGTTATTGCACTGAAATTTTATAACAAAAAGGTTGTAATATACGCAAGTGACCTTGTGAAATAAATTTAAAACATCGTATAGGCAAATTTAGAAAAGTTTACGTCCTGGCAAAGAAGTACATTCTAAAAAGATCAACCGATAGTTGTTTATTTGTGGTGTTTTCAGCTTAACTTGTTTATTTATATAATATCTAATATTTGGAGACGTGAGTTACGTCATATTAAAATTTGGGAAAGCTTCGTCGTCCGAAAAGTAAACTTATGGAGTCTACGTCCCTATTCGTGTACAAACAGTTTAACACGAAATATACCTGGAAACGATGATTAACCGTCTATAAATTGGCAATGTTATACCTCCAATAAGAGAAATTAGGGGGACGTTCATCAATTATGATGATTGTTCAGGATCGATGGCATTTTAAGGACACGGGTGATGTACGAGATACATCGACGTGGTCCGCAAGACTTGACGATAATTCAAGGACACGAGTGGTGTACGAGATACATCGGCGTGATCCGCAAGACTTGGGGCCCATACGAGATATGTGCTGAAGGTCATACTACTCATAGGTTTCATCCATGAGGTGTTCCTGTGCAGTTCACATTTCTATAATGGTAAGAATCAAAAATGTTACCTAAAATACATACCTTAAACATGCCTAAAACAGTAAATACAAAGACTATTGCTATAAACTATAAGCAATTTGTCATATTATATCTCCAAAAGGAGACTTACTGAAAGGGTAATTAAAGTGACATTGTTTATGTATAACAATACATTATTAATAACAAAAGTCACTCCTTTGCAGAAACATAGTGTTTTTATTGATTTCATTATTAGACATACTTGTATAATAATACTGAAATAGCCCAAACTGGAGCTTATTACACAAAGAATTGTGCAAAATTATGAGTACTTGTTTTAAAAAAGTTAAATCCAGCAATGCTTATTCCTGAACAGGGTTTATAACCAAATAAGCCAAAGTAATATACTAATGGCAATGCCTGTTGTAACTGACAAGCAACAGGACTGTGGATACATTCCAAATATAATATCTTATCCTACCGATGCTGCGGCAGGCAGGTTGTGGGATAATTTGTGTTATGCACAAAGATACTTAAAAGATAATATAAAATACCTGGTCTATCCAGTTAACATAGAACTAATAATTATCTATCAATATTATCAACCTAGACTCCTTGCAGGGTAGCCAGAAAAGATTAATCCTAACAATACAGTCATGAAACCTTTATTGAGATAAGAACCTTTAAGGTCAGCAGTATATATTTTGCATAAAAGGAGTGTTAATATAGTGGATTATCAATATGGAATTATTAACTAGCTAGTCATAACCAGTAGTTAAAATTTCATAAATCGACCACCGTTGTAACCAATATAGAACAACAATCCTCATCCTGGGTATGGAAATATTAAGTCACAGTGTACCTATCAGTTCACCAAAAACAACATCACGTTGGACATTGGAAATCTCCTACCAAAGAAAGTGAGGTACAAAAAGCATGATAGGCATTTTACACAAGGACTTGGTTTTTAAGTTGCTGAAAAATTCAGAAAAACTATCAGGAATACAACATGGGTTTTACAAAGAAGCCATAATATTGGAGGCTAAAGGTATTCACTGACGGTGGTATGTATCTATGACACTAATAATGCCTTCAACGACAAACATAATTTTATTGGTTTTTTGTGCAAGTACTTGCACTTCAGACAAGTGAATCTTGTCCTACATATGTTTAACATTATGTATAGAAACATTATTATTAGAAACAGTATTGTTTAATAATTTGAAATATAATTTATAGCTATTTTTATTAAAATTAAAGATAAAAACTTAATGCTAACAGGTTAGACCTTACAGTCATAATAAATATACTAATAAAAAATTTATTAGTACCTATTCAGTTTTCTATCATGTAATGAGTTCAATGGTTTTGGGTTCTTGATTATTTCCTGCATCAATTATAGTGTACTTAATAATATTAGAAAGTTGAGGCACACACAATGGAAAGCTATACATCAATTCATGATTTGGAGAATTAGATGTTTTTACTGTTTTTTTGTTTGATCATATGATAATCAATAAATAATATGTAATTAAATAAGATTATTCAAGAAATTAATAACTATAAAAAATAGTTTTGTAATTAGTTTGGAATGTGTACAGTTATTTTGAACACCAGTGATGTTTTTTGGTATAGTTATGATAACACAAGTATAAACTGCTACCATTAAAGTAACAAGTTGGTTTTAGAGCATTATATATGTTGTAATTTATTTAAAGGTGTTTCAGTAAAAAATATTGGATTGAGATATCATACAAAAATTTGCAATTTTGGTATTGTTATACTTAAATTATTACATCCACATGTTACATGTATCTTATAAATAGGTATCTATATATAAAAAGAAAATAAAGTCATGCAAATGACTTGATAATAATATCCATTTGAAAATTTAATGATATTATGTTGACAAGCTACGGTGGATGAAATATTGAGTTACAGTATTTGAAAGTATGGATTATCTTAAACAAGAATAATCAAAAGTATATTCTTATCACAGGTATGATAAATATTATGTAGTATCAGAAATAATCTAAGTCCTAAGGAACTTGATATTATTTATTTATTATTAATGGGGGATATATAATAATAAGTTGAGTAACACTCAATTCTCACGGTTGGACATCTAGAACTAACTAGAAAGTTACCCATTGCAATTTTTGTTTTTACTTATAAATACAGTCACATACAAAGAAGCAAAGGAAGTGTGGTATGAAATGAAAATTTCATGGTATGAAATAATTCAGTTATGAATAGGATTCCCAATATGATACAGTTGTAACCCATGGTTCGGTTTAGTCGACTGTAACTTATTCGCTTCTTAAGTTATTACTAAATTAGGAGTGTATTTTTTAGTATTTTTAGTATCAGTAATGTAATTGGTTCAGGAGTGGTCCATTCGTATTGCCAAAACGAACGTTCGCGGGCGTTATTGCGCAGGAACGAATCGTTAAGTAATACATAAATATTTATGTAGCCAAGGATTTATTTGTCGGCGCACACTCAGAACATGGAAATGATTCCGGGATAGTTTCGAAATTTAAATTGAATTAATAATAGTGGTATAGTAATAACACTGGGGTAGGTTATGGTGGTTTACCACGCATTAGTACTGCCCTTCGTTCCAGACTCTAAAATTGGGGGGGGGGGGGGGGGGGGCGCGAGATTATATAGGTAAAGCACATAGCCTTATGGGAGGAATATCTCCAGATAAGGTGTGTGTGTGAGTGATGTACGCTGATGGCCGCGAGGCCTTTACAGCTTCACCGGACTTAATTCCATATAAGTTCATTAGTACAAAGGCCTCTAGTACAAAAAATTTTAAATTTTGATATATGTACATCTTTAAAGATTAAAAATATAACTAACATTAAATATAGCCGAATGTTGATATTAAAAAAAAAAAAAAAAAAAAAAAAAAAAAAAAAAAAAAAAAAAAAATCATAAATTAAATATGTAATGATAGCAAAACCATTCTTATAATCACCAAGTTAATTCGTAGCCTTCGTTTGGTACCGTACTCAAAAGGAGATCATTTGACAAAAAACAGTTGGAAGACACATTATTGGGGAAATAGGTTTCCCTGTTATATTTGTATCATATTGTTATAGATTGGGTACTAACAGACTTTGTTTTCAGGTCTAGTACACAGTAAAGGTTTCTAGCTATCTATCTATCTCTATCCATATTATGACGCCAGATCTCTTGCGGGGTGGGCAGAAAGTGCAAGGTTCCGACGGGTTCTTTCCTTGCATGCCTGCCTGGCTTTCTTCACTCTCACAGTTCGTCTCATAATGGTTGTCAATGATACAAGAATTATTATAAAGGATTTAATTTTATATAAACAAAACTCTAGATGGGCAGTTCCTCAACTCTTGTTATATAGAAGATATCTATAGAAGAAAGATCTCTATAGAAGACATAACAGATAGAGACTGCACTGATATCGGATAAGTAATGATTGATTAATATTACCCGGTATTAATGAATTTTGGACAACAGGTGTGGTATAAAGGTATATAACAGGTGCTTTCAAGGTTTTGTTGGGATGGATCTACACTACATAACATAATATGTTATAGAATTTAATTATATAAATTTATTTTAAATAAGTTAGACAGACTGGTTGTAAGAAACAATATATGTGTATATATTTGTTGTTTGTGGTGTATGGCAAAACAAAGAACGGGAATGTGTTATAGTACAAATATACTAATGATATGTTATTTTTTAGAGGTCACGCTCAAAAAAAAAAAAAAAAAAAAACCTTTATGTGGTATACTTCAACTTTACCCTTATAGCTCTAAACAGCTGCTAATATCGTTTATATCGAGAACGAAGGACACAGTATAATAAGTGATCAAACGAACTTACCTGAAGTGAAGTTCGATCATTATTATACGAAGTCCTTCGTTCGAAGATATAAGTACCCAACCCGCCCTGCCCGTTGGTAAAGTTGAAATGTACTACTTCTAAAAGGAATGCTTGCAGAGGTTATGTCCACAGATACCATAGAGGCGGCGTTGACTTTTTAATGGGCTAAATGACGCGCGGTTGCCAAGCGACTCGAGAGAGCTGCTAATATCGTTTATATCTTCGAACGAAGGACTTCGTATAATAATGATCGAACTTCACTTCAGGTAAGTTCGTTTGATCACTTATTATCCCGCGGTGAACAAGCTTAGATGCGAGGTCACCGGTATCTGACACTGCTTCCGTTGTTCTCATAGTTTATACTTGCATTTCCTCTATGACTGCAGCGCGGTCGACTTTGGAATTATCTCAAAGGAAGCTTTCAATTTTAATGCGATATTCATATCGACTAATAAAGGATTTTATAGCGGTTTCTTTATTAGGAATATCAAGCTGAGGACACAGCACTAATAGATTGACGTTGGCATCACGCTGTTGAGCTGATAGACCATCTTTTGTAAACTCCAAATTTACTAAATAAACGTGAACGTAGCAGCGCGTTTTCTTGATAGTTATGCTAAAGTCTCTCAGTTTGTGATAAGCCCTGTTGTCGCGAATAACCTTTTTTAGTTCATGGTTGCGGAAAAAAGTATAACGGTCAAAATAACAGATGGAAATTATTCTGCTTTTGTCGCAAAAAGAAAAACTGAATAGTTTTGTATAGAGGAGAAATATTCTTCTAGGGTCTCAAATAAAAGGCTGAAAGGACATTGATGCATTATAATATGTAGTTAAAGTAAACGGTTTATTTAATGTGGGAAACCTTGAGAGTTCCAATGCATGGTATGTTTTTTCAATTGAATTATATGTGCTATTGACCGATGCGTCGGGTTATTTACGGATAACGGTCAAATTCGGAGGAATTTGTAGTAGTGTCGAACACAAGCGAGGCTTGGGGTGGCTGTAAGAGTAGGTTGGAGGCCACTATGGGCTGAGCCCCGCATGATCGTGGCGTCGCGGTGGCTTAAGGACGTTGGTGCGCGTCAATGTCCGTGACGTCACGGAGGTCCCAAATGGGGACTGATTCTCGATATGTGCGCTAATGAACGTAATGTTATAATGCTTTCCGTGGTTATAAGAATTGGAGCGGTTGGTGATATGTCTGCTCACTTAGATATTCGTTGAGCACCTAAAGACTTGGGTGCTTGGCAACACCTGCAGTACTTAAGAACTCACGATAAGCAACCACACTTGTTAAGCCAATCTGGAAGACGGTTTGACGGCTTGTAAGAAGTTGCACACCTGCCTCTTGTGATTAAATTGGCTTAATAGGCATGAGTCCACGTGATGAAGTAAAGCTTTTCCCAACAATGTGACAGTATAGACTGATTGATTTACTTGATTTATGATCGATTTGCCTACTGTGGGTAGAATGTTGAGATATTTTGTATGGAGAATCTGTCAAAATCCTACTGACAGTAAGCAAATGTATCCTTGAGTTGAATATTGAAACCGGTCATTACTTACTGAGATAAAATGGTAGTTCCAGTTTCGACGAAAATTTAGAGTAATTCCCAAAACTCCTAAAGCTAAACAATAAACTTACCCATCAAACTTTTGCGATAAATACATTTCTGAGATCGAATGAGTGATTTTCCTTTAATTATAGAGACATTAAAATCGTAAAAATAATTACTTGTGACGTAAAGTTGACACAAATAGCGAGAAATAAACTCGTAAATTGTATGAATTTTAATGGGTCGACATTTTATTTGAAAATTTATGGAATTCGCATTGAAACTTGAATCGTTTTAGAATCATTTACTTTTAATTAAATTTTTAACGAGTGTCTACAGAATTAACAAACTGCTTTTTATATGAAGAAAAACAGGTTCGTCTTTCCTTTATAAGATATTAGCGGTTACATATGTAGATAGTAGCAGCATAAAAGGACAGAATGACAGACGATTTGGCGCAGTGGTTAAGAGCTTAAACCGCTTCGTCCACTGGGTCGAATAGTTGCAAGTTCGATTCCCGTACGGGACAAATCTTTGTGTGACTTACAGTTATTTGTTTCGGGCTGTATGTTATTTTCTATGTTTGTAAACGCACCCACGATACTGGAAAATATCCTAGTGTAGGGCTACGTTTTCGAAAAAAGTTTTCGCATACCGCTTCCGATTAACATACTGAGAACAGAACTAAGACAGAAGAAAATAATTTGTCAATGGTTATTCAATTACAGGTTGTTTACAAATAAATAAAAAAATATATATATTAGCCCTGTTAATAAACTGTTCCACCGTTGGGCACGGGCCACCTCTCAAACTGAGAGGGGTTTTAGGCCATAGTCGACCACGCTGGCCCAGTGCGAGTTCGCGAATTTCACACACCGTCGAAAAACTCTTAGGCATGCAGGTTTCACGATGTTTTCCTTCATCGTTAAAGCAAGTGATAGTTAACTTTTGTTGTTGTAATGTTAATAAAATGGGGCGGGCAAAAGGCTATCCACCACATGCGTCCTTCGAGGCGCAGTGGCATAGCTTCTCGCCTATTTTGCTCGTCTGTCCCGGCAAGCAATTTGGCGTGGTCTTAGGAATAGCGCACGGTCGCGAAGATCCCCAAGGCAAGTGTGACTGTATCCTGCTCGTAGTTGCTGCCTGTTATTGGGCTGGTCCTTCTGAACAGACATAACAGAAACAGTCATGCGCTTACCCTTCCTCAATTTTCGGTCCCCTCCCTCCCTAACCTTATCCTGAATAACCCGTCCTTCATTCCCCGGTTCTGCCCGGAAGTTTGGTTGTGCCTGACTGCCCCCTTCAATCTCCATTTTGAAGAGGGTTGGGTGCAGCAAGTGGCGCGTTTTGGATTACGGTCGGTTGGGTCGTTACCCTCTCTCCTCGTTCGCGGAAGGACTGGGAGTTTTCAATTGTTCATTAATTAAAAACGGTTGGTTGAGTGGCTCGCTCCTGTTACTCTCCACTTGAAGAGAGGATCGGGCGCGGGCTTTTTATCGTTTCGATTATGTTGTTCTGTCGACATTGAAAGGGTGGTTGGCACGATGTGCCTAATGACGCGGTCGGCGTGCCGCGGCTGAAAGACGAAGGGGTTAAACTCCACCCAACGCTCGAAGCTGTGGATCAGCACCAACAAAGAATGATGTCTTGAAGACAAAAAGGTACTACCCCAGCGAGGTACCGGCCTGTCCGAGGTCGGAGAATCCTCCCCAGGGCCTTCGGGCCCGATTTTCGATTTTCGATCCGATTTTCGATCGCCGACGAGGCGCCGCCGACAAGCGTTGCGGCCATTGCGGTGGCAAGGCGTGAGTGGGAGGCGGCTCTGGAGGCTGCATGCCGAGACACTGACGACGAAGGCAACATGTCCTGCTTGTCTGACTCGGCCGGCTCACATGCTAGTGAAGGACGGTGCAGCTCTGGTGCGAAAAACAAACTCCAGCGTAGCCCGGAACTGAGCACAACGGATGATGCCGTCATCAAGAAAGCGGCTAAGGTTCCGCGGGGAAATGTCACACCGCCCACAACGGGGCAATATGCCGACTTTGTTAAGGCGAAGGCAGAGCTCGCAGCCCGAGAACGGGAGCAGCTGGAGCTACAGGCCGAGTGAGAACTGGCAATGGAGATGGCTCGGCAGAGGGATAGGACGGCAACGCCGGCCGAGAAAGAGGAGGCTCTCAGAAGAATAGGAGGGTTTCTTGGACCTACTGACCATAAGGCGGCTGCACTCAAACAGGGGCAGAGCATCCTCCAAATGGCTGACACGTCCAAGAACCTCAAGGGGACATACATCAAAGCACTCAAGGATGCCGCCAAGGTCATCGCACAGACCATTGACCGCATCTTAGAGGCGTCAATTCCCCAAGAGAAGAACGAGCGGCTCAAGCTGAAGGTGAAGTGGTTCCGGCAGCGGAATATGAACCTGCATGCTCCATCACCCTAAAGCATTCGGAGGAGGCAGCCCCTAAACCGGCTGCCGCGGCGTCAAAACGCCCCCTGTGAAGACAACCCCAACAGCGACGGCTTCTGCAATAGTGGATGCCTCTAACGCGGGCCAAGAAGAGTTCCGGCGCTCAATTATAGATAGTGTCGGGACCATGTTAGACGCGCGATTCGGGGCGCTGGAGGATAGGTTTTGCGCTAAAAGCGCCTTCACCCACCCCTCGCATCAGATCGGCCCAAGGTACCGATAGAGATCCCGGTAGCGGCACCACCGCCCCCCTCCAAAAAGGGAAAGGAAAGAAGAAGAAGTCACAGGAGCTCCTTGCATCAGCACAGGACCCAACGCAGGTCGAACTCAGCCTCCCGCCCCCGTCAAATGCTCCGGCCACGGAGAGGCCGTGGGTCGAGGTGGCTAGGAAGAAAAAGAATGTCAAGAGGCTTGCTGCCCAGCCTGCGAAGGTTGTGCAGCCTGGGGAGACAGCTGCGCGTACGCAAGCACCTCCGAAGAAGCGCAAGCGCAGGCGTGGGCTGCGACCGCCGCGCTCGGCTGCGGTGGCTCTAAAGCTGCGGCCGGACGCGGTGAGCCGTGGCATGACGGACGCCTCAATAATATTGAAGGCCAGGCGGATGGAGAATCCGACGGATCTGGGCATAAAGGGTTTCGGGCTTAAAGTAGCGGCAACTGAGGCTCGCCTCTTGGAGGTGCCCGGGGCTGATGCTGGCCCAAAGGCTGACGCGCTCGCGGCGGTGCTAACCGCGGCGCTGGCCGATGATGGGGTGATGGTCTCCAGGCCCATTAGGCGCACGTCAATGCGCATAGTGGGCCTGGATGATTCAGTCACTAAGGAGGAGGTGGCAGAAGCGGTCGCTCGTGTCGGGGGATGTCCTGTCAAAGCTGTTAAGACGGCGGAGATTATAGCGGCGGCTATAGGATTAAGCGGCACCATAGTTGTGGGCTGCCCCACAGAGGCAGTCAAGAAAGTCGTGGTGGGTATATTGCTTGTCGGCTTCACCTCGACTTAGGTCAAGCTGCTTGAGGCGAGGCCGACAATGCGTTTCCGATGCTTAGTAGCGGACCACGTCCGCGAACTGTGTCGGTGTGAGGTAGATCGCGGAGCGCAGTGTGCTTTAGGTGCCCCCTATTGTTCACTGTGCGCCGCGGCCGGACATCGATCTGGTCATTTGCTTGGCGGTAGGGCCTGCGCATCCTGAAAGCCTAGCCGTATAAAAAGAGGCCCGATTGTTTCTTCTATCGCGACTCCCGCGACAAATTCCAAGGACACTGGGTCAAGCGCTCCGAAAGCGCAGGATGTGGAGATGCCCATGAACTCAGGCGACTGAGGACGTGGGTATCTTCAACCAAATAACTGCGTGGTAGACTCGGGGGAGTCTGACGCCCAGCTTGAGAAGGGGACGTCATGTTGCGTGACACCAGCACGGCGTGCATTTAGGGGGTCGTAAAAAGGTCTGATGATAAGGCCATAGGTTGGCCCAAAAAAAGGGTGTTTTCGTCAGGGTCGCGGAAGTGCTCATAAACCCATGACCCAGACATTAGCGACTAAGGTGTGTCACCGAAGAGATTTTAGTCGGTACACTTGGCCCACCAATAGCCGAGGCTACAGCCCCAAGTGTTGATGTATGAAGGACTCCGACATAACCCGCTCGTGTCCCCCGATCACGGGCGGGTACCCATAAAGGGTTATCTCTTCGTAATAAAAAAAATAATAATAAAATGAACACGCTTCGTAGGCTTCTGGAATTCATGTTCATCCCGCGAACCTATACCTACGTGTACACAATTATTCCCAGCAGATACAGATGCAAACGAAACTGAATTTAGCCACCGCAAGGTTATTCGATCCCTAATGATTATTTTTACGCGAACTATCCTGAAATTTTCGTCCATCAGAAGGCATTTTTTAAGTAAGAGGTATCTAGATGTATGGTAAGAGGTGATACAACTGCTAATTATACTAAAAAAAACACCGTCACGCCTATATTCCCCAAGCGGGGGTGGCAGAAGTGTACTAATACGTTTCGTCGTCAATGTTAGATCCCATTTAGGGGGTGAGCCTATTGCCATATACCCGGCATAATTCCAGACAGATGAGTCCGAACTCATACTGGGAAGTATATTCGTTAGAAAAACTTCACTTGTTCGACCTAGGATTTGAACCCAAGACCGTGATTCGTGATCATTAAGCGTTGCGTTTTGCCACTAAACTAACGAAGCAGTCAATTATACTACTTGTATCTAGTCTATTCCAATGAAAATTTAAAACTTTGTGAACAAACCATCACCAGTTTTAGATATATTGTCTGGCTTCCTCCACTCTCAAAGTTCGTCTCATACACGCTCGCCGGTTACGGAGACTCTTGACTTGACCTTCAGATTAAAGATCTAATTTTTTTAAGTTTGAAATAAAGCGTTTATTATCTGTGCTGATTTGAATAGTATGTGGTTCTAATTAGTGATAGTCAATATACGATTTCTTGTTCAATTAAGGACATCACGAAAACGAAATTTTACCCGTCGATACCTTGGAAGAGCTTGGCTTAGCATCTAAAAATTATCTAGATGTACTACCAGCTAAGTTTTTCTTCAGTTGTGGGGTACAACTGGGGTAAGGGGTAGGGTAAATGGATGTTGACATCACGGCAAGTTATTTTTCATGAATCGTATTGGTAGACCACGAAAACTTTTGAAAATTCTAGGATATGCTTACCCTGCAAGAAATTAGGTTTGGAAGCAACTTCGTGTTTCCGCCAGTATTCAGATGAAAATAAATTTTTACAGACGAGAGTTTTAGAGGGACCTTTTTAGGATGTTAGAAGAGCCTCAAAACATTCTACTTTCACTTACATCTATAGTACTATTCGAGCAACAATCTTAACAGATTATCATTTATCTTAATAGATTAGAAGCCGCGTGGTTCCCGGCTTAGAATAGGACCATCCCATCTCATCCCATTGGGTGTCATACAAGGCGACTAGGGAAAACTAGGGAATGGGCAGCAGCGTTCCCTTAACACTTCTACGACCAAAAACTGCGCTCGCCAACCCGCCTGCCAAGCGTTGCGAATATGGCAAACACCCCCAATTATGGAAGAAAGTAAGAAAACCAGGCCCCTAGTCCCCGGCGGTCCTGTTCGTCCTGGCCACGGTGGCAGCTATGGTAACGAGAGGACAAGGGGTGCTAAAAATCTCCGGCAGAGATTCGGCTACCACCAAAACCGAAAATTGGCCCTGGTGACATGCAACGCACGCACATTGAGGACAGATGAGAAGCTAGTTGAGCTGGAAGAAGAGTTAAACAAGTTGCGGTGGAGTATTGTTGGTTTATCGGTGGTCCGAAGAGAGGGCGAGGACACGATAACCTTAAAATCCGGCAACTTGTTTTACTACCGGGAGGGCGAACAGCAGTCCCAAGGTGGTGTCGGATTTATCGTCCACAAGTCACTCATAAACAACGTTGTGTCCATTACTAGTGTGTCGAGCAGGGTAGCATACATGATACTCAGAATATCCAAAAGATATTCACTGAAGGTCATACAGGTCTACGCACCAACCTCGGCATACTCTGATGATGAGGTCGAAGTTATGTATGAGGACATTAGTAGAGCCATACATACTTCCAAAGCACACTTTACAGTAGTTATGGGTGACTTCAATGCGCGACTGGGCAAACGGGGCGATGATGAGTTGAGAGTGGGGCAATTTGGATATGGGCAGCGCAACCCCAGGGGTCAGAGGCTGGCCGAATTCCTGGAGAAGGAGGGACTCTTTATGATGAACTCTTTCTTCCAGAAGCCGTCTCATAGGAAATGGACCTGGATGAGCCCTGATGGTTTCACAAAAAATGAGATAGACTTCATCATGAGCACCAAGCTACAAATATTTAATGATGTCTCCGTGATTCACAGGGTAAAAACTGGCAGTGATCACCGAATGGTCAGAGGCACATTAATGTTAAAATGGAAAGATCGCGTCTGATGAAGTCTACGCTCCGACCTTCTTATGCACATATCCAAAACCCCGAGAACTTTCAACTCGTATTGTCAAACCGCTTCGAATTGCTAGACAGCAGCGCATCAGTGGACGAAATCAACAATAGACTGGTAGAAACTGTCCATACGGTCGGGTCCAAGCGTTCAGCGGGACTCAGCGAGCTATGGAGAGAGCTATGCTCGGCGTTTCTCTACGTGATCGAATCACGAGTGAGGAGATTCGTAGAAGAACCAAGGTCATTGACATAGCCCTTAAGATTAGCAAGCTGTAGTGGCAATGGGCGGGCCACATAGCGCGAAGATCGGATGGGCGTTGGGGCAGAAAGATTCTAGAATGGAGGCCACGTATTGGCAAGCGCAGCGTGGGACGACCACCTGCCAGATGGACCGACGATCTTGTGAAAATCGCAGGAAGTCGTTCGATGCAGGTGGCATCGGACCGGTTACGCTGGAAAGCGATTGGAGAGGCCTGTTCTCAGCAGTGGACAAGTATAGGCTGAGATATTGAATCTTAACAGAACAAAACCGGGTTAATTTTCAAGGGACGTAATGTTTTTGCCTCTGTAAGGACGTAACAATCTACTACTTAGTTGATTGCCCCCCAAAATGGGGAGATCGAAAGATTTTATCTACCAAGCAGGGCAAATACCAGCTCGAATTGGGAGATATGACCCACATAATAGCATTCAACTGTCAAAGTAGCCAATTCTTTTTCAGTCAGTAGTCGTTTTCTTTCATACGCTGAAGAAGAATCTTCATCTTCATCAGCAATTTATAGCAGTCTACTGTTGGATGGAGATAGGTTGTTCTAATTGCAGGTCACTGAGTACAAATACAAGTATTGAAGCAGAATACAAGTAAGGACGGAACGCTAAGCCGTTGGTCCCGGTTACCACTTAACATGGTAGTCGTGAAGCCTAATTGGAAACCTAATAGGCGGCTTAATAAGGTCCAACAGCAGATGGCCACAAACCTGCCTCCACCAGGCCGCACTGGGTCCGCGTGGTGGAGTATGACCTAATCTCTCTTACCTTTAGTGGTGAGAGAAGGCCTTTACCCAGCGGTGCATTACATTTGCATGTACGACTGGCCCACATTACTTATTTCCACCTAAAATTTCTCCGAAGCAGTCCGGAATTGTTTCAAGTATGATACTTAATTGCCTCGTCCCTTAATGCCGTGCGACTTACACGCAATCTGACGTAACACACACTACGCAGTATACACCTCTGCTACCCCGCTTAGGGAATTTAAAGATGATATTTTTTATTTACTACATAAGTCACTATATACCATAAAAAAGGGTGACACTATTCGAGTTTCATTAGAAGTTCCCGGAACTTCTCATGGAAAAACCAAAGGCATAAATCCGGGATTAAAGACAATTAATTATAGGCATATATTTTATGGTGGCCCGTAATGAATGCGAGGAGAATCGAGCAAAGGAAACGAGTAATTATCTCCGTGCTCCCCCCACACTTCCTGACTTCCTTTTCCGTTACCGTAGTTTATTTCAACCTCAGAATTCCAAATATAACTACGTACGTACGTAAATTTGTTACCGTATACTCAACGCGGTGATCAGTAACATAAAAAAATACCAAATATCGTCGCACTTTTATGCCCCAAGTGGGAGTTGTAGAGCTGTCCAATAAACACCAACATTTTCCTTATAATGTTAGGTCTTAATGTGATTGGGGTTGGACGTATTGAAAATATAATATTAGCCTATATTGTCTCAGTGCTTGGCAGAGGCCTTCTCTCACAAATCGAGGTGAAAGAGATTAGGTCATATTCTACCACGCGAACCCAGTGCGGATTGGTGGAGGCAGGTTTGTGGCCACCCGTTGTTGGAAGTTATCAAGCCGCCTATTAGGCTTCCAACACAGCTTATCGAATACCACATTAAGTGGTAACCGGGACCGAACCTTCCAAAGCACGGAAATGTTCGAATATGAACATATACCGGGTGTAATTTTCAGAGTCCAGACAGCTACTGAGAATTTTTAGACGGAAAAATTTCAATCCTTTCTGAACTAAGATTCAAATGCGATAGGATGCGATATATATTTATAGATAGATTTAAATGCAGGACTTCATGGCAGTGATTTCTGGCGTTTTCAAAATTTCATGTATACTGAATGTACGGGGAAAATACGTATAGAAGATGTAACATAAATAACGCAAGACCTCAGCCACCCCAATTAGATTATTATTTTACGAATTCAATACGAAAATCAAACTTGCAATTTTAAGGAGTTAGTACCAAAGGGTACCCAAATTAACGATAAAATTTAATAATTAATCAACTTTGTAAGCGTATTGATGTGTGTGTGTGTGTAATAGAAATACATTCAAAATAGCCGTAATGCTTTGAATAATTATTAAATTTTATTTTATACAGCAAACAGAACGAGTACCAGCATTTTTGAAAATTAAAAAAGAAATAACTTTAAAAACTTCCGATTTAGCGCAGTGGTTAAGGGCTTAGTCCGCCCCGCCCACTGTGTCTAATAGTCGCGGGTTCGATTCCCGCACGGGACAAATCTTTGTGTGATCCACAATTATTTGTTCCGGTCTGGGTATTTGTGTATGTGAATTTTCATGTTTGTAAACGCACCCACGACACAGGAATTTATCCTAGAGTGGGGCAACGTTTAAAAAAAAAAAAAAAAATCGGAATCGGAATCGATTCAGTTTCCAATATAGAACAAACTACTTTCACGTCTTGCGTTTATTATGTTACACCTTGTATAAGAAAACACAATAAAACGTAACTCTACAACTTATTTCATGTTACCTAGAGCTGAATTTTAATAATATAATATAATCAGCTCTAGAGCTGAATTTTAAAAACTGCAAAAATTTAATTTTGATGCATTGAGTTTTCCGCTCGGATAAATTCATGATACTGGTGAAAATTCCCTTCTTAGCGTAAAATAGTTTTTGACTTAAAATATTTTTGAATACGACATTGATCACGAATTTAATATTTTTATAATGTAGTTAGCTTTAATTTTTTCGTACTTAATAACAATCAAAATCAAATCAAATCATCTTTATTTCAGGCTAAAACACCCATAAGTTATTAGTAAACATTTGCTTAAACTATGTTAGTAAATTTACATTAATTATTTATTATTTTTATTTACCATTACACCAAGTGACATTATCCTACACAGGTGCTCCATATAATGGCCCTCAGTTTTGCTGGCAACAAGTCTGTTGTCACTGCAACGCACACGTCGCAACAGGGATGAGCATCTTTTGCGTATAATACCGAAAAAGTCGTCAGTATGCGCCGCCGCAAACATACCTGATGCACTGCAGAAACGAGGCAGCGACAACACTACCCTAAACGAAAAAACGACGTAACGATACTTATCTGGAAAACTTCTTTTTCTTTAATTTATTTAGTTCTGTCATGTACTATAGCTACAAGACAGTTTTAAATTATTTAATACTACCTTTCTACCTTACTTAAAAATATATTTACGAGAATCCTAAGAGAAACATTAAAATGCGTATACGTTGAAAACCCGCAAAGAGCGTTTCATTGTAATCAGTCCAGGAACGGACCTTTTTTTCGAGTTTAGGATATATTTTCTAACTTTTTCAGCAGTCAGCTGGTCAAGCCTAGGGTGCAGATTATACTTGATGTATATGCGGATTAAGGTAGGTAGATAGACCGTATAATCCTTTTGATAATACACGCCCATACTTCTGTCTGTGTTTTGCAAAATATCAACCGGCCCTATTGTCAATTCGAGGGGATGACTACGCGTGATTTTGAGCACGAAAAAACTTAAAATATTATTAAAACGGGAAGAAATTCTAAAAGACGTTATCTCGCGTGTCAGTTTTCTTTTTAGGTACTGCACTCTAAACTATCTCTCTTTCTCTCTCTCTATATCTATCATCATGCTAGATTACATTTTGAGTAGGCAGAGAGTTTAGAATTCTAACAGGTTTTTCCTTACAGACGTCTCCCACTTTCTCTACTTTCATAGTTCGACTCATAGACCGTGAAGTGTCCTTCAGATAAGACACCATCTATTTGATACTTTATCTAAAACGTATATTTTAAAAACACTTCTGTGAATATAACAGGGAATGCATTCAATATGTTTTATGTATACACTGTAGATACTTTCACATACTTTCCGCAAGTCGTAAACACAGCTGATCATCTAAAGTGCTACGAAATTTATACGTTTTATTACAACTGAGGCGAATTATTTTTATTAAATTCCTTGCCCTACAAATATAATACATTCAAAAGAATTCCAAAGCACACACGAGACTTAATAATGCCAAAACATCTCATTTTAAAATATTTGTGTATATTCGAAGCATAATTTATTTAAGGCATTTATATTTCGTTAGGTAAACATTCCAATGTAATATCAAGGCCGGCCAATTTATTTGTCAATATTATGGCATCATTCCAACAATTCCATTTATTTAGTGGAATAAATCCAGTGTAACGATGCTGTAGTACGTAGTATGAGTTATACTCAAGCTTTTCTATATATTTTCATATGAGATAAATCGAGTATAATTGTGTGGAATAAATTGATTTATAAGGCATGTGATGTATCTATGAAGAGCGATTTGCGATTAAGGCGTGATTGAATATCTACAGTGCATAGAATTTGATTTTCAGAATGGTGATAAGACTATTCCATATATTTTTCCTGGTTTAAAATTATACACACGTTAATAGACTTTTTATGAAAGGTATGTTTACGTTCGGATTACTGTATTTCGATTTACTAAATTGTGGAAATTTGAACAAAAACTTCTTACGAGTAAGATCAACTCTTAAATGTATCTTGAGTAATGGTAAAATTTTAATGCGACAGTTTTCCCACCTTAATAATAATAATAATATAACTAATAACTATGGCAACCGCTGTCAACGACACGTCGTTTTGTATAAATAAAAATTTTTTTGGCGAAGAAATATTGAAAAGTATCCGTTTAGACATCAACAAACATCAAAAAACAACACACTTTAAGAGCAAAATTTACAATGCGAACGTGGGTTCGCAAAATGTGGATTTGGAAGAAAAACATAACACATCTGTAAATGGCCGAGCCCAGCCGAAGAAACCCCGTGCGGCTGTGTCGGCAGCGGGATGCCCGGTCACCTAGCGCACGCCCAACACCTTTGCCCGGCTCGCCCACCTCGCCCCAGCCTTCGGAGGATGAAGATTTTTTTACACCGCCGACATCTGGGGCCTCTAGCGACGATGCCGGGATATCGGCGTCTCCACCTACAATAACATCTGCGAGGAGAGGACGCCCACCGCTGCCGGCACGCCTGGGACCAGCGGGACATTGTGCTCCGCCCACGGCCCCTGCTACCGGTGGTGTAGTGCGCCGCATGAGATGGTGTTACGTCGTAACATAGTTTTAAAAATATAAAATAAAAATAAAAAATCTTTACACACAGACAAACAAAATAACTAGTTGTTACATCGAATGGAAACCGCGCGCCTTAACTAGTGATAGCATCATAATGACCATATAAGGTATTCGTTGGCACCGGAAATCAAATTCCTTCCAGTACACCTAATAAGAAACGCCCACCACATAGAAGGATCTAGAAATAATACAATAGCGAACAACGGGACAATGATCCTATCTCACTCGGTTCGGTTATTGCTAACTTAGTCCCACAAGAATTTTATAAAAAACAGACAATAGTTTAGGGCGTGCCTTGCTTCGGTTGAGCCGTTCTTTCTATATCTCTGTCCTCGTCTCAGACGAAGGATCAAGAGATCTGGGGAGCGCGCACTGTTGCCAGGCAGGAAGTAGGCCGTTCTGGGGGGCAGTATATAAAAACGAGTTCGCGCATGAACAACCCTTTTCCGACGCCAGAGCTCGCACGACAACAAATCAGTTCAGTTCGAACAGTGTTTTATAAAAATAAAAAAAGTAAAAGTTTAAATTAGCAACATTCTTCAACCCCCTTGGTAAGTTTAATATAATTATTCCAATAGTTCTGATTGCTGTTAACTAATTTTTCGTGTCTGGATTAATTCGATTACTATTCAACAAGTGATTTGTTCTACCTTTTAATAGTGTATTTTTCTGTGGCTAAATATATTTCTTAATAGTGGGTAACAACGTAACCAAATGTGACAGCTAGTATCTTAAAAATTGTAAAATATAACCTTTTCTATTTAATCATTCGATAAGTTTTGAATATGTTTCACCGCGGTATTTTTCTTCATTTCTATTATCATATTAATTTCGTCCAAATCGATCCAGCCTCCACAAGAAACCAGGAGAGATATGGCCGCGATAATTAATTCCCACTGTGCATTCCACGCGTGTGTTGTTGAACATCGGTGGCTTGTGAATATCTATTTTTCTAAATATTTGTTGTCAAAAATTCCGTAATAACTAAATTTCTAACTTCATACATTAAAATAATGAGCTTTTTGTTTTGTTAAACTATTAGAAATTGCCACCGCAAATTGTATAACGTAAACACAAAATTATTCGCTGGATTCATGTCACGAAAGAGGGTGTTTTCTCAATATACCCGACAAAAAAAAATATCAATGGTCATTGTTTCGACGTTTTTATAGACCTACCGTCATGTGTAAGAATTAAAATTTTTGTACCTCATAGCGTAGTGGAGTGGTGATAGTCCTAAATATAATGTTGGGGTTTGATTCTGGGTTGGGTAATAAGTTTTTTTGTATATTTGTTTTTCATTATATTTCAACCGGACGTAAATATCACCACTCCATTTCGTGAATATTTTAATTGCTTTGCGAAAGATGCCGACGCCCACTCCTGGTCTCACCTAGTGCCTGGGGGTCGGATCTTTCGCGCTACATGTGTCCAATTCGGCGCGTTCCAGAAAACTGGGGGTCCACCGTACGGGTTGACAAGTACGGTTTGGGAGACAGCAGGCCTCATTTCTGCCCGTCGACTCCCGCTGACCTCGGCGGCTGAGGGCCTTCTACAGGGCACCTCCAGATTCCTCACCTAGCCGGTGGAGGCTGTTACCGAAGACCCCCCACGCGTCACGGGATCGAGCGGCCTAAAGATAAGTCCCCAGCGCCCATAGGTTTTTTTTTTTGTGGACCCGAAAACTCCCCTGTGCCGGGAATTCACGCCCCATTTTAATATTGATACTTATTCTAATTTTCTGGATTGTTTGCGTAATTAAATATATTTTTCTTGATAACAATAAACATTTGTATTTTTTTGTAATTGTTTGTTTTATTTGTACCCGCCGTCAGGCGGTCGTAACAAAGTGGCGCCAACGTTTGAAGGGCAAAGCACCGAGAAGTTTTCGTACTATTGTGGTGTCGGTATTTTTCAATTCCAGGTGGTAAGCCTTTGCGGATGAGGCTGAACGGGGTGGTACCACCGACCCGTTTCTCATTAAAGAGGAACGAGTAGCCGATTATTGTCATCTGGCTCCGCCGGGTAATCAAATACCATCTCTGATTACCCACATATGCGTGAACTGCACAGTGGGCAATAATTTTTTTTCTACTACATTTTTGTTTTGTTTTTTTATTTTGTTATAACATTGCATTACCTTTCATGTTTTTTTTAGCATTTGTATTTTGCATTTGTGTTTGTGCGTAATTGACATTTCCTTTCAGAGATTTTATTTTTTATTGGTGCATTTATTGCATTCATTTTTTTATTGTTGCAATCATTTATTGTTTTGCAATTTTATTTTTTTTAACTCTGAAAAGATAATTGCGGTTACGTACATTATTTTAAATCGTTGTAATTTTTTTTTTTAACATTGCCCACAATCGTGTCACATTCCGTCGCGTATTTCAGTTCACTATTTTAATTTCAATTATTTATCTCACAAAATATTATTTAATATATTGAGCCATTTTAGCTTCAATTGAGGTATTTAATAAAAATATTTATTTGAATTAGCTTGAACTTAGTCAATTCTTTAAAAATAATTTTGTTTAAAAATGGACCGTACCATTAAATATTTACATTTAACTAAACCGGAACTCACGTATGAAGTAGCCATACGCGGTTTAGAACCTAAAGACAGGGTTGAGGATCTTAGAGTGCAAATAAATAAAATTGTTTCGGAATATCCTGCGGACGCGATTTATGACTCATGCTATGACATAGAGACAGACATGAAAGAAGTTAACGCAACCTTTAGCAGAATAATTATAAACTTAGATACATTAGACAATAATCCGGATAACAAACCAGTTTTAGATCGTACTCGCTCTTTAATTAATCACATTTACTTCCGTTTAAAAAGAATAGAAAAACCTACAAATGAAATTTTATTAACGGTTTTTGATGATATCGTTGAACAATTCAATGACCTCCAGACTAGGTTTAATAATTTCACAAACAAAAACAAACCGTTAGTGGGAAAAACTTCAGTACAGGATAGTTTAAATGTACCAAATAGTCCGTACGAGAGGAAGGAAACAACATACACAAATACGGAAGTAGGTTGCGATAGGACTTCGCTTTCAGAAATTCTAAAGACAAAATATGACGGCAAATCCTGCGTACGCGCTTTTATCGCTCGCTTAGAAGAGCTTAAGTTGGCACGAAATATTTCGGACGAAAGAATGATGCGTTTAGCGCCAGAAATTTTCACCGGGGAAGCCTTGCATTGGCTCAGGAGCGTAAGGGATGGCATAGGTTCGTGGCACGAACTACTATCTTCGCTAAGAACGGACTTCGACACTTTTGACTTTGACTACAAAATGATGTACGAGATCCGTTCGCGAAGCCAAGGCGAAGAAGAAAGCATAACTATCTATCTAGCGATTATGCACGGTATGTTTTCGCGACTTTCCGGATCGGTGCCAGAGGCGGATAAATTAGAAATAATTCTTCACAATATTAGGCCGTGTTACACGGGAGTTTTGGCTACGAATCCAAATATTTCTAGCATTTCTGAATTACGAGAAGTCTGCAGAAACTATGAAAGAATTAACGCTCGGTATTCCAATTTCAAAGAACCTTCGTGTAACCCTGGTTGCTCATTAGCACCAGAATTTAATTATCTATCTATCAAAACAAACAAAAATAAATATAATTCAAATAGGTTAGCCTCGTTAAACTTAAATAAAAAATATTGTTTTAAATGTGGCCTTCGGGACCACACTACTTTTACTTGCCCTAGGTGCAATTCCAAAAAAAAACCGTTCGTGAGTCCTTTCCAGTGTTACAGATGCGGCGAACGCGGTTATAAAGTTACAGATTGCCCTAAATGTAAGGACAAATATAGCCCGCCTTCTAAAGTCCTACAAACAAACATTAAAGATAACAATAATAATCATACAAAAAACTAGCTCAGGAAAGTTGCAGTCAGTCTAACTTCGACCAGGAAGACTGGGCCAACTGGCTGACAACTATAAAAAATTTCTTTCGCACTTTCAAGGTCGCTACTATTTTTAATAAATTACCTCATAACGATCCTCGTCCTTATGTTACGGTTTCAATTGCTAATTATCCTAACTTAAAATATTTAGGTCTATTAGATTCGGGTTCAGCTATTACCATTTTAGGGAATAATTCCCATTTACAACTTTTAAAAGCAGGGTTCATATTGAACACTGCTGATATATTAACAGTTACGACTGCAGGCGGTCAGTCTTATCATTCTATTGGCAATATTCTGTTACCTATAGTTTTCGAAAATATAATTAAAATATTAAACGTTCATGTAATACAAGAAATAGATTCACATTTAATTCTTGGCATTGATTTTTGGAAAAAATTTAATATTTGTCCTAAATATTTACCTAACTTAGATTTTATCAGTAACACAGACCCTAAAGTTTATAATATTACAACGTCTTCTACTTCCTCACTAGGCCTTCATTCCTATGACACGTTAGAGCCATCGGAAAAAATAATCGCGAATAGCGTAATTGAGCAATTTAAAAATATCTCTTTTGAATGTATAGGTTTAGGTAGAACATCCCTAATTACCCATAGGATCGATACAGGAGATGCACTTCCTATTAGGCAGCGCTCGTATAGGTTGTCGCCGGAAAAACAAAGAATCGTATCAGAGCAGGTAGACGAAATGTTGAAACTCGGCGTAATTTCGCCAGGCGAAAGTCCGTGGTCTTCCCCTGTCATAGTAGTAGAGAAAAAAGAGGGTAAACCTCGGGTATGCCTAGACAGTAGGAAGCTTAACTCGGTCACCAAAAAAGACGCCTATAGCCTACCGTATATATCAGAGATCTTAGACAACCTTAGGGACGCTCGTTTCCTGTCATCAATTGACCTGTCAAAATCCTTTTGGCAGATTCCATTGGATAAAAAGGACAGAGAGAAGACTAGTTTTTACGTTCCGGGTCGCGGAACTTTCGTTTTTAATGTAATGCCTTTTGGGTTGACCAATGCGCCAGCTACACAACAAAGATTAGTGGATACCTTATTTGGACCGGAGTTCGAGCACAAAGTCTTCTGTTATTTAGACGACGTTATAGTAATTAGCGAATCGTTCCAGGATCACGTGTCCCTGCTGCTGCGCGTATTGGAAAAACTTAAAATAGCTAACTTATCAGTTAACTTCGAAAAATGTCAACTTTTTAGGGATAGCTTAAAGTATTTGGGCTATGTGGTTGACGCTGAGGGTCTCCGCACAGACCCGCTGAAGGTGGAAGCTATACTCAACTTCCCAACACCAACCACGAAAAAAGATGTGAAGAGATTCCTAGGAACCGCGTCTTGGTACAGACGTTTTATACCAAATTTCAGCACCATTGCGGGCCCTCTGAACTCTCTAACATCAACAAAGAAGTGTGCTCCACCCTTCAGATGGCCAGCGGAAGCGGAAGCGGCCTTCACGACACTTAAATCATGTTTGGTCACAGCACCGGTATTATGCTGCCCTAATTACGACCTTCCTTTCGAAGTTCACACAGACGCCAGTAATTTCGGGCTAGGTGCTATGCTCACCCAAAATATAGATGGCGTTGACCGCCCCATAGCATTCAGGAGCCGCTCTTTAACGGGTCCTGAACGCAACTATAGCGTTACAGAGAGAGAAACTCTGGCTGTGCTGGACGCTCTCGAACACTGGCGCTGTTATTTAGAGAATGGTAAGTGTTTTACGGTTTACACCGACCATTCAGCTTTAAAATGGTTTTTAACCTTGTCCAACCCTACGGGTCGTCTCGCCCGCTGGGGTCTGAGGCTCTCTGCCTTTAATTTTATTATTAAACACCGTAAAGGTAAAGATAATGTAATTCCAGATGCATTATCTAGAGCAGTACCAGTAGCAGAAATTAGTGCCACAAGTGATCGCAGTTACATTACCAAAGACGACTGGTATCTTAACATCTTCAACGGTTGCGTAAGTTCGCCTACTAGTTTTCCGAACTACGTGGTGACGAATGGGAAATTGTATCGTTTCTCGAAGGGTAACAGCCACTTACATCCGAATTCGAATGGAAGGAAGTTGTTCCTAAGGAGCATCGTGAAACGATACTAAAAAACAACCATTCGGACCCCACTGCGGGACATATGGGAATTTTTAAAACTTACCAAAGACTTAAGTTACGCTATTATTGGCCAGGTATGTACGGCGATACTGCTAAATTTGTGACAGCTTGTGATACATGTACTGCATATAAATCTCCTACCCATACTACCCTTGGTCCACTAGGTAGGCCTAAGGAGTGTAGCAGGCCATTTCAAATGATCTCCATAGATCTAGTAGGCCCTCTACCAGTTTCCCGTAAGCAGAATGCTTACATATTGGTAGTTTGTTGTTGTTTTTCCAAGTATTGTTTACTATTCCCTCTAAGGAGAGCTACGGCAGCAAATGTCGCCAAATGTTTAGAGGAAGGTGTTTTCCTTGTGCATGGCATCCCACAGGTGGTTTTGCAGGACAATGGAGTGCAATTCATTAGTCGTGAAATAGCTAAACTATACGAATATTATAAAATTCCAAAAGTGCAATTCACGCCTAAATATACGCCCCAAGTAAACACTGTGGAACGTTATAATAGAACATTGATCACCTCCATATCAACTTTTGTAGAAGATGACCACAGAACTTGGGATGTAAACTTAACAAAGATACAGTTTGCTATGAATAGTGCCGTTAACGAGGTAACCAAATACACGCCGGCGTTTCTAGTGTACGGTAGAGAACTTGTACCATGCGGGTCGCATTATTCTACAGATGTAGACCCAATTGATCTGGTGCTCTCGCCACGCGATGAATACGCGGAAAACCTCGGCTGTTTGGCAAAAATATTCGACAAAGTCCAACTATCTCTGTATAACAGCCATGTCAAAAGCTCGCGACATTATAACCTACGCAGAAAACCCGTAGATTTTAACGTAGGAGACATTGTGTGGAAACGGTGCTATTTCCAAAGCGATAAGGATGCTCACTTCGCGAAAAAACTAGCTCCGAAATTCTTGAAATGCAAAATAATAGCCAAGCGCTCCCCATTAGTCTACACCGTCGAAGACATGTCTGGAAATAATTTAGGAAACTGGCACATCAAGGATTTTAAACTACATTCCTCTCCTTCGTAATTTTTTTTTTGGTAGTATGTTGTCATGAATAGATAGATGGATAAATCATTTATTGCTTGAAACATGGTTTTATACAAGGTGTTTGTTATAATAATATTATTATTTCATACTTTTATAGTGTCTCTGATCCTCATATCAAGTCACTTATTATGTTGTTATATTCACGTGGGTTAAACACGTTGAATTTACCTTATCATTTTCGTTCTGTTTCGTGGGTTCGACTCATAAAATGTTTTTTCCTTTTTAGGGTTGCTAATCATTATTATGATATATTAGCATTCGTTTTATTTTATCGTGTATCGGCAAATATTAAATTCAACATTATTTCGTTCAGTAATTAATTATGTTTGTCTTTAGCGGATTAAAACAAGCCTACACGAATTTGATGTTTTGATTGGGAGTTTTGTTTTAGTGTGTATGATTCCTTTATAGGTCTACACACGTTTTGTTTTATTTGCGTTTTGCAAATTTTTAGCGGAGTATGACAGTTTCTTGGTATAGGTCTACTCGTCTGCTGCTTTCTTTTCGTTACAGCGGGTCGTGACTGTAACAAATTCGCTAAAGACTAGACATACTCGCAATGCCGCTTAGTTTAGTTAATTTTGTTTTAATCAATTGTTCGTATATTAATCATAGTCGTCACCGTCCACGGTTCGATTCTTGTTTTCCTTGATACATAGTGTTTCGGAATATTGGTTAATTTTTTTTTTCTTTCTCTCGTCTACAATAATTTTAAATTAAAAAGTTGTTGCGTTTCGGTCTCTGTCTACGTTGTCTTTGATGAATTAAAATAAGCCTACACGAAAGTTGACGTTTAGTTGGGAGATTGTTTTTTTTTTGCGTTTTGCGCGATATAGCGGATTATGAGCCTTGTATGGGCCTTATTCGTTTATTGTTTTGCGTTTTGCGCATTTATGGCGGGTTGCGACCTCTTGTATGGGTCTGATTCGTCTTATTGTTTTGCGTTCTGCGCGTATAGAGCGGGTAGTGACTCTTTAAGTAAGCCTACACTAATTTTCTCGTTACAGCGGGTCGTGACTGTAACAAATTCATCAAAGACCAAATGTATTTCACAGTGCCGATTCGTCCGAATGTTTCACGTTTCAGTATTCTTCCTCTTAGACGCTTCTTGTCAAGCAGTACTGTTCTCGAGTCCAATCTTTTAATAGGGTTGTACTCTGTTTGTATGGCAGTCTGTTGATTATAAATTTCCTCAGACAACTATGACAGGTCGTATGCTAGGTCGCATGGTAGGTATTTGGTAGTGGAAGTATGAAAGTGAGACAGTTACTGGGCAGTTCTGTCCTTCATGGACGCTTACCGCAGCGGATTTTACTACGTAAAATCCTTTCTCTGGGAGAGGGGGTATTGTTACGTCGTAACATAGTTTTAAAAATATAAAATAAAAATAAAAAATCTTTACACACAGACAAACAAAATAACTAGTTGTTACATCGAATGGAAACCGCGCGCCTTAACTAGTGATAGCATCATAATGACCATATAAGGTATTCGTTGGCACCGGAAATCAAATTCCTTCCAGTACACCTAATAAGAAACGCCCACCACATAGAAGGATCTAGAAATAATACAATAGCGAACAACGGGACAATGATCCTATCTCACTCGGTTCGGTTATTGCTAACTTAGTCCCACAAGAATTTTATAAAAAACAGACAATAGTTTAGGGCGTGCCTTGCTTCGGTTGAGCCGTTCTTTCTATATCTCTGTCCTCGTCTCAGACGAAGGATCAAGAGATCTGGGGAGCGCGCACTGTTGCCAGGCAGGAAGTAGGCCGTTCTGGGGGGCAGTATATAAAAACGAGTTCGCGCATGAACAACCCTTTTCCGACGCCAGAGCTCGCACGACAACAAATCAGTTCAGTTCGAACAGTGTTTTATAAAAATAAAAAAAGTAAAAGTTTAAATTAGCAACATTCTTCAACCCCCTTGGTAAGTTTAATATAATTATTCCAATAGTTCTGATTGCTGTTAACTAATTTTTCGTGTCTGGATTAATTCGATTACTATTCAACAAGTGATTTGTTCTACCTTTTAATAGTGTATTTTTCTGTGGCTAAATATATTTCTTAATAGTGGGTAACAACGTAACCAAATGTGACAGCTAGTATCTTAAAAATTGTAAAATATAACCTTTTCTATTTAATCATTCGATAAGTTTTGAATATGTTTCACCGCGGTATTTTTCTTCATTTCTATTATCATATTAATTTCGTCCAAATCGATCCAGCCTCCACAAGAAACCAGGAGAGATATGGCCGCGATAATTAATTCCCACTGTGCATTCCACGCGTGTGTTGTTGAACATCGGTGGCTTGTGAATATCTATTTTTCTAAATATTTGTTGTCAAAAATTCCGTAATAACTAAATTTCTAACTTCATACATTAAAATAATGAGCTTTTTGTTTTGTTAAACTATTAGAAATTGCCACCGCAAATTGTATAACGTAAACACAAAATTATTCGCTGGATTCATGTCACGAAAGAGGGTGTTTTCTCAATATACCCGACAAAAAAAAATATCAATGGTCATTGTTTCGACGTTTTTATAGACCTACCGTCATGTGTAAGAATTAAAATTTTTGTACCTCATAGCGTAGTGGAGTGGTGATAGTCCTAAATATAATGTTGGGGTTTGATTCTGGGTTGGGTAATAAGTTTTTTTGTATATTTGTTTTTCATTATATTTCAACCGGACGTAAATATCACCACTCCATTTCGTGAATATTTTAATTGCTTTGCGAAAGATGCCGACGCCCACTCCTGGTCTCACCTAGTGCCTGGGGGTCGGATCTTTCGCGCTACATGTGTCCAATTCGGCGCGTTCCAGAAAACTGGGGGTCCACCGTACGGGTTGACAAGTACGGTTTGGGAGACAGCAGGCCTCATTTCTGCCCGTCGACTCCCGCTGACCTCGGCGGCTGAGGGCCTTCTACAGGGCACCTCCAGATTCCTCACCTAGCCGGTGGAGGCTGTTACCGAAGACCCCCCACGCGTCACGGGATCGAGCGGCCTAAAGATAAGTCCCCAGCGCCCATAGGTTTTTTTTTTGTGGACCCGAAAACTCCCCTGTGCCGGGAATTCACGCCCCATTTTAATATTGATACTTATTCTAATTTTCTGGATTGTTTGCGTAATTAAATATATTTTTCTTGATAACAATAAACATTTGTATTTTTTTGTAATTGTTTGTTTTATTTGTACCCGCCGTCAGGCGGTCGTAACAATGGACTCCAGAATTAAATTTGAGTGTCATGCGGGCCTACTATGGTGCTACAGAGGGAGGAACCATCCTCACCGCTTACCGTCCGAAATTGTTGTCTCTGTTTCAGGGGCTTCACCCGACTGTCGCCGTTACTGCGCAACGACTATCGGATCAAGTACGTGCCATCCAGCGGTGCAAGTTGTTGGATGACACAGTGCTTGAGCGACTGCACCGCGAAGCACTTCCTGCTCGTACTGAATCCAACGTGCGAAGTGTTGAAGATCCTATCTCTTTGAATAACTTCGCACGATCGGAGGAGGTAAATAGCGAGCAGGTAAGTGTTAGTGACCAGCTACAGGAGCAGGTGAGGAGAGCTCTGGAGGATGCCTTTGCGGAGTATCGGTCTGCACCGATTTCCCTAAGACCATGCCTACCCCGTTTGCCCATGCATAGACGTAACATTTCGCTTGTGAGTGCCCTAGACAATGTTTTAAAGCCACACTGGGAGACCAGTGTGGACTTATGTGATACCCATTCTATTTTGTACTGTGGAGCGGTGGCGGTGTGTCGGGTGGCAGGTGTAAGATTTCCTAATCTACATCGAGCCACCCAACCCACAAATGCTAAACCACTCTGGCAGTGCAGAATAGAGCGGCGTATAAATATGGCTAGGACACTCATAGCGAAATTGTTGTGCTTCCAGGCTGGAAACAACCGCCCGAGAGTTGTGCGTTTCGTGACCCAAGCCTTTGCAGGCACACGAGTGGCTCCTGTGGACTATGTGGCAGGAGTCGCGGAACGCATAGACTACTGGAAGCAAAAAGTTTATGCATGGGCGAAGAGGATTCGCAGGTATAAGGCGAGAGCAGACAGATACCACGTGAATCGCACCTTCCAGACGAATCAAAGGAGTGTATACCAGGCTTGGGAGCGCCCCCAAGAGAGAGTGACTGACGTGCACTTGCCAAATGCGGCCGTGATGGCCGAGTTTTGGCGTAAAATTTGGTCAGTGCCCGTCACTCACTCCGAGGGCGAATGGTTTGATGTTGTTGGACGATCCTGTGGGCCCATTCAGGAAATGGAGCCCGTAGTCATAAGCCGTGAAGATCTGGCCTGTGCGGTTCGTGCGGCGCCGAACTGGAAAAGTCCGGGGCCGGATGGACTGCACGCATTCTGGCTAAAGAGGCTCCAGGGCTCACATTCTCGTCTAGCGACTCAATTCCAAGAAGCTCTTCAATTGGGATCGCTTCCTAGTTTTATGACATCGGGTGTCACTCACTTGATTCACAAATCTGGCAGTACTTCGGAACCTAAAAATTATAGACCGATTACATGTCTACCTACGGTCTATAAACTCCTTACATCCATTCTGAGAATAAAAATCAATAATCACCTTAAGGCACAGCATATTCTATCGCCTACTCAGAATGGCTGTAAGGGGGGGTCCCGGGGTACAAAGGATTTGCTCCTCATTGATATTGCCATTTGCCAACAGGTACGACGATCCAGAAAGAATGTCTCCATGGCCTGGATTGACTATAAGAAGGCCTATGATTCGGTGCCTCATACATGGCTGGGGAGGGTGCTAGAGCTGTACAGAGTACACCCGGCGCTATGCTCTTTCCTCGGTTCGTGTATGAGGCAGTGGACCACAGTTCTTCGTCACCCAGGATGTGGTGGCCTTTCTGGTTCGTCGGACTTGATAAAGATAAGCAGGGGTATCTTTCAGGGCGACAGTTTGAGTCCGTTGTGGTTCTGCTTAGCTTTGAATCCATTAAGTGCTATACTTAAGGATTCAAAGCTAGGTTACCATTTGCGGAGGGAGAGTGAGCCTATATCTCATCTACTGTACATGGATGACCTCAAGTTGTACGCTTCGAAGAAAACAGACCTGATGGAGTTGCTCAAAATAACCGGCAATTTTAGCAACGACATCGGAATGGAGTTTGGAGTAGACAAGTGTGCGGTCATCCATGTACAAAGAGGGAGAGTTGAAGATTCTTTTAATCTACAGCTCTCTGAAGATATATCCCTCAGGTCTCTCTCTGAAATGGATTCCTACAAGTATCTTGGTATGTCACAAGCCTTAAGTATAGCGGAACAGGATATGAAACAATCATTGGGGGATCGGTTCTTTGCCCGCCTGATAAAAGTGTTAAAAAGCCTTCTATCAGGTGGAAATAGGGTCCGAGCTTTCAATGGTTGGGTCATGCCTGTTATTACATACTCTTTTGGCATACTAAGGTGGACTCAGTCTGAACTGGATGCCCTGGATAGAAAGGTCCGTCGATTGCTGACAGCGTATCGTATGCATCACCCGCGGTCGTCTGTTATGAGGTTGTACATCCCGCGGAAGTGCGGTGGTCGTGGGTTTTTAAACGCTAAGACACTACACAACCGCGAGGTGTGCAATCTCAGACAGTACTTTTTGAGTGTATCCGTGGTGATGTATCGAGATGTTGCCGCAATCGATAGAGGCCTAACTCCGCTTTCCTTGGCAAACGGGAACTGGCGAAGGCCCCAGGTATTAAGTACTTCGGACCGCACAGCCATATGGAAGGGCAAGGAGCTACACGGACGGTTCTATCGGGCTCTTACAGGGCCTGATGTGGACCAGCTCGCTTCCGTGACCTGGCTACGCTTCAGCAACCTTTTTGGGGAAACTGAAGGCTTTGTCTTTGCAATTATGGACGAAGTTATCATGACGAACAACTACCGGAAGTACATCCTAAAGGACGGCACGGTTGACATTTGTCGGGCATGCCACCGTCCCGGTGAGTCTATTAGACATGTAGTTTCCGGTTGTTCTCGTCTTGCTAACGGAGAGTACTTGCACAGACACAACCAAGTGGCTAGGATTATCCATCAGCAACTTGCTCTTAAATATGGCCTTGTGGACTCTGAAGTACCGTACTACCAGTACCAGCCTCTTCCAGTTCTCGAAAGTGGTCATATCACGCTCTACTGGGATCGATCTGTTATCACGGATAGGACTATTGTAGCCAATAAACCTGATATCGTGATAATAGATCGATCGATGCGTCGTGTAATGCTAGTTGATGTCACCATTCCGCATGATGAGAACCTTGTGAAGGCCGAAAAAGAAAAATTATCTAAATATTTGGACCTGGCCCATGAGGTTACCGCCATGTGGAATGTTGATTCAACTATCATTATTCCGATGGTCGTTTCAGTCAACGGCCTTATAGCGAAGAGCTTCGATAAACACCTTGAGAAGCTCTCGCTAGGCAGTTGGGTGAAGGGCCTGATACAGAAGGCAGTAATGTTGGACACGGCACGCATTGTGAGGAGGTTCCTCTCTCTGGAGCCCTGACCGCCGGTAGCATGGGTCGTAGACCTTGCTGTCGGTGGAGCACATTTTTTTTTTTTATACAATATATATAAGAATATTTGTATTTTATATTTTTATATATATTTTATAAGAAATTATACTGAATAAATATATACATAATAATAATAATATTAGCCCTGTTAAGAAACTGTCCCCTGTTGGGCACGGGCGTCCTCTCAAACTGAGAGAGTTTTAGGCCATAGTTGACCACGCTGGCCCAGTGCGGGTTGGCGAATTTCACACACCTTCGAGAAACTCTTAGGCATGCAGGTTTCCTCACGATGTTTTCCTTCGCCGTTAAAGCAAGTGATAGTTAATTTTTAATACGCACATGCTTTCGAAAAGACAAAGGTACGTGCCTGGGTTCGAACCCGAGACCTCTGACTTTGCAGTCCAACGGTCTAACCACTAGGCTATCTTTTAAGGAATTTTAGAATTTTCCAACATTAAGAAATATAAATTATGGCGCAACTTATGATATTGATACACCATCCGTACTAATCCTACTCCTGCTAAATGGGAAAGTTTGTATGTTTAGACATTTGGATGTTTGTAACTCAATCACGCAAAACTTGCTGAGTGGATTTGGATGATATTTGGTGCAAACGTATGCAAGAATTCATGCTTACTTTTTTCTATAACAATATTGTAAAATATTGCGACATAAAATTGTCTAAGACAAAGCAAGTAAAAGCGATTGTGCGGAATGGATAACACACTCGCACACGCGCGCGCACCCACATATCATGAGAAAGATTTCATTTATTATTTCTTTTATTTAATAATTGTCACTTAATTTTATTAAATCGATTAATATAACAATAATATTAAATCGATATTGATCACTGGAACTTATTTGCTGATAAAAACACTGTAATTAATTTGGCTTCCACGAGACAGGCTTTGCCTAATGGGTGACACAAGTAACTCCCTAAATTTTACAGACTTACCTTGCGTTATTTTTTTACTAAAGAAGCCTCACGTTCTGTTAATTTATTTTTTGTATTTAGTATTGAAGAATATTTTTTGTTAATTTCCTAGTTAAGTACTGTATTCTATACCGTCACGCCTATATCCCCCAGAGGGGGTGGCAGAGGTGTACTGAGTACACCCACGTTTTGCCGACGATTTTAAGTCCCATGTAATAGGGGGCGAGCCTATTGCCATATACCGGGCACAATTCCAGACTCCGGACTCATACTGGGAAGTTATCGTTAGAAAAACTACACTTGTCCGACCTAGGATTTTAACCCAGGACCTCGTGATCACAAAGCGATGCGCTTTGCCACCAAACCAACGAGGCAGTCTATTCAGCAGCAGCAGTGTATTCTATATTTAGTTTTCAAATGGTATGTCTGTAATTTCTTTTTTCTCAGCAAATAAACATTATTATTTTTTTTTATTTGGTACTCAGATAGTGTGTTACCTGGATTAACACAGGATACTTTTTATCCCAGAAAAAATGTTTTTTTCCTGTCTAAAGTCAAGACGGACGAAGTCACGGGCATTAACTATCCTACTAATATCACAATTCGATCGATTATTATGATCGAACTAAATGGAGAGATATCGTATGGCGAGCCACATCAGCCTCCAGCGACTAAACCTCATTGTAACCACAACCGCTCTGCAAAGAGTAAAGCGAATAAGAAGAATAATATTATTAATGTGAAAGTTTGTATATTTGGATGTTTGGTATGTTACTCATTCACACAAAGCCAGTTGAACGGTTTTTTTTGTATTTTTTAATTGTGTTAATGGCATCACGACGCCGCGTATGTTGCCAATGGGAAATATTACGAATATTCATTTCAAAATTAATTAAACACCCCGATGAACTTGATGACAAGGATGATTATGAAATTGATGAAGTGCCCCACCCTGGATAGTAAAGCGATGGATACTTTACATACCAATTGCGACGGCCGATTTGAGGGAAATCGAAAAGGCTAGTTTTATCACTTTGTTACAATTACCTTCACTTGTCCATATATAAGAATACATAATGGTTAATATTCCACCAACATTACACATTATAATTCGAAATAACACAAGTTTTGGAAATTAATACAAATTGACAACATCACTCTTTGATTTCCCGCCAAAATAAAAGTCTTGGTTGAAATTTGGCACACATAGTTAAAACACACAAACACACACACCGTCACGCCTAAATTCCCCAAGCAGGGTGGCAGAGGTACTGAGTACACCCACGTTTCGCCGACGATGTTAGGTCCCATGTAATAGGGGGCGAGTATGCCATATATCGGACACAATTTCAGACTCCGGACTCGTATTGGGACGTTTTTTCGTTAGAAAAACTACACTTGTCCGACCTAGGATTTGAACCCAGGACCTCGTGATCACAAAGCGATGCGCTTTGCCACTAGACCAACGATGCATTCGTTAGTTACCTGAATTAACACATCGGATACTGTTTATCCCGAAAAATGTTTTGTTCCTGTCTAAAGGTAACGTCCCGGGGAACTAGTATTATATATAATAAATATTTAAAGTAATTATCTATCTGTTATCTTTTCACGCCTAATTCGCTGAAAAGATTTTGATCAAATTTGGCATGGAGAACATTTTAGCCGGGAGAAGGACATGTGCTACTTTGTATCTAAAAATAACAAGGTTATGAAATAGGGGGTGAAAGTTGGTATGGGGAATCCATCATTATTAGGTATATAAAAATTCATGAAAAAAAATCCGTCTATGTTAAAGCGTTTTTGAAAAATCATCCCTATAGGAAATAATACTCTACTTTACCCATGTCAAATTACAAAATAAACACGTGCGCAGCCACGGGTATCTGCCCGTTTGCTATAAATATACAACCACACGATTTCAAAAATTTGCAGTTAGATTTTGAACTTAAAAATCGAACACCAAATTGTTACATTATGCTTATTTTTTCTATTCTCCTTAATAAAGACTCGTTATAATTAATTATGATCCTACATTTTTTATTATAACAAACGTCCTACGCGGCGAACAAATTAATTAGAATTAATAATTAATTTAATATACAGTGGAGCCCCGGTAATCCAGCCTCTGTCTAATCCGGCCCTCCCTGTAATCCAACATGAGTATAACCAGTACATACAAAAATAATTCGGCAAATCTTCGATTATTTACTAAATACTCCATCGTATGTTTTATAGTACACTAGTTTCTGTCCGCGACTTCTTCCATGTTGCCTTACATTTTTCCGGGATAAAAAGTATCCCATGTGTTAATTCAGGTAATAAACTATCTGTGTGCCAAATTTCATCCAAGTCCTTTCAGCCGTTTTAACGTGATTGAATAACATACATAAAAATATACAAACTTTCACATTTATAATATAAGTAGGATATAGAATCTTACCATTTTGGTATTTAATTTATCGGAATTCAAGGTACTCTTTTGGGAAATGTTCCGGACTACCGGGGGACGGCAGTACTCTATAATCCGACAAATTAGATAATCTGACACCGTCTTGCAAAACATTTGTCGGATTACCGCGGGCCATCTGTAATTCAATATCATTATAACTTGCTAGCAAAACAATCAATTGGTATGATTAATATACCAATGTTTTGTAGCTTCGTACCACTAATGAAAACCTGCCCTATTTCATTGTGTTATTATAGTGTCTGTTTATATAATATTAACGTATGACTGTATGTATAATTAGACAGTGGAAAAGGGAACGAACAACCAGCTGTCTTGAATACCAGTGCTTGTAATGGAAGGAGCAATTGCGGGCTAAAAATATACAAGAACTTACTACAGGAAAAGGTTACGGAACCAGATGGATTGCTGCGATATTTCTCGTCTTTCATTAAAACATAAAATTCTTTGCTAAGGTTTTTAAAAATTTTAAATCCGATTATAAAATTTTAGATGAAATCTTATAAATTTTATGGCTGTTTAAAATGTATTATTCAGCGTGTAGCTTTGGTATAATTTACATACGAGATTTTTTTTTACTTTCTTATAACTTGCATTTCTGATATTTAACGAAATGAAAACGAGACATGATAATTCCAGGTCCAGTGGACCTGCAAAAAGCCAGAAGCGTTGATAATTCATAAATACTCAAAAACAACGATAAGTTATTCATTAACTGTTTTATAGCTTATGAAAATATAAGACTCTTGCATGTTTGTAAAAAAATACAATTAAAAAATATAATACAAATATCAGAAAATCCAAGTGCGGAGCGTTTCATTCGAATCATTATTATCAACATCTCAATCTCTCAACCTCAATCGCTCTCCAGCGTAACCGGTACGATGCCACCTGCATCCAACGACTTCTTGCGATCTTCACAAGATCGTCGGTCCATCTCGCAGGCGGCCGTCTCATGCCGCGCTTGCCAATACGTGGTTTCCCCTCTAAAATCTTTCTGTCCCAACGCCCGTCCGATCTTCGCGCTATGAGGCCCGCCCATTGCTACTACAGCTAACTAATCTTATGGGCTATGTCGGTGACTTTGGTTCTTCTACGAATCTCTTCATTCCTGATTCGATCACATAACGAGACTTTGCATTGTATTGATAAGAAATTTGAAAACTTACTGATTCCAGAACTAGAAAAAAAAGTAGGCTGCGTAAAAGAAAAATTTAAAGTGACACTAACGCCCGTATTACAGAACGAAAATCTAGTTTAAAAACTAACGTTTTAGTATAAAAATTAGTTTAAAACTAGATTCACGACTGATTTACGTTTTGTAATACGGACGTGAGTGTTGCTGGATGTGGATGATTTTTAGATTAAATAAAGTATATCTGATTTCAAACAGAATATTATTTCTGATTTTATAAAGGGTACGAATATAAAAGATAACAGTTGTTTTTTTTTAATTTTGAAGTTGTAGTAGCCTACCAAGGGTCCAATAAAAAATCAAATCAGTTTTTTTTTATTAAGTCAACAATGGACTTTGCGCCAAAAAGTGTGCCAACGTAGAGTATTTTAGCATACTATATTCGTGATAAACAAAATTTTTTTTTGTGTTAATTCGTTACTACAGTGGAGGAAGGGATAAAGGTCTGTAAGGAAATATCGTGGGCCCTTATTTCTTATGACCAAACGCGCTGGTCGTATCCTATATTCCAATGGAGTACGAGTAAACGATCATTTCATGAAGTTATCCAACGCGTGGCGTTACATGTTTAATTGGTCATAGCGAATATTTGCTTATGGAATTTATACAACACTTCTAGAATTGAGTAGACAATGTTTTGGCAGTACATTATAACAATATCGTAAACTCTTTCTATTTGTCTTCCTCCACATTTATTCCAGCCTTGCTAGTAATAAATTCCCAAATATTTGGAAGTATTCACTACATTTACACCCTTTTGTCTCCTTTGTTGAATAAATTTAGTCGAACTTAGTTATAACTGTGGGATAACTTCTGTCAGTATTTGCTTTATATTTAGGATCATTCACGCGTAATATTTAAGGCCCGAAACTAATTTATAAATATTTTCATGTTTTACATATTTTTCAACCGTATTAGCAATTTATTATTATAACAATAAATCGATTCCCTACATTAGTAATGATTCCTGCATCGTGAGTGCGTCAACACAAATTTCATATGCAAAAAAATTCAAACCAATACAAATATGCTTCTACGAGTCTCAAAAATATAGAGATTTTGTGTATTCTAACTGAAAAGTCTTTGCTTGCAGTATTATGTGGTGCGGGTCACTTCTTTCTCACCAATATCGTTGAAAAGAATGATATCTGCTACAGTAGCCCTCAGATCTAAATAAAATAAATGATTCGATCGATCGAACCCGTGCAGGAATAGAACCGACTTTTCGATCAAGTGAACCAAGCGGTCGACGCTCAGACCACTGGACTAGCGATGGGCGATTGTTACAAAAAAAACTATTGAATGAATCAACAATTGCAGTTACACACATTCAATTGTCGATTCATTTGTCCTCACAAAAATGCAATCGAATAACAATCGACGAACGAATGATAATCGCCGGTGCAACCAATGCCCAGGGTACATTCTATACGGGGGGAACGTTTCGATTGATTCGAACGATGATTTTCAGTTCATCAGTAATTGCTGTCGGTTAAGGTCATGTCGGTAAAGGGTAAGGGTACAGTAAGTTGGAAACATCGATTGAATTGAAATGTGACGGACGATTTAGCGCAGTGGTTAAGAGCTTAAGCCGCTCGGCCCGCTGTGTCTAATAGTCGCGGGTTCGATTCCCGCACGGGGCAAATCTTTGTGTGATCCACAATTATTTGTTTCGGTCTGGGTATTTGTGTATGTGAATTTTCATGTTTGTAAACGCACCCACGATACAGGAATAAATCATAAGGTGGGGCTAAGTTTAAAAAAAAAAAATTATAGATATATATAAAAAAAATCTAACGTAATTATAATCACTCAACCTACCCTGCAGGAGATCTGGCATGATGATAGATTAGCAAAAATTCGAAAGTATTTTTATGAATTATACTTATTTACTAATTACTTATGTGCATTCGAGTAAATTTAGAAAATATATATACAAATCTATTAACCACGTTAACGATACCAAACCAATCGACGGTGCAATCGTATCGTCTGTCGATTACTTACTCGTTACTAACGGTACGCGCGCGCGTTCGAAACGCTGGGCAAAAATTAACAATCGATCAACAATCGAAGAATTGTGGCAAGTTGGCATTCGATTGTATTCGTATGAACGAAACAATCGAACGATTAATACAATTAAACGCATTGGACGTCTGCCCAAGGCTTCCCACGAGGTGGACCGATGATCTGGTTTGAGTAGAGCACAAAGCCGGATGTCATAGCGATCTTCGATGAAGGCCTTTGTCCTGCAGATGTCTTTCGGCTGATGATAAGAGGAACCCATGACCCAAGAATTTAATACTAAGAGTGGGAATGTATTTAAATATTATTAATTTAAAAAGGCCTTTTTTAAAAGTTTAAACACAGCGAAGATATCTTGCTTAGTCGAGGAGTTTCTATGGTTTCCTTCCAGCTCCATCATCAGACCCCGGACACTATTCGGGTCTAAAGTATTCGTCAAAAAGCTTGTAAAAATACACCGTTTCATTATTTTTTTTCTAAAAATATTAAGCTTAGGAAAATAGGCACTTAAATCGTGGCTCGTACATTATAAATTGCTATCGAGTATCGCCCAGCCTATGTTCAGCGGGATGAAATCTGCTCGACCGCAGGTTTATATTTTTTATTTTATTTTTAATAAACCGACGTTCGCTCCTAGAGGGCTGTTGAGAAAATATTTTTTATTTATCGTGTAGTTAATGTCTGCAGTTGAGGTAATCTTAGAGAAGCACGGTAATAGAGAAGAGTAAAAGTTAGATTTTTTGGCTTACGATAAACATGTTATTTAGTCAATCGTCCTATACTGTTGAAGTGATTGGCAAAAGCCTCATTACACCATGGGAACCCAGTACAAATTGGAGAAGGCAAAGATTTGCACTGACTGAGGATCGAATCCGTGACTACTTCATCTTGTAAGCGGAGTAGTCAACCCTTTAACCACCAACTGACATTTATCGTCATATATACGATATAAAATGTATCTACAATTACTATATTTGGTTTATATACAGTTGGTGATTCAAATCATTTTTCACAAATACAAAAGAAGCAAGAGGAAACCCTGTTACTTTGTTAAGTAATCATGCGAATTTCTTGTTTAATGCATAAAGAAAAATACTTACGCACACCTCATATATAATTTAAGCCCATCCTCCACGTCACATTATCTTAGGATTACGTAATTACTTCGAGAGAGTTATTAACTCAACATTTTAACAACCAATGTTCTTATGTTACTAACAAGAGACCAGTAAAAACGAATAGACTTACAATGCAGTTTTCACCACGCTATCTGTTGATAAACTTATAAAACTGTTAAATTATCAACATCAAATTAAAGCCATATATAAGGTGTAACATAATGAACGCAAGATCTCAAAGTAGTTTGTTGTAAATCGGCAACTGAATCGATTCCAACTATTTCTAAAGTTAATATTTTTTCAAGTGACAAAATTGCTCTTACTCGTTCAGTTCGCTGTATTAAACAAAATTTAATAATTATTCAAAGCAATGCAGCTATTTTAAATGCATTTCTAATACATATATTTCAATATGTACGAAAAAGTACAGCATTAGTGGTACCAAAGAATTTGGGTACCAAAAAGCTTAAAAAATGGTAGACAACTCCTTAAAATTGGAAGTTTGATTTTCGTATTAAATTTGTTAGGCAATAATCTGATTGGGGTGTCTGAGGTCTTGCGTTATATATGTTACACCATTTATATATTTTTTTTTTAATAGCCCTGTTAAGAAACTGTCCCACTGTTGGGCACGGGTCTCCTCTCAAAATGAGAGGGTTTAGGCCATAGTCCAACGCTGGCCCAGTGCGGGTTGGCAAACTTCATACACCTTCGACAAACTCTTAGGTATGCAGGTTTCCTCACGATGTTTTCCTTCACCGTTAAAGCGAGTTATAGTTAATTTTTAATTCGCACATGCTTTTGAAAAGGCAGAAGTGCGTGCCTGGGTTTGAACCCGAGACCTTTGACTTTGCAGTCCAATGATCTAACTACTAGGCTATCACTGCTTCTTATAATGCTGCTTATAATTTTACATAAGTAAATATCTAAAAACCCAGACTATCAAGAAATAGAAAATCATTTGACCATGCCCAAATAATCATAAATCCTTACTACGTCGTTTCATAGCTGTTTTTCACTACATTTACACTCTTGAATACCCACACCCACACCCTCACACTAAACACACATACATATATACATATACTGGAAACTTATTTTCCGCACTAGTTTTATAAGTACCTATTCATAACTTAAATAACTTTGTTTAGCTACAAAACAGTTTTTTATTTTCTCATAGTCTATTAATATAACTATACCTTTAATTATATCCGCGGGTGAAGCCCTGGTAACCTGGAACATAGGTTTTTCTACATCAGGCACCAATCTCTCACAAAGGTGGAATCTAGTTAATCAGTATGGTAAACCTCAAAGCAACCATTTTGCAGAGAAAATAAATTTATTATTACATTAGTATGTTTTTACAGTATATATTACACGAATAGGTCTTATACATCAGATTTATGTATGCTGCGACAACTTGTGGTAAGGGAGCAATTACCATGATTTTTAATGACTTTTTACTCTTTTACGGTACTCCTATAAAAAATAATTTATTATGTTTTATTTTACTTAAAAAGGAATTTAAATGTCTCGGTCTTAATGCCTGTTACGAAAATTTTCACGCCAGGAGTCAGCACCATATTTGCACACAGCGCCATCTCTGTCAACATTTATTATAAGGTAATTGACAGTCTATTATTTTAAAATAGTCTATTACAAAGACATACAGGCAAGAGTTCTTTGGGCGCAGAAAATTAAGGTTACATAAATGTACGAAGTATCTCCGTTCTTAATATTTTAGAAGCAATAAACATTGCGGTGCGTCTTAACCGGTTAATCCTTAGACTTCAGAGATGCTAAGCGAAGCAGAAATAGCATAGCTTAAATTTAAGTACATCTTCTGAATATTAGATTTATGCGAATATTAAATATTAAATAAAGCTATTTTTCGCATTTTATCACCGTTTATCTTCTATTTTTAATAGAGAAGCTGACTGGGCTCATTTATCAACTTGGGACTCTGCAATTAATATAATTACATTTAAAATCGAACATTACACTGCAAGATGTCAAAATACTGAGGGTCCATTCTGCGTAGATCGGACCAACAAAGATATGCAAGAACTTTGAAGGTACCCCAGAATTAAAATGACTTTTGGATGTCAAACGCCTCAGTCCCTCACGTGATCATGGTTGCTGTAAAGCACTCGAATAGTCGGGAACCTTAAAACTAGAAATTAGCCGATATAAAATCCATAAATACATTTTATTTCATACATATTTATTTATTTAATTCTTCTTGCACTATTGGTACAAAGGCGGACTGAATGCCTGAGGTATTATCTACCAGTCTACCTTAGGGTGATGCAGAAACGAGTGAAGTAGGTGCAGAACCATAGAATCAAAAAAATGTAGACGAAAATATGTAACAAATACATCCTGAATATATCCTGATTTACATTCAACATATTCGCGTGGTAGTATAGAGGTAAATGGAGATAAATAGTACAATGATCAGCGTAAACTTTTTAGGCGGCTCGATTGGTCTGAGATGGCTGGCGTTTGTGACATTTTCTTTTATTAGAGTGCCTTCGTACTTTTGAAGGCATGCTAAGTCGTTGGTCCCAGTTGGTCACATAATTTGGTAGTTGAAGCCCATTTGGAAGCCTTCTAGGCGGCTAGTTCCAACAGCAGGGGCCAAACAAAACTGCCTCCACAAATCCGAACTGGGTCCCCGTGGTGGAGTATGACCTAATCTATCTCACCTCGATTTGTGGGACTTAATAATGTTGGCATTAATCTTTATAAGAAAGTATTTTTTCCTTTCTCTATCTCGCTGTAATCTTGCGCGACTGAAGCCTCTATTTTTATTTTTATTCTACAGGGATTACTTGGAAAAGGCCTGGTTTAATGGATATTTCATAAAGTAACTTATTGTCTGCTTTGCCTTTAGAATAACTTATTCTCTCTTCTTATATCAATATTATTTTCCTTGTTTTTTTTTTTGTTTAACCAAAAAGAGAAAAAGACTTTTAGCGAAGCTTTATTTATGTTGGTCCTTATCCGTTGACAATTCTATAGTAAATTGTTTATCCTATACAATTGGGTAAAAATTCTCTGGTATATGTAGTTGTATTTTGTGTGGGCTGAAAATTACGACTCGGTTGCATATGAATAAGAATCGTTAACTTGATTTAATTAGTTAAAATGTATCAGACAATTACACAGGTGCGTATTTGTCACCTAGCAAATATACATCTGATAATCCTTTAGATGTATTGTTTATCTTCAGATGTATCTCTGTTATAAACAAGAAGTCTGTATAATCCGGTGTTCGGGGGACCTTGGTTCCTACCTATTGAAACTGTGTATTTCCTGAATTTACCATAAGAGACTTGGGTCTGTATTCGCTATTACCAAACGCGTCGCGTTAAGTGTTTAATACAAACATACATAACAAATAACGGGACTGAAGTAATGATATAAATAAATAGACAGATGTTTTCTCAACCTTAACTTCAGAGTCTACTTTTTGTTAAATTCTTTCTTGCATATTATCTAATCCATAGGTTTCTAACTTACTAATAGTCACGAACATTATAAATTTAGTGCTCGCATACATTTGAAAAGCCTCTAAGTGCAAGATCGAGTTCCTTGACGCCACATACATCACTGTGTCTGGCATTATACAGTCTAGATTACTCTTTTCTAGTAGACAATAAATAAAATTACCCTAGCGAATTATATTATGGATGGTAAATAGTTCCGAATCGTCAATTTTATGGATTAATAAAGTCTAGCATTTACTTCGATACGGCAATTAAAATTTTTATTGGTTTTGTACCATGACGTGGCACTTATTACAGTTTACAAATGTATGATTTATGTATTGTTTAAATTTAAACGTCAAGTAAATTAAAACCCGTAATTTTACTGCAATATATTTCTATTTCTCTTTATATTACCTCGCTAAATAGTAAATATTTGACAGGCCTCTTTGCTAAAATTACGTATTTTTGCATTTAGTTTCATTGTCTGGGAGTAACTTAATAAAACTAGTGGTCGCCCATAGGTCGATATTCGACCTACTCTTTCATCGTTTGCTAGTTATGTGTGACATTCAGTAAGACTATAGACAAATAATATTAAAGACAAACATCAATTTGACGTGTATTGTGTCAAATACATGGTAGTGTGTGTAATGTTTTTTTCATTGATTTAATGTATGTTTTATGCATAATTAAAAAAAAATATTATCATTCTGCACTCCTTCACTATATAAAATATAAGTGTGGGAATTTTCATACTCCTCCGTCCGCGCAATTTTAGTAAAAAGACACCTTTTTACGAAAATGAAAAGTTTTTGCTTCACGTATTAATATATAAATAAATTATTCTTTAGAACTCGGTAGTAGATTTAATGCTTAGGTTGGTAGTTAATGGACTAAGCCATGTAGAATTTGCAGGATTGCACTTATTTTTAATTTATAGTTAAGCACATCTATTTGCCTCATTCTGCACTGATCTCCTATACCCCATTAATGCTATGTATGCAAAAAGAATTGTAAAAAGCTCATTTTTTTAAAAAGTAACCGTAGAGTTTTATGCCCTTCTTCTCCGCAGGAATGACTTGTCGAACGGGTGTTAGAATCAATAATTTTCTATTTTTGACTATTAATAAGTGCCTTTTGGTCTACAGTTTTGATTTTGATTCGAATTGTATAATTTCACATTGAGTATAATACAAAACACCCTACATAAATACGTAACCTTAAGACGGTAAGGAATTAGTAAGTTTCTTACTTACAAAATCCCACTGAATTGGCACTATAAACCAACCCACTTAGAGTAGGTTGAGAAGTTTTAATAAACATTTTAAAGTGCGATGCTATTTTAAAAGATTTTCAACACTTTTATTTATTTCGATTCTTACAATCATTTATTATAATATACCTATCTAAAACGCATACTACTTAAGTCACGTTAATTCTCAGAAAAATGTTTAAATTACACATAAGTAGTCGAAACAGTTTTTAAAATTGGGTCAAAACATCGCATGGAAATGTCAAACACTAAGAGGGTTATGTGTTAGTTAAATAAACTTCACTAATGAGTCAAAGTTTTACCGAATCATTGCGAGCGAACGCTTTTTAGCTAAAATGCTTAACGAACGGTTAAACGAATCATCAAAGAACGGATGGTAACATCAATATTCAAAGAATTCATTCAAATTACATTTCTTTGTTTATGTGTTAGGGTATTGGTGTAATAGCAGAGTATATACCTAGATGAACAATATTGTGACAAATCAATATGTTGAAGTATTAAAGTCTAGAATGTTCTTGCTTACAATATTTTACCTTACCCCGGTGTTACATATCCCTACTACCGCTCATTTTTAATCCCGACTTTCCGATCCAGCTTGCACAATCTCCGGTTTTGCACAAACTAATTCGATCGAATTAATTTCATTTTTTTTAAATCTACATTCTACCAAAATATGAAATGCTGTCAAAATCGATTCAATTGTTTTACATGATGCCCAACATACATATGTAAAAGTTTTTAAGCATTGTTTTGCATAAACCTTCAGGCTGGCGAAAGTCTTGTAGACATAAAGATTTATATTGGATTTGCTGTCTTTTTAAACCCGTTGAAAGCAAAAGCCGTGTATTCTCAATACGTACTATATACCTGTCTGCTACCTTTCAATTTAGGTGCATTATACTGTTCTGCCATATTTAATCTGACATGTCAATTCAAATTGTCATTTCGAGTTGACAATTTGAAGTATTGTATCTATAATAAATATAAAATTACTATTGTTAATTTAAAGCATATGTTAATTTAATATCCCTTTAGAAGGTGTATTACTAAATACAATAAGCGTTGTTTTCTCTTTGGCGTTGGATATTACAAAATAAGTAAAATTACATTTGAAATATTCCAAGTAAAAACAAACGGACGATTTAGCGCAGTGGTTAAGAGCTTAAGCCGCTCTGCCCACTGCGTCTAATAGTCGCGGGTTCGAGTCCCGCACGGGACAAATCTTTGTGTGATCCACAATTATTTGTTCCGGTCTGGGTATTTGTGTATGTGAATTTTCATGTTTGTAAACGCACCCACGACACAGGAATAAATCCTAGTGTAAGGCTATGTTAAAAAAAACTATATCGATTACTTAAATATTGAAACTACCATTAATAGTTTCATTCAAACCACTAGTTTGATGGTCATAATATTTTCATCAAATCAAAGCTAATATAACCGACTAATTTTACCGAGCACTTTCCGATCAAAACATCAGCACGCACACTAATAAAAGCAATATTTTAGCAGTCCATAAATAACTGATGACTGTATTTGAAGCTAAACCCTTGCCTCCATTAGGGGACGTTTGTCTCGCTACACTTGTCGCTGGTGACGTCAGACGAAGTCGCGTGACGTCGGGTGACGTTGCTTGACATGTCGGTTGTCGCCCGAAGAGGTTGCATGCATGGTTTGTTAATTTAGTTATACAACACACGTCTATACTCAATATCGTCTACATAAAATATGAATAAGCGATTTTATAATCCTCTGAAGGCGACAATCGGATAAATAGATGTAGACAAAATAGTTCCTGCGATAAAAATTCGAACGTCTCTCGACGCACCCCGAATTAGGCCTACATCTCTGACGATGCTTTTTATACCTACGCGTTAGGAGACAACAACATGTCTATTGGATGTTATAACGGTAAGCACGAAAAGATTGACATTAGCCAGATGCTAGTGAGTAGTGATGCGGTCACGTTCATGTTTATTTAGTAAATTTGTAGTGTGACAAGGATGGCATATCAACTTGCTATAGTCCTTTTCACCAGTCATGGGTACGCTGACGTTTAGAATTTGACGTTCCTACAAATGTGTTAAGTATGAAATGTGAAATAGAATCGATTGAATATCGTATCGAGAATTTATAATGAAGAATGAATTGATATTGTAAGACTTCAAAGACTGAATGCGATGACTGAAGGGGTAAAAATGAATGATCTAGTGATAAACCACCTATTGTATGCAGATGACGCGGTTTTGATAGCGCCAACAGCCACTGATCTGCAAACACTAGTCACAGTTATGAGAGACGACTGCATGAACAATGGCTTACATTTGAATATGAAGAAAACCAAAATTATGGTTTTTGAACGGGAAGAAACCAGAACGAATGCAAGGATTGTGGTTGGTAACGATGTGCTGGAGCAAGTGAATGAGTTTGTATATCTTGGATCCTTCAGTAAGGATGGGAAATACACCGCTGATATAGAGAGAAGAGTGAATGCAGGTAATAGAGTGAATGGTGCGATGGGAAGGCTACTTGAGAGCCGGCACTTAAGCCAAAAGGCGCAGCTGGCCATGCATAACGGAGTGCTTGTCCCAACGCTGTTATATGGCAGTGAGAGTTGGGTATGTAAGAAGGAGAACGAAAGCAGGATAAATGCGGTCGAAATGCGATCTCTGCGGAAGATGTGCGGAGTCACGGTGACCGACCGTATTCGCAAGAGCGTAGTAAGAAAGCGAGTAGGTATGAAAGATAGTATCGGTGTAAAGATGAGAAAGGGTATGCTCTGTTGGTTCGGGCATATGGAAAGAATGCCAGAAGAAAGAATGACAAAACAGATATACAATGCAAAAGTGGAAGGATGTAGGTGCCGGGGAAGACCTAGACTATCTTACCATGACCAAATAGACCGTGTCTTAGCTGAAGGGCAAGTCAAGAGTCTCCGTTACCGGCGAGTGTGTATGAGACGAACTATGAGAGTGGAGGAAGCCAGAGAGGTATGTAAGGAAAGAACCTGTTGGAACTCTGTACTCTCTGCCTACCCCGCGAGGGAGCTGGCGTTATGATATAGATAGATAGAATTGATATTAATAAAAATAATTTAGAAACAAAAAGACCAAAATAAAATAATCTCATTATTTCTTTACGAATCCAGACATTGGTCAGAAATATCGTCTGGCAAATCGCTTGATTCGTCGCTTACGTGTATTATTTTTTAAAAATCTATTAAACACTCTGTTTTATATATTAATACGTAAGATAGTGCATCCAGGTTTATTTATTAATTTCTTGACTAAGAGAATACTAAATTGACGACGGAAGAGAATAGAAAAAGAATACTATGACGGACGATTTAGCGCAGTGGTTAAGAGCTTAAGCCGCTCCGCCCACTATGTCTAATAGTCGCGGGTTCGATTCCCGCACGGGACAAATCTTTGTGTGATCCACAATTATTTGTTCCGGTTTGGGTATTTGTTTGTGAATTTTCATGTTTGTAAACGCACCCACGGTACAGGAATAAATACTAGTGTGGGGCTACGTTTTTTTTAATATATATATATATATATAATTCAGTGTGATACATAGAATAATATTCGTAAAAAATCGGCAATCGATTTTGTACATTTTAAAAAACAACATCGATTATAGCGGTTTCATTGTGTATTATATCCATGATTGTGTCAGTCCCTAAAATGCAAACCGTTACAATTTACATAATTGAGAAATAGAGTTTTGTGAAGTTTTAATTTTTTTTAAATAATCACGTAAATTTATGAACAGTGCAGCAAATTTATGATTAAAATGAAAACTAAAATTGATTTTTGATGTATTTTTATATTCCTGTTTATTTTTGGAGCCTATGTTTTCAATATTCTTAAATGCAATTCGCGTAAATGAAACATGATTAAACGTCATCGTACCCATGTCTCGTAAAAAGATTATAGTGTCACGCTAACATCAAACTTTTCGGGGTATGCCCTCTGTTCCTTGTCGCCACGTCACTTATGTTGAGGAACAGAAGTCACAGAGAGTGCTGCGCAACATTATGGACGAACGATGTATTAAAACCTCTTCGAGCGACATGTTGCATTCGACTAAATAGATAGGTCAAAATAGTTCACGGGATAAAATGTCGCTTGACGTCGCCCAACATCGCCTGATATCTCTGGCGACACGTGTGCTGGGACGTTTGTCTCCTAATAAAAACGAGGCCTTATATTTTTCCGTGTTATGGAGACAACTCGTCTATTGGATGTCAAGTTTCATGGGAAAATTGCCTTTGATATAAACTTGTCCGGAGTGAAAAAGGGTGAGATTGGCGAATAAAGTCTATCGAATAAATTGCCACTTTCCGATCCACCTACGTATTCCGAAAATTCTATTGTGCCAATGATAAGCAAATGCTGATCGTAATGGGGATGGGTTTATTGGATATCTATTTGTGTTTTGTTTGATGCATTATCTGTTTTTTTTTAATGTTTTTTGTTTAAAGTTAGGCCGAATTGCATGAATATAATGCGATTATGCTGAACAGTTGTATTTTATAAGAGATTACGGGATCTTACGGGCTATTTCGATGACAAATTTTAAGGGCAATGTATTTCTTAGTCTGCATTCTGAGTAACTTTTATTTTTATATACATTATTATTTTATATTTTTAGTATAGGACTCACTCTGTGTTAATTATTTCATTCATTAATGATTTCTTTCTTTATTTCCTAATTTTATTTTGACAGACGATTTAGCGCAGTGGTTAAGGGCTTAGCCCGCCCGGCCCTCTGTGTCTAATAGTCGCGGGTTCGATTCCCGCACGGGACAAATCATTGCGTGATCCACAATTATTTGTTCCGGTAATTATTTGTAAACGCACCCACGACACAGGAATTAATCCTAGTGTGGGGCAAAAATAAGAAAAAAAATAACAAGAAAAAAAAAATACTATACCCCACATTAATCAATTTTTTTTTTCATTTTTTGTATTTATCTACTTAAGTACGCTTACCTACCTTGTTTTCATTCCTAATGTAAACTGTGAGTAACGGTGTTGGTAATGCATTTATATTATTCTGCCTATTTCATAATCTTATATTCCATTTTTAATGTGTTACTGTTTGTTATTCAAAGAAATAAATAAAAATAAAGAATGTAGCTGATGTAATTTATTAGTAAAATTCTTGAAATAAACAATGTTAAAATTTAAAAAATAGTTAAATGTTTCATGTGTAATATTCGCGTAAATCTTAAAATTCTTTTGTAGAAGCTATTACTTAATTTGAACTAACCTTTAAGCCGCTTTGTTACGGCGTTTTGAGACGATTTTGCGTATTTTCGCAACCTGCAGAATAATATTATGTTTGTATGTTAGCAGGTATGTCTATATGTTAAGTGAAAATCATACAAGCTAATTCTGAAAAATGTATATAGTACATCCACATTTCAAGTCAGGTATTATAGTTTGTACGATAGCTAAATATTGTTTTAATGAATACTTAAAGACATATTTCATTATTCATAAAATATAGGTAATTTTTTAATTAAACGGTTTTGGTTACTTATTTCTATAGCCGAGTTGGTTATCATACTGTTTGCACTGAGCCATTCAATAACAATACTTACCTAAGCACATTAGGTTTCCCTTTTGCTTAATCGCAAAACATGAACTCGCAAAACAATACGGCTTCTTTTTTTGTGCGAGTTTCCACTACCAAGCTAGACAACTTCATGAGCGAGAAGTTCTGGCCGAAGGGTGTCGCTTTCAGCAGATTTCGTGGAAACTAGGAACTACAAGACGCCCCTGCTCAGCGACACAGGTTGCCGATTACATGCTATTTAAATTATAAGTTTAATATATTTTTATATGTATGTTAGTCTGTAAGGTATATATTTTATGGGCCAGTAAGTTATATAAAATATTTTTGACAATTGAATAAATTATAATCAAATAAATAATAAAAAAAAAAAACAGTGATAGCCTAGTAGTTGGGCCATTGAACTGCAAAGTCAAAGGTCTCGGGTTCAATTCCACGTGCCTGGATTCCTTTGTCTTTTAAAAGACAGGTGTGTATTAATAATTAACTATCACTTGCTTTAACGGTGTAGGAAACTATCGTGAGGGAACGTGCATGCCTAAGAGTTTCTCGAAGGTGTATGAATGGGGACGGATCAAGAATATGGTCTCCCCACCGCATACTGGACCAACAGCGGGTCGTAAGAGGCGACCAAATCCAGCAACAAATACTACCGCTTGCGGTTCAAGCGGGGCAGTACTCTGGTGCCACACCGGAAGAGGCTTGGGCTGAGTGTTGCCGGAAGCAGGGCACCACTCTCTGGAATGGCGATACACATGGCATCCAAAGCCCTAGTTAGTTGGGTTACTGCTAGGAGATCATAGCTCACAGGTGCCGTAGGAGGTGTCTAAGGAGCTTGTAAGACGAGAAGATGGGCAGCAGCGTCCTCTTAATACCTACTAATGCTATACTGCGATCGCCAACCCGCCTGCCAAGCGTGGCGATTATGGCATCATCCCCTTAATGATTTCCACAAATATTAAACGGCCGCCAGTCCCCGGCGGCCCCGCTAGTCCTGGCCACGGTAGCAGCCACGGTAACGGCGAGGCGGGGGAGCTAAGAATCCCCGGAAGAGGCATGGCTACCGACAACGATGACCATTGGCCCTGGCAACTTTTAACACGCGCACACTGCGAACTGACGAAAAGATCGACGAGTTATAGGAAGAATTAAGCAAGTTACACTGGGATATTATAGGTTTATCTTAAGTCCGAAGCGAGGGTGAGGACTCGATAACAAAATCCGGTAACTTGCTCTATTTCCGGGAGAGCGACCAGCAGTCCCAGGGTGGTGTCGGGATTTTAGTCCACAGGTCTCTCGTGAACAACGTTGTCAAGATCGAGAGTGTGTCGACTAGGGTAGCGTACCTGATATTCAAAATGACCGAAAGGTATTCACTGAAAATTATACAGGTATACGCACCGACTTGGACACACCCCGACGATGTGGTAGAGGTTATGTATGTGGATATATCTAGATATATCCACATACATAACCTCTACCTCAGAGCCTTTAAAACTCACTACACCGTTGTCATGGGGGACTTTAACGCGAAACTGGGCAGGCGACGCGACGATGAGCTGAGAGTGGGAACCTTTGGTACTGGACAACGGAATCCCTGGGGCCAAATGCTGGCTGACTTCATGGAGAAGGGACTTTTTATGATGAAGTCCTTTTTCCAGAGGCGGGATCACCGTAAATGGACCTGAGTCCCGACGGGGTTACAACAAACGAGATAGACTTCATCATGTCGACGAGGCGGCACATATTCAATGATGTCTCTGTGATCAACGCAGTTAAAACTGGAAGTGATCACCGGCTAGTAAGAGGCACATTAAATATCAATTTCAAGCTTGAAAGGTCTAGACTGATGAAGTCTACACTCCGTCCAGTACCTGTTCAGATTCAGGAGCCCGATAGCTTTCAGCTCGAACTGCAGAATCGCTTCGAAGGTATAGGTGGGTGCATAAACGTGGACGATTATAGCAGCAGGGTAGTGGAAACTGTTCATACGGTCGGGCACAAGTTCTTTAAAACCCACCGTACAAAAAGAACCAAAAAGCTCTCAGGCGTTACCCTCAAGCATATGGAGGAAAGACGCAGGATGATCTTGCAGTCTCCAGAAGAAGTTTCCGAATGCCAGCGGCTCAAAAGGCAGATCTCTAAGTCTCTGACTCGCGATGTACCCGAGTATAATACTGACAAAATAAGAGAGACTATCGAGCGCAACAAAGGCCCTAATGTGTTTGCAAGAGATGTGTCTATCGGACAGAGCCGGTTGAGTAAGCTGAAGACCGTAGACGGCAGGATTGTATCCTCTACACCGGAACTCTTTAGGGAAGTCGAGAAGTTCTTTGGCCAGCTATACACATCAGTACAACCACCTGTCTGCAATCCGGCCATAAACCCAAGAGCCAAATTGACCCGACACTATACCGTAGACATCACGGATATCAGTCTGTACGAGATTAGTATCTTTTTTCTTCTTTCTTTTTTTAAAAACGTAGCCCCACACTAGGATTTATTCCTGTGACGTGGGTGCGTTTACAAACATTCACAAACAAATACCCAGACCGGAACAAATAATTGTGGATCACACAAAGATTTGTCCCGTGCGGGAATCGAACCCGCGACTATTAGACACAGTGGGCGGAGCAGCTCAAGCTCTTAACAACTGCGCTAAATCGTCGTCGTCGTCATCAAGTATGGCTCTCAAACAGCTCAAGAACGGCAAGGCGCCAGGCGATGACGGTTAACAGCTGAGCTTCTCAAAGCTAGTGGAAAGCCAATATTGAGGGCTCTCCAAAAACTATTTAACATATTCATCCTCGAGGGCAAAACGCCAAAGTCATGGCGCGGAAGTGTGGTGGTTCTCTTCTTCAGAAAAGGTGATAAAACCCTCTTGATGAATTATAGACCCATCTCACTTCTGAGCCACGTCTATAATTGTTTTCGAGAGTCATCACAAATCGTCTCGCGTGCAGACTCGATGACCTCCAGCCTCCCGAACAAGCCGGTTTCCGAAAGTGCTTCAGCACCATAGACCACATTCATACGCTGCGACAGGTCATACAGAAGCTCAAGAGTACAACCTGCCACTATGCTTAGCGTTTGTGGATTATGAGAAGGCCTTCGATTTGATCGAGACTTGGGCTGTACTACAGTCTCTCCAGCGGTGCCAAGTAGACTACCGGTATATCGGGGTGCTGAAGATTTTGTACAAAAACGCTACTTTGTCAGTCCGCCTTCAGGACCAGACCTCAAAACCTATTCAACTGCAGCGTGGTGTGACACAGGCAGACGTTACGTCCCCGAAACTGTTCTCAGTTGGCGGGGCACATCGCTCGTAGAACTGACGACCACGTACCGGAGGACGTGGAGTGGGTAGGCCCCCTACAAGATGGACTGATGACCTGATAAAAGTCGCGGGTAGAATTTGGATGCGTACAGCACAAAGCCGGTCGTTGTGGCGGTCTTTAGGGGAGGCCTTTGTCCTGCAGTGGACGTCTTTCAGCTGAAGAAGAAAATAAATTCATATTATTATCATAATAATACATTAATATCATAATGAGACGAACTATGAGAGTGGAAGAAGCCAGAGAGGTCTGTAAGGAAAGAACCTGTTGGAACTCTGTACTCTCTGCCTACCCCGCAAGGAAACTGGCGTGATGACATAAATAGATAGATAATAATCGGTGACCTAGTGGGGGGCCTGCCCACTCTATATCTTCCGGCCCGAGAACTCAAGAACCTGTCTGACCCAACGGTCGTCTATTCTACGAGCAATGTGCCACTGAGTTTGGTAATTCCGAGGGCTATATCGTGTGATTTACATAATAATAAGGCGACGGCTTCATCTATAGTATTTTTCACATAGGATGGGTAGTGATAGTTCTAATTGCCAAACGAAATTAACATTTAATTCAATGGTGTTAAGGCATAAAACTATAAGTATAGAAAAGGGTCATGCCTCTTATAGACATTGAATAAAGTACTATAATGGTCAAGAGCTTGAGTCGCTCCGTCCCTTGGATTGGATAGTCGCGGGTTTCTCGCACGGTACAAATATTTGTGTGACCCACAAATATTTGTGTGACCCACAAATATTTGTGTGATTCACAAATATTTGCTTCAGTCTGGGTGTTTAAACATGTAAATTTCATGTTTATAAGCGTACCCACGACACTGGAATAATTCCTAGTGTGGGGCTAGGATTTCTTTTAATAATTGGGTCTATTATAGTATCGATACGAAAGAATTTCCGATATCGTTTAGCAATGTTATTTAACCGTGTACTTAGAAATCGATTTCATATTCCGATAAGTAGCGTAATAATTCCATTCACAGGTTCGAGTTATTCTTTTCCTCTCCTTATAGCAGATTATTTCGCTCGGCTAACTGAACCCGCTCAAGTAGCAAACTGGAGGTTCTTCATTAGTAGAATATGAACTTTCTTAAGTTCACTCACACTCTTGTGTTTTAGTAGCTTTTGAGGATGAAGCGCATTGTAATAGTTCTTTATTATCTCCAGTTCTTATAATTTCATTCTTACGTAGGTACCTTGTAGGCAATTATCAGCAAGACTATAATTGAGAGAAATTTACCTGGAACAGGTTAGATTAGAGAAAAATTATGCCTTCTCTAGAAGCATGAATATCAAATAGATTTATGTGTTATGCGAAATACATTTCTCATAACACATAATTACTGTTAAATAATTTGCAAGATTGTTTATAGAACACAAATAATAATAATAATATTAGCCCCGTTAAGAAACTGTCCCACTGTTGGGCACAGGCCTCCTCTCAAACTGACCCAGTGCTGGTTGGCGAACTTCACACACCTTCGAGAAACTCTTAGGCATGCAGGTTTCCTCACAATGTTTTCCTTCACCGTTAAAGCAAGTGATAATTAATGTTAAATACGCACATGCTTTCGAATAGACAGAGGTGCGTGCCTAGGTTTGAACCCGAGACCTCTGAATTTGCAGTCCAACGGTTTAACCACTAGGCTATCTACACACAAATATTAAATAAAAAAAAAAAAACAAAAATATTAAGTTGAAATCGGATGATGACCTAGACTATCTTACCACGACTAAATAGACCGAGTCTTATTTGAAGGACAAGTCAAGAGTCTCCGTAACCGGCGAGCATGTATGAGTCGAAATATGAGAATGGAGGAAGCCAGAGAGGAAGGAACCTGTTGGAACTCTGTACTCTATGCCTACCCCGCAAGAGATAGATAGAAATCGGATGGTTTTTATTATTTTTTAGAATTACCGTAGCTTGAAATTTTTAGGAGACTGATTCTGTGAATGAAATTCCGCAAAACCGAATCATAACCGTCGCCGATGAAAAGCGTTTTATTGTTTTTTAATTTTATTATTTAATAGTACAACAAAACACAACAGCAAGCAGATACAGGCTGGTTGATGATGAAAATTATGATAAAGAAATAGCGAAAGTTATCTAAGCCATCTGGTTATAGCAGAATTTCTATAGTATAATTGGCCCTTCATATTACATGACAACTTGACATCTATCTCAAATTCCACTAGGTAAAATCCCTCACAAGGAAATAGGGCACGGCTGATAATTTACAGAACAATCATTTATATTTCTTCGTGTACTAAGAACCATTATAAGTGATTCCTCAAACATTCTGAAGTCATTATTTCTTTGTGAAGCTATTACTGAATAAGATTGCTTTTGTTCGTTTGTCTTATACGAAAATTTCGTGGTAAAATCGTACTTATAAATAAAGGGAAACTTAGGAGAAGTTTTTCAAAGTAAGAACAGTGATGTGTGCTACTTCGACCTGAATGCAGATCAACTCGATAAACTAGACCGCCTACTTAATAACTGCATTCGATTCGTATTCAATATGCGCAAATATGATCATGTGTCGGAGCATCGTTCACAGTTAAAGTGGTTGCCTATTCGTCAACGCAGAGCTCTAAGGGCACTGACAACATTGTTTTCTATCCTTCATTCTTCTGTAGCGCCTGCTTATCTTACTTCCCGATTTCAATATCTATGCTCCAATCATAATAAACATCTTCGCTCTTCTAATAATTGTCTTCTTCAGTGTCCCTCTCACCGTACTGATTTCATCCACTCTTCTTTCATTGTCCAATCGATCCTTCTGTGGAATGCATTACCTCAGGATCTCAGGATGGCTACCAATCGTCTCTCATTTAAAAAAAAACTGCAGGACTATCTGTTGACCAAAATGTTGGTGGATTCTTCTAAACGCTAGTTGTTTCATGTCGTTATGTCATACTGTCTGTTTCATATATAGTATAGTTATATGTGTATGTATATGTATGTATTATACTTGTATGTATTATATGTTATTTATATACAACTGCTTTTGTTGTATGCATGTAATTAGTTTTGTGTCTTTCAATATTATAATTTCCTTTTTTTTTTTTTAATTGTAATTGTGTTTTTAGTATTTTTTTAATTTTTTTTTTATCTAAATAACTCATAATTTTTGGCACCTACTACAGCTGTTTCCACATCACCTCAAGGTAGACTGGCAGAAAATGCCTCTGGCATTAAGTCCGCCTATGTACATAAGTGCATAAAGAATAAATAAATAAATAAATAAATAAACACCTGTTATCTATGTTTGTTTTAGGCAGAATTGTTTTCATTTTATAGGACTGGCTTTTATGGTTTAATTGTGAATTGAACGCTAACATATACTCTTCGTTTGGGACGGAAATTTGTTACAAAACCAACAGCACTTCAATCGCGGCCATAATTTTTGATAAAATCTTTAAGTTTAAACTAAAATGTTTAACTATAAAATTAATAGGTACGTTGATACTTTGTTTTGGAAAAACTCTGCATTATTTTTGTGATTGGATGCGTTTGCAGGCATGAAATTTGAATATACGACACAGCCTAAAACAAATGTTTGTGCGTCAAACTTGAACTTGAGCGAAATTGAACCTGCAACTACTTGATCCAGAGACCAGACCGGCCTACGATCTGACTAATATACCAAATAGCCGTCGTTTGTAGCGAAGCCAATAATTTAATTTAATTATAATTGCCATTTTTTAGATTATGTTAGTGAACCAGGACATCTTCGGATACTACAGTATTTACCTAAAGATTTTTTTTACAGATTCTAATTATCTATAACGATCCTTTAAGCAGATATGTATTATTAAATTTATTTAAAGCATTAAAAACTTGTTAAACTGACATCAAAACTGCCATACAAGAACTTTACATCTAAAGAAATCATTGTAACCGGCATTCAAGGTGCACCATCTATTTAGCGAAGAAAGCATTCAACTGCTGAGTGGGAGTGAACTAGGCCAGTTCCACCCGGCCGCACTATACACGCGTATCATGCTTCTATCTCGCGGTTCCGAGGCGATTATGACGTTAACAATGGACTTTTGTTCCTGTTATCTGGTGTAACGGAGGCTGGAGAAATGATTGAAGCTTATCGATGGGTAAAGATCAAAATAATCGTGATTCCTTCCAATTTAAGACGATAATTCTGGGTGATAAATTTTATTACGCTGTTTTTATTAACTTGCTGTCTTGTCTGTTAAGTAAAAAAGTTGCAATCGATTTTGAATTAGCTTCTCGATGGTTAGTGACTTGCCACTCCAAACGTAGCTGGAAACTGGATGAAAATGCAATATTCAAAAAAAAGTAAAAAAAAGTGGCATGGCCCATTTGATGCATGGGTCCCACGTTTTTTGTTTCAAATATATCGTTTATATTTTTTATTCTGATATAATTAGCATGCTTTCTTGACTAAGTGTTTGTTTAGTAGAAATTTTAAGACAAATTTTCAACTAACTTCTCAATGAACTAGATATTTGAAATTTTAAACATAACTGAGAATTAGACGAGAAGCAAGAAGACTGAAAAGCAAAAAAATAACTTCTTTATCTTATCGTGTTTTTAAAAAGAAACTATTTAGAAATAATTTAATATGAAACCCATCAGCATATATAATTTGGACACCCTTTAGAGGATCTTAAAATAATCGGTACATATTTCAGCTCCTGTAGTTCCAGCTTTATGTTCAAGAATAGTATTAGGTTAGATTGTTTCGCATTGAATTAGTTTACGGTTATTATTGTTTCAGTTCAAATGCACTAACAGATATTATATTCACAATGTATATTTGTGCCAAATCTATTAGAGTATTAGAACTAAAATTATGGTATGGGTTGGGTATGGTAGAGTTTCGGTGGTATAAACGATAATCGATACAAGATGGAACTGATACTAGTGAGTCATGTTTGAAGGCCTATACTAATAAATTAGACTAATTTGTGCGTTGGTTTCAAAATCAAGATCGATATAACGATAATGATGAATCAGCCTATACTGTTCTACTGCTGCAAAGGCCTCCTCCACAAATCGAGGTGACAGAGATTAGTTCATATTCATATACCTTTTTTTTAAAAAATCGTATCCCCACATTGGATTATATCCTGTCGTGGGTGCGTTTACAAACATGAAAATTGACATACACAAATACCCAGACCGGAACAAATAATTGTGGATCACACAAAGATTTGTCCCGTGCGAGAATCGAACCTGCGACTATTAGACACAGTGGGCGGAGCTGGTTAAGCTCTTAACCACTGCGCTAAATCATCGGTCAAATTCCTGCTGTTGAATCTTATCAAGCCGTCCGTAAGGGTTTCAATCTGGCTTAACGACTGGTACATTAAGTGGTAACCGGGAATCATTTGTATTCCGATACATGGAAACCCTCGAAATTGCCAGAAACGATCACATCTCTGATTGACCGAGTCGAATGCTTGTCAGTCTCGGTGATCGCGACAAACACCGCGGCACCACAATGCTACAGAGCCTCTCATATCACTACAATGGTCACGGATTTTTGATAAATGTAACAAGTAGTGCTTAGCGAAAATAGACAGTATAAGACTAACTTATTGGTCTATTGGCACGTGGTGCAGCTGAAGACTTCGAGATTCAGGGTTTGAATTATAGGCCGGACAAAATGTTATTATGGTTTTAGGAACAATCAAGTCTGAATCTGTCATCGTGCCCCGTATAATGAACTCGTAGACTCTCCCTCCTATTTCATAGGAAACTAACATCGTCGGCCAATTATGACTATTCGTAGTACACCTCCGCAGGGCCCGCTATTTTCAAACCCAGTACGCAGAAGTGGTCACGAACTAGCTCAAAGTAGATGATATAGCGGTGGTCCTAGCGAACGTCAAGGTTAAGGAGCATTCGACTCGATCTGTCTGAGATGGGTAACCGTTTGTATCATTTTCATATTCAAGCGTCTTCGCGCTTTAGAAGGCACGCTAAGTAGTCAGTCCAGGTTTTTACTTCATGCGGTAGTCGTTAGACCAAGTTGAAAGTCTTATAGGCGGCTTGATAAGTTCCAACAGCAGGTGACCACAAACCTAGTGACAACGGATCTGCGAGGTGGAATATAACCTAATCTCTTTCACCGCGATTTGTTAAAGAAGGCCTTTGCCCAGTAGTGGGAAAGTAAAGGATACATTGTAAGCAGATTAAATCCAAAGAATCCAAAAAAAGAGTCACTTATAAATTTATATGGATCAAGAAGAGCGAACCAGCGGTGAAACGAAGTTTCGCAGCCGTGTAGTACTAACTCAAATATTATTTTGTTTGATTCCGTTTGCTGGCTGCCGTTATACTCGTATTTCTGAACAACATTTATGTAACTAAGAAAGTTTAATAAGCTTTCAATTGGAAAAGTTTTGGAAATATGCGTGTTAATATTTTTATTTTTTCACTTGATTTGATGCACTAGTCATTCTGTACCTTGATTGGAAACAGTATTTTAAATGGGGTACCCACTTCAAATTTTTCACAACAGTTATTCGATTGATGGGCTCCACTTATTATTCTTCTAATTTAAGAGCTGAAATACTCTTTAACTTAATTGCTGATCTCTTTTAAAAGCATAATCTTTTTGTTGCTAGTTTTTTTTAGCGAGTTTCTTTTACAGCACATCTTCGCTTTTCCTTATTCTCGCTTCCTTTTCTTCTTTAATCCTAATAGGAGCAATTCGTCATCTAATGACAGTTTTATACAGAAAATTTAAGAAGGAAGCGTAGAACAAAAGAATGTGTTTGGCTTATCCTTTGTACATTTAGCTATAATATTATAGGTGTGTTCGTTACGTAACTAAACTTAGGTGGTTCTATTTTAGTGACATTCTAAGACAAGAATATTTTTCAGATTAATTTTAATTGCTCCCTGTTTCAGTTTTTAGGAGCAGTCTTTACCGTTTAAAAGTAAATTGCTAAAACTAATAAAAATAGATCAATCACTCACCTTCAACTGAACTAAGAGAAAGTTAATCAAACTTCCATTCGACACAATGCACTGGATCCGTCGGAGTTTTAATTCAGTTAGTTGCTATCACGGAACGAAGGGTATCTGAAACAAGAATACGATAAAATTTGAGATAAATTGCACTATACTCGTATTTATGTTAACTCATCTATCTATTTATCTATCTATATCATCAATCTATCTTTCTATATCATCACGCCAGATCCCTTACGGGGTAGGTATGTTAACTCATTAGAGAAAATTTTCTTTTAAACATATTTACTAACTGCGCACTATTTGTAACTTCGGCTCTATCTTAACCGATTGTCTATATCATCAAGCGAGATCTCTTGCGGGGTGGGCAGAGAGCAAGTACAGGGTCCAATAAGGTTTGTTCTTTACAGACCTGGCTTCTCTGTCTCAGGCTTCCTCCACTTTCATGGCTCGTCTCATTATTACCATTTTTTTTTTACTGTTATATTCAATACTTTTCAAGTTAAATTACTGCCTACAAGACAGGGCCGGTTTTCGTGGCCGTCTTGGATGCTCGTGTGTTAAAGTAGACGTCTTTCGGCTGAAGAAGTTAGACTATATTTTCAGAATATATGTATAGTTAAGTAAGCTAGCTAAGTAGACAAACTTTTTTTAACATTTTTAAGATACCGACGTGGCTCTTCTACACCATACTTTTTTTTTTTTTTTTTTAAACCATACATTAAACGTGAAGAAATTGAAAGTTACGTCTATTTTGGACGGGTAGTTTGTAGATGACTACAAACTACCCGTCAAAAAATGACGTACACGAAGTTGCGGGCACAGCTAGTGTATGTGAAACCAATAGAAAACTTCGCTATGATGGTAGTTATCTCCTGAGAGCTTAGCACAAAAAGATTGACCTTGGAGTAAAGCTGACAAGTTGATATATCATGACAACACGCTTACTCGCTCGAGTCACGCTAAGGTCAATCGTTCGTGCTTAGCCCTCTGAGCACAAACAATTTAACGTTATAGTATCATTGTCGAGAAACCATGCTGACATGTTTATCTTTATTAAGTAAATTTGAAGTGTGAAAAGGATGGCTTATTAACTCGATAGCGGTCCGCTAACATCAATCTGTTCGTGCTAAACCTTTAGTACCAAAAAATTTACGTAAGCGTAACGCACCATGAACAATGAATAATACCACCCCAACCGAGTTGATAAACCATCTACTATCCTTTTCACACAACTAAGACCAGAAAATGGAAACACGTTAATAATCAAGCAACTAACCTTAAAATGATTGCTGAAACAACCTAACATTACTATGTAACAATTCCATAAAGCAATCAACGAATAGTGATTTAGTAAAATGCACTTCTAGCCGAAACTGGCCCGTTCTATTTCCATTCGGAACCCATAGACATTCCTGTCTAATATATTAAAATAGACGTATTGCGAGAACGCTAGTGTAAATCAATTTATTATCGAAACTACGCCGCAAATCCTAACAATGAGAATTACGTCTCACGCAAAATTATTGGATTGCGAATGAACTCCTTATTATAAACATGGAATTTACCAGTTCAGAATACAAAGTAACGAAAATAAATATTTAAGTATTGATTAAATAAAATACTGCCTCGTAGATCTAGTGGCATATGATACGACTTGCGATTACGACTTTCTATTTTCCTTTCCGATCTCAGTCTTGAATGTATTTGCGCCATTAAAAAGGTGACAATCTGAAATTCCGCGAAAGCGTTCAATCATAGGAATCCTCTCATCGTAGCCGCCGCCGACTACGACTATCAGCCGCTACCGCCGTCCGTGGCGTGTTCTCACCGGCTCTCCCTATGCCCTTACATCCCTTCTTTCGGATACAGATACCGCACACAAGATCAGACACCGACCTCATTGGTGAGGTCGAAGAATCCCTTGTCCGACGGCAGAGCACCACGGCGAGACACCTAGTATATACCCTCCCTCATAGCGACTGCCCAAGCCTGTTCCTCGTTGAGGCGCCCTTGAGCTAGTTGCCCCCTTTCCCTTCCGGCTCGAGCGTAGTAGTTGCACGCTCGCCCTCTTGTCCGGTGAAGCTGTAAAGGCCCCGCGGCCAACAGCGTAGATCATTCACACAAACATGGTTTACTATTGAAAAACTCTCAGAAGATTTTTGGAATTGTGACCGATATAATGACAACAGACTTGCCTCTATACATTCAGACTTAGGATTGTCCAGATAATTTTAGTACATACGATAGACATAAATAAATATATTTCCTGTGCTCTCCTTGCATGGTAGGCAGAAAGAACTGATTTCCAACAGCTTCTTTTCCAACAGACCTCTGTCACCTCCCTTATTCTTATAGTTTGTCTCATACACGCTCGCTACCTGCATCCTTGTACTTGCTCATTGTTTATCTGTGTCGTCAGTCTTTCATTCGACACTTGTTCTACATGTCCGATTTACAGAGTACAAACCCTCATCTTTATCTATACTTCTTTTTGCATACCTACACGCTGTTTTACAACTCTATTGGCGAACGCAGTCATCCAGAGTAACTCCGCACATTTGCCGCAGGGCTCACAATTCGACTTCATTCATCCTGATGTCATTCTTTTTCTTGCATATCCAGATATATTCCGACTTCTCTATAATAGTGTGTGGCTTTTTCCCTGTTTTTTAACTATAACAGTATTCCCTATGTGTGATTGTATCCTTGTTAGTACATCAGGGTTGAGAAAGTTTCCTTTAGATTCGGTCTTTTGATACGAATTTTTGTTGCTCGGAATAAATGGCATCGCCCGAACAAAGCAAATAAATAACCTTTCGAACAAAGAACGAATGAAAAAGGAGACTTTTACAATTCCAAGACAATCATTTCTTTTTACGTATTGTTTTCCATTTAAGAAGGCTAGAAACGGACGATTTAGCGCAGTGGTTAAGAGCTTAAGCCACTCCGCCTACTGTGTCTAATAGTCGCAGGTTCGATTCCCGCACGGGATAAATCTTTGTGTGATCCACAACTATTTGTCCCGGTCTGGGTATTTGTGCATGTGAATTTTCATGTTTGTAAGCGCACCCACGATACAGGAATAAATCCAGGTGTGGGGCTACGTTTTATAGAAAGAGATTTTAATTAAAGTTTATAGTAATCATAGAAATCGTAATTAACTGTGATACTAATACAGCTTATACGTCAGAATAACACATAGAGTATAATTTATACAGATGTTGTCTAAATTAGCCAAAATCTATAATAAATGCGTACGAAGTCGCGGGCAACAGCTAATACTCGTTAAACGTCAAGTAACGCCGCCGGTAAAAGTAATTCAGCGTTTGACTTAAAATAGATGCCCGTAAAGAAAACTTTTATTGAGAAAGTTAAGGGTAGTAAACTTTGATAGGTCCAATCTTCTGCAGTGGTTTCTACTATTCGGAGATACCGGACTCCCTCTGTCTCGTGCACTGAGTGGAGATTTTAGAGTAAATAAAAGTCTTCCACACTCCATTTTTCTCTCTTATCCTCTCGATGCAGATGGGTCCTTATACTGATAAGGAAGACTGAAACTATAAGAGATACATTTTCTCTAGGAAACCATAACGTCTATTTTCGAATTCAAAGGTTTCGAAATGATCTCATAGACGATTCGGAAAACCCTCTCAAACAAATCGCAAATTGCTTTTTTTTAAGTTGTAATAGTGTCTTTAATTTCTTTGCCCTACAGTGGACATCTTGCAACTTAAGATAGTTAGTCTATTCATTTCTGGAACCCAGTGTCTACAGTAAAAATAAAACGATAAATTAAGAGATTTTATTTATTTCAATTTGATTCCACTTTTTAAGTATATTCTAAGGCAGTTTTCACAGACAAAGTTCCCTAGGTTAAATCTTTATAATTTTGACTTCTATTTCGATGTGTGTGTGTGTGTGTGTGTGTGTGTGTGTGTGTGTGTGTGTGTGTGTGTGTGTGTGTGTGTGTGTGTGTGTGTGTGTGTGTGTGTGTGTGTGCGCGTGTGTGGGTGTGTGCGTGTGTGTGTGTGTGCGTGTGTGTATGTGTGTGTGTCAATGATCTACGCCGTTGACCGCGGGGCCTTTACAGCTTCACCGGACAAGAGGGCGAGCGTGCAACCACTACGCTCGAGCAAGGGGGCAATTAGCTCAAGGGCGCCTCAAGGAGGAACGGCCTCGGCTTGGGCAGTCGCTATGGGGGAGAGCGTATACTAGGTGTCTAGCCGTGGTGGTCTGCACCGGCCGGCGGGCAAGGGATTCTTCGACCTCGCCGGCGAGGTCGTCTATTTCGATGTATCAGTATACTCAGCCTTGTAATACTCAACTCTGTTACATTGACGTAACAAAGCTTTTAGTTGTCAAGTTATGCATTAGTCTTGGTTTTCATTTATCAAACGTGTATTTGTAGGCGAGATTTATCGCTGCATTCCCGTATCTAGTTCGCGGTCGGTAATGACTTCATAGAATCTCTGTAATGCAGAGGGGTTAGAGATGGTTTCCCATTATCTTACGTATATTCGATGTCCAGCAGTGGACTGCTAAAAGCTGATATTGACGATACGTATATTCTACGAGAATGCGTAAGATTGAGTACTTTTTTTGGGTAAACCCGTTACACATTCCCACCATTGTAATTCCTGTAAGACAGGATCCACAATGGTCTCCTCAGATAACAACCTCCCGCAACAAATTTAATTAGAAAGAAAAACAGGAGGAGTATGGAAAATAAAATTCCACTTCCCTCCTTTGCAAAGCGGGAGACAAAAATTGGCAGATTAGCCATAGAGAAGTAGAGTATAACTACGATAATCCCAGTTGTAAAGCACAACGGATACGAAAAAATATAAACAGGGCCTATTTGTAAGCCTCACGTTTGATTACAGCAATAGGTATAGCAAAAAGGCTTGAACGCACGGAAATTATCACGAGATTATACAAGATCCGTATAATAGATAACCCTAGACGTATTTCGCAGACTGTTTGACATAATAGCACGCTCGTATAGTACTGAATACTTATGTAAGATTTCGTATACTTTAATACCCATATACTTTCTTCACTTATACTGTCTCGTTGAGTGGACTCTGTCACTTACTGGACTAGTATATGTGAAGCGGCTGATGATCTAAGTAGATGTCTGTTGTCTGAAATTATGCTTCGTATGATGGCAGTAGACACGTCGCTTATCATATTGGGACTAGATAGATCTTTGGCAAAATGTGCCCACAAATGGTGCATCCGCACCCATTGCATCTCTGACATTCTCGCTCAGGTGATGTAGGTATAAAGGTTCTTTTTTTTAACCTCTTCTCGAGTGTCAGATGCACACATGGGTGTTCAGAATTAAAGTGTTTGGTCAAGGTCAAAGATTTTTCATGTTTTAATGTTACCAACTCAGTGAAAAATTATACTTTTCGTTTCTTCATAGTAATAAGACATTTTATAACAAAACTAATGGCATGCAATTTATGTGCTTATATTTTATTATACAGTCTGAATGCTATTTTTATTTATAAACCGTGCAAAAATTTGGGCCCATCACTCCAGGGGTTAATACAATATGAATTATAGCTACACGGATAAATACCAAAGTTTTACGAGTACCCAAAGGTCTGTTTTTGTCGGATACCGTTACGGATATGTGAGAAAGGTAATCTCATCATGAGACGACGGTATCTGACTGTATGCATGTCATGGTCATTTCTTTCAGGAGGCATGTAAAAAGTTTTTTGTCCCTATGTACCTCAAGTATTTTTTTTCCTGGGGAATACAGGGAATTAAAAATAAAAATAATTAGGAATTAAAAAAACATATCGTCTCGTCTATACAATACATTTCGTCGACGACGATAGGTTCTAATGTAAATAGTTGAGGGCGAGTCTATTGCTGAAAAGTACTTGCTTTTATTTGATACGAGCACATGTATATGTTATGTGTGGTATTAAGACTAGGTAGGTATACTATCGTAAAATAAATAATATATTCATTTGAAATATCTTAAGATATGGTATGGTGATGATTTTTGGTTATCTGCATATCGTGTAATAACTACTGAATACATTCGACGGGACGGATAAAGCATAACATAAAAAAATACTGTTGAAACATCAATTATTTGATTAATCTATCTATCTCTATCTATCTATATCATCACGCCAAATCCTTTGCGGGGTAGGCAAAGAGTACAGGGTTCCAAAAGGTTATTTCCTTACATACCTCTCTGGCTTCCTCCACTCTCATAGTTCGTCTCATACACGCTCGCCGGTTACGGAGACTCTTTACTTGTCCTTCAGATAAGACTCGGTCTATTTGGTCATGGTAAGATAGACTAGGTCTTCACCGGTTCTTACCTCCTTCCACTTTTGCATTGTATATCTGTTTTGTCATTCTTTCGAATAATCGATTCTAGTTTAACTAGAAACGGAGCTAAGATAGATAAATGTATGTTGTATTTAATAATATAATATTACCATAACATTAAGTTTGTATATAGTATGAGACTCAACTGAAACAGTCAAACTGTTGGCACAGTTTGTGGGGCTATGATTTAAAATTATGCATTATATTTTTTTCTAAATACATACATCTCTCTATCTATCTATATCATCACGCCAGATCCCTTACGGTGTAGGCAAATACACAAATAATAATAATAATACAGACAGTATCTACCGGACGAACGAACGTCGAAGCCAACAGCAAAACCTAGTACATATTATATTATGCGTGTAAAGACGGTGTACTATAAAACAATTCGCGCTCGCCGTAATTCCAGCTTTAGAAGTTCGTATGATAAAACGAATGTATCCGATACACTTGGTCGCTAATGTGCTTTGATACGAAACAGGTGTTTCTATATTTTAAGAATTGGTGTAATAGAATACTTGTTTTATCTAAATGCACTGGCGAACGGTAAGCGTGATATTCACACAACATTCGGTTGTTTATTCGTAAATGTTTTAGTAAAAGTGATTCAGTTTCTATAAATAATAAGTTGAGTTGTTGATATTTTTGGGAGGTGAATCATTATTAGATATTGAGTTTAAGAAAGGTTAAGCGATAGACCGAGTTTTATCTGAAGGACAAGTCACTAGTCTCCGTAACCGGCGAGCGTGTAAGAGACGAACTATGAGAGTGGAGGAAGCCATAGAGGTGTGTAAGGAAAGAACCTTTGGAACTCTGTACTCTCTGCCTGCCCCGCAAGGGATATGGCGTGCTGACATAGATAGGTAGATAGATTAAGCGATCAATTGAGTTATATAAATTTGGTATTTTTTTGATGGACGGGGCACATCGTATGCGGGTGTATAAAAAAAACGTTTCTCCATACTAAGACTTATTTGTATTTGGTGAATACGTGTCCAAACATGAAATACGTATAAATATTCTAACACCCAAAATGGAAACAATTATTTGTTGTTCACACAACACGTGCTGCAAAATCATAAATTTATATGTTGTACAAAAATCATTTACAAAAACACAAAAACTGACGTTAACGGACACGCAGAATTCAAATCTAATCCACCCATACTACGGCCTAAAATAGCATTAAAAGTTCACAACGACAGTGTCTCTCACATAAAAATAAACCGTCTTGCCGGCCTAATGGAAACGAAAATCACGGCTTTAGTTCCCCACGGTGCAATAAGTTTGATAAATGGTGTCGCGCGACGGACGTTGGCCACCGCAATCAAGTTTGATTACCAGCTTGACAATTGTTATCATACGGCTTAGACAGTGTTTAAACGGTTTACGGGAATAGCTGTAAATGTAACTTTGCTTAGTAGAAAGTAGCAGGATGCAGGTACCGAGGGTCTTTTGCGGTATGCAGGTCTGACCTCGCTAACCTCATCTCAATTATGGCCGTGCCCTATTGGGTACATGAGATGAGGTGTCCGTTGAAACACAGCCATAGTTTTAATAATCTAGGTGAGACAAAATATCATACTTCTCCGAGTATGACATATTCTCTCTCGGGCGAGCGGACCCAGTGCGGATTGCTGGAGGCAGATTTATGGTCATCTGGTGTTCATCACTCATCATCATGACTACCACGAGAAGTGGTAAAGGGACGTCAATCCCAGGTGCTCCTTCATGTTGAAGCCGTTAAATATGGTTTATCGTGCCTTCTGAAACAAAGAGAGATGCTAAAAACAGATATGCAACAAATGGTCACTCATCTCAGAATGACTGACTCAAGAGCGGATTAACCTTCGTCATCATTACAAACACTGTGGTACCAAAGCTCTAAAAAAGAGAGTGAGAGGTTTATGAAACTCACTGAATAGTCTGTTAGATTGTATCCTACTCCCTTTGAAAACACTTTTATACATTTGTGCCCTAAGCAGGGGGTGAGTGAAGTGTTTAGTATACGTACTCATGTGAATAAAATCCCCAATAAACCACCCACCCCAGGAACCTTGTATTCGTCAGCCGCACCATATACCACCAGACTAATGATGCAGTGAGGGTAAATGATAGATTGTTATTTAACAACTCTACTGGTGGCATGTAAGTATATACCTTATTATCACAAAGTATAAACCAATAAAGCAAACAAAACATGGAGTTTTGAAGAAATAAAAATAAATATTGAACCCTGCAGAGTTTATCGATGAGATTATTTTACTTACAGAATCGGAAATGTGTATGTTTTTATATGCCAAACGTAAGCGCGTATCTGAAAATGACAGAACAATATCGAAACTGAGATTGCCGCCCGCAGGCAAACCGATAACTCTGTACGGATGTAGAATGTGTAACCGTAATTGGTTTCCGATAATATGAAACATTTTTGCTGTTTTAAATACGAAATATGTAGAGTACCGCCAACGTTCTAGGTTTGGTATTTATTTTATTTATTTATTTTAGGAAAACTTACAGCTAGTGTAGTAATAATAATGTTAAATAATAAAAGCAGGCCATTTAAAAGTTTCCACAGATAGCACATGTAATAGACATAAAAAAGTAAGCCAGTAGAAATGAAGACAGCACAGAAATTAAATAAAAATATGCAAAATTATACAAAACAACACTTATCAAAAAGTAAATCAGCAAAATAACTTTTTATTCAGCATGCGCTTAAGCTGAGGAACGCTGGTATAATATAGGTCTATGTCTGTTTGGTTTAGAATTGTGTTAAAGAGCCTAAAAGACCTAATTAAAAAGCTAATTTGCCTGTATTTTGTCCTTCCTGAAGTCGGTTTATTTAACTTTTATCACCTGAGTCACTTATCTTAAGTAACTTGCCTTACTAAGCCTTGAAGATGTAAGAAAGTAGCGTTAAAACCAGTAAAAATAAAACATCAACTAACAATACTTGATAGTAACAAACAACAGAACTAATACTATTAATTATTACTGTTACTTATCTTATGTCTATACAATCAACAGGAACTCCTGTATCAAGTAAATACTTAGTCTTAACTTTAAAAAAATTTGTAACTTAACTTAGTCTGAAAATACGTACGTACGTAACTTAGTCTTAAAATAATGTTGTGTTTTCTAAACACATAACATTATTCGGCTAAGTATAAGATCGGTATAAGATATTGACTGATATAATTCTTATATCAGATGCACAGGTACTACAAAATTATGCATCGTGTTCTTTGGTGTAACAATGGTGACTATCACTTGGCTAAGAAAAGTAACTTTGTGAAAACAATCATATTAAAGAAAACCTTTTTGCTCTTTTTATTATTTTATCTATAGTGACGTATGTTGGCTAGCGAAATCACAAAGTCCTAGGTTTTATTAGGATAGGCCAGAGAAGTGTTATGGAGAGATTTTCTATCAAAAACTTCTTAGAATCTGAAGTCTCGAAATGTGCCCGGTATAACGGCAATAGATAGGCTCAGTTACAGTGGGACCTAATATAGTCACTATACGACCTCACCTCTGCCACCCTCGCTTAAGAAATGTAAGGGTAACAGAGATTTCTTACGATCCTAGTTAAAATACTCAAAGAGTTAAAAATCGACTGATCTAGTGGCAAAGCGCATCGCTTTGTGATCACGAGGTCGGATAAATGTACTTTTTCTGACGAAAACTTCCCAGTATGAGACCGGAGTCTGGAGTTGTGCCCGGTTTGTGGCAATAGGTTGGCCCCTATTACATGGGACCTAACATCGTCGACGAAATGTGGGTATACTCAGTACACCTCTGCCACCCCCGCTTGGGCAATATAGGCGTGACGGTGTGGAGTTAATAATTTCTTGGTTGCAATTTTTACAACAAAAATATATCTTGAATCAGATTTATGGAACATATCAAATAAATAAATTCATAGTGATGCAACCACTTTTTATAGTAACCTCCGTGTCGAGATTACAACAATAAACGTCACAATGTCTGTTTTGTTTATGTAAATCTCGTATTTAAAAATAATGTTGCGATTATACAATGGTACGTCACTAACTCACTCCCACGCCTACACAATAAATATATAATAGCTGAAATAGACTAAATTATTTCATGTCTAAAAGTACGTTACTGCTGTTCTACGTATTATGACAAATTTTCTACTTCTGACTGGCATTTTTGGAGGTTTCTAGAGGATCAACCTACGCACAACTTGAAAATATACTTCGGCAATGTTTAAGAAAACTGTAGTCTGTTTTTATTACAATTTTAGACCTCGGTCAGTCAACCCTTTATTTTCTTATATTTTTAGGGTTTCGTACTTTAGTCGATAAAAACGGAACCCTTATGGATCAGTTTTCTTCTTTGCCTGTTTGTCAGATGGTTAAGACACTTTTTTGGAAACGTGTTAAAGTATTTAGTTGAAATTTAAGGCAAATACTAAAATATAAAATGCTTTGAAGATGAAATAAAACTATTTTTCGGATTTTATCGCAGTTTATTTTTGATTTTTAAGTTCCCGACGTTTCGAGTGCTTTGCAGCACCAATGGTCACGGGATGGGTTGAGGTGTTAGACGTCCAAAAGGCATCGTTATTCCGGGGTACTCTCAAACTTTTAAATTATTTTTGATGGTCCAATCTCGGTCCACCGCTTTAAATAAATCCGTTCCTTTTTGTGACTCATTTGAGCACGTCCCTATTGTTGAAATATTGGAAAGTATTTTATTTTTACATAAATTTTAAAGTTAGCTGAACAATAAAGTAAAAACAAACACAGAAGTTCAATAATATTGTTACAATGATAGAAGTCCGCATGGTATGTCAAAATGTAAATGTTTTCTTTTAAAGAAACTCGTAGCCGCACATAGTCAGTAGGAAACATCCCTGTGTCGAAAGTGTGTTTACAAGAATGAAATCGCATACAAAAACACTTAAAATTGAAACAAATATTTTTTATATTATACACTCAAAGATGAAGGGATCGAACCCGTGACTCTTCGATCTAGTAGACTGAGCGGCTTAGGCTCATAACCTCTGGACCAAGCGGTCTGTTAAATATAGATGATATATACTTTATATTCATTATAAAATGTACTCCGTACTCTCTGCTTACCCTGCAAGGGATCTGGCATGATATAGATAGATGTCATGTACTATAGAAGGTGTAACATAATTAACGCAAGACCTGAAAGTAGTTTGTTCTGAATCGGTAACTGAAGTGATTCCAACTATTTTTAATGTATCCAACATTTTTTTTAATTTGCTAAAAATACTTGTACTTCTTTAGTGCGCTATAATAAACTAAATTTATTCTTGATTCATATCAAAACGTAGATTTCGAACGCATTTCTAAAACGCATTTCTAAATACGCACACATACATGTACAAGTTTATTGTTTATTGGGGTATAAAAGTGCTTAAAAAATAGATAAACAACTTTAAATTTGTAAATTTAGTTTTCGTAATGTGTGAAGCAATTGGGGTGTCTGAGGTCTTGCGTTATTTACGATTCACCTTGTATATCTCTGACAGTCTTCTAGGAGTTACTTTCCTGATATAGACTTCTTCCAAAAGCTGTCTACGGATATCCACTTGGGACTAGCCTGTGACAGTTCTTAACCCATCTTACGGTCAGTCGGCATCTGCCTCGCATGTTCCTCTAGGATCACATTTGGCATGAAAATCAATTGAGATAAAAGTCTATAACCAAACTGTAAATCAATCGAAATCCCAAGAGAATTTTCCCATAAAAGCTCTTTTATTGACCATCAAAAAGATCTAGTAAAGGTCGTTTGAGAATCATTGGTTTCATGTAAGAACATTACTTTGAGTATATTCTGTCTACTTAGAAACCATAGAGTGGGTTAGGCCATTTTTTTTTTAATAAACGTAGCCCCACACTATTATTTAGTCCTGTGTCGTGTTTTTACGAACATGAAATTCACACGCACAAATATCCAGACTGAAACAAACATTTGCGAGTCACTTAAAGATTTGTCCTGTACGGGAATCAAACCCGCGACTTCTAAATCCAGTGGGCAAAATGGCCCAAGCCGTCCGTCATTATTATTTTTAAGGTTAAATTCTCTTAAGGTTAAAATAGAAACCTCTTTAAATCAGGCCACTGTCAAAATCATATTCATATTTCTTTCAGTTTATATCGGTTTTGTGTGTTTGAATGATGTTGGCCGCGGGGCCTTTACAGCTTCACCGGACAAGTTTATATATGTGATAGAGGCAGATACGCAAAGTTTAAGGCCAATACTAATAATAGAAACACTTCAAAAAGTAAAAGTATATATTCTTTCAACATGCCAAAACATGAAATTGGAATTAACACAAAAATAACATAGTTTTTTTGTTGGATTACTTTATTAGACACATTTATTAAAGTTATACAACCAACAGCTTAGAAGAGCGAAGCTTTTATTAAAATTCTACAACCAACATACCTTCTTATCTGAAATTTACAAGAAATTACGATCTCATTTAACAAAAATGTAGTTAATAAACCCAGCAACTAGGACAATATAGTACACGCCCCCACAGAAAAAAAATAGAAATGTTTATTGTGTACCGCTTCCCAAATTATAATACCGTCGAACTCGTTATCGAACGTCTCGTGACGTGAGTGAAGATGTGACACCGACGTGACACGACGGCGTGACTGATCATGTGCGTGAAATGTTCAAACCCAGCCGAATGGAATGAGCAATGACAGCTATCGTATTGTTTATGGGTTTATGGCGCTTGTATGAAATGCGAGTTACTGGTGCGTGTTGAGTCACTTGCGGTGAACGACCGAGTACAGAGAGGCTTAGCACGAATAAATCAACAGTATAACATTGTTCAAAACAAGCTTTTATGCAGCCGGGTAATGGTATAATTAAAAAGGGCCAATGAAAATTACATGTGTATACAAAAAATAATCGAATTTATACTGTTGGCCGTCGAGGACTTCCTTCGTCTGGAGCCAATCCTGTGTGACAAGTCTTGCTTACCAAAAAATACATTGTTAATGGAACTGCACCGGCATGTCACATTTCAACTTCATAGGATAAGAGCAAGTGGTTTGAATTCAACTTGCAAGATTTGACCTAAGTGACGCTCAAGTTTATTTACTAAATTGGTAGTGTGACAAGTATTGCAAATTAATTCACTCTAACGTCAATGTTTTCGTGCTAAGCTCTCTGTACTCACGTTTGTACCGTAATGTTGCCCGCGGAAGTTACTCATCCGAGTAGTTCGCACTAGAACACCGTACGCGTGTAGCTCGCACTTTTACGCACGGTGTAAGAAAGCTTTTTTGGAACGGCATGATCTTATAGATGTGTTAGGTATATATTTATTTAGCTAGTTTCTTAAGTCTACAATACTTGCCAGATATCGTGCAACATATCAACCGCCCCTAACAGGCGTTTGCCCAACTGATAGATCTGTTTAGTATGAAAATCAGGTGGTTGGAATAGTAGATGGAGGAATACATACGGTCAAGTAACTGCTTTATATAAACAACCCTATTTCAATATTTATAATTAGACAGTAAGAGGTATGTAAGGAAAGAACCTGTTGGAACTCTGTACTCTCTGCCTACGCGAGGGAGCTGGCGTGATGATATAGATAGAAAGATAATTAGACAATTTTTAAGGCTAAAAATGCAACAGAATGTTTACGATATCGAATATTTAAAACAATTGTTTATGATATCCAAAAGATCTAATAAATCCTGATAAAACTCTCTTAATTTTAAGCTTTACAATAAAATAACGAGCGTCCGAAGCCCTAATCACTATAATTGTTAAACAAAAATCTTTTATATTCTTTTAATTATTTTAAAAGTTTGAAGATCCGAAGAGCTCAAGAGCATAATAGCCACAGATACATTTCTCCGACAAAACAAAGACACTGTTAAAGCATCTCTGTCGAGGTTTTTGTGTCAAGTGCTCTATTTAACGTCCTCGTTTGCTCCAACTAAATGAATGGCTACAAAAACGCTTCAGTATGCCAAACTGAAACACGCTTAGGACTGAACGTAGTTGTAAATACTTGTATTGTCGTATTCAGCTTCTAAATACAAGTCGTAGATCATTTCTTCAGTTGAGCGTAGTCTATTTACAAATGAAATCGTGCTAAAATAATACAATTAGTACTTTTTAGGCTTGGGAAGTCTTAGTCCGAAGGAAATACGCGAATTGCATCAACTCGACTAAAATAATGACATAAGTTAATTCGCAATGTGATATCATCTTCACGAAATTATCGAAAAGGGGTGGTCAAAGGAAAATTGCATTAGAACATATAATTTGATTATTTTCCCTTGTAATATAGCAGTAGTCGTTAAATTGGTAGTAGGTAATAGTCGTTGCTAATGAATGGCTTGATAAGTTTCAACAGCAGTTGGCCACAAACGTGCTTCCACCAATCCTCACTGCGTGTTAGAGTATGACCATATTTCTCTCACCTCGATAGGTGAGATTAGTCCTTTGCTCACTGGGAAAGTACACAGGGCAGAAAGCCACAGGGAAAAGTAGCGGGTTTCATCTATTCCCATTTTTATACAGGAACCGGTCACCTTTCGGGACTTGTCCTTGCCGTATATTTTGTATTTTACGGGCTACTGACACACTACTGTTGATGTTGCAAAACACTATAGATAACTAACATCAAAATCCTGATATCGCTAAGCTTTCGAGTGCTAAAGCAGCTTTATCTACAAACAGTGTTTCGCTCTATTTAATTCATAAGTGGAAATTATTTTATCAATTGGCCAATGAGCTCTAGGTAAGATATAATAAAAAGCACTCCATCATATGTGTGCTTTACGCACGGATTTATGACAAACATACGATGTAGTGACCCACACATGAAAATTCAATTAAAATTGCATCTTGGAACAGATTCAAAGCTCATTGTTAATCATCACTTCTTCTGTTTCGATCTGCCTGCGTCTAAATGTTCGCGGGTTGATGAAGCGGCACTTAAATAGTTTTCTTGCAGCATCATCTTAAAATAGTCCACTTTTGGACATTTCTCTCAATTCAACAACACCTCTTTCAATGTGCGCTCCAGAGCCCGATGCTTGACCGCTTTGATATATCATTGAAAAAAGGTAATGAATAAATCTCGTGGTGTAAGACTACGCCGCCCGCCCCACTTACGAGATTGAGTAATTGACTTCGATCCCACACGGGTAAAATCTTTATGTAACCCAAAAATGGTTGTTTCTTTCCGAATATCTAGCCTCGTATAAAAAAAAATATCCCGCGACACGTATCGTATGTGTTGTTGCGTAAAGACTAGCGACATTGGGTATCGCCCTCTAATGTACACCAGGCTTTTTTGTGTGTGAAATTCATGCTTAACAGCGCATCCACAACACCGAAATAATTGCTAGTGTCATGCTATGTTTTATAAAAATAAATCACTAAAATCAGTATTTCCTCCCAGGCTTCGCAGTCATCATGGTATATGAAAATTTTGTTACGAATTCAAAGCAACACACGTGTATGAAACAGTAAGAATCCACACAATATTGTCACTCCGCTAAATCCCAGCAAAGGGAATTGCAAGCACTACGTGATTCCCTTCACGCCGCGATTGTCGTGGTATATCTTTCTTTCTGCTCCCACTTACTGTGTTTCCTTGGAAAAATTTATTCTATTTTGTGACTGTGTTTGTCTTTTCCCATCCCAAACCATTTCCGCAAAACTTGGACTTCATGGATTCTTAGTCGACAATCCGTTGTGTAGCTTGATTTATTGTGCTGAAGTTAGTTTCATTTTGTTGGATTGTGAATTGTTTGGGTGGAAAATAGACAAAAAAGTTTTGTTGGATAACATTATGCAAACTAAACTGTATTTATTATCGCGCTAAGAGCTTATTTATTTATCTTTATTAATATTAAAAAAAGAGGAAAGATTTTTTTTGTTTGTAACAGGTAAACTCTGAAATTACTGAACCGATTTGAATAATTTTCTTACCATTATAAATTTATATTATTCAGAAGTAGCACAATCCACGGGAAACTGATATTCATTTATATACTGATAATAATCTTACTTTCATCTTAGGGTTTGGACTTGTGAAATGGATATGTCATAACTTTAACAATGGCTTAATATGATCTGCATCTAAAAGAGCGACTTAGCCTAGACTTCCCATTAAAAAAAGAGCTTTTCAGAGGAAGACCTAGACAAAAAAATCCATTTCTAGGGAAGGGACATTCTCCAGTTTAATATGTTATTATGAACAACACCAGCAGCAACACACAATACATAGATAAAATCCGAAATCTATCATGACTTTAAAGCCAAGAAAGTTTAGTCAATTTCACAAACATTTCTATAGTAAAAATGTATCTATCTAGAATGCTTTTATATCTCCCTATTCTAACGTTACAAAAATAGCTTCAGTACTCTGCTGTAAAAGCCCAATGACCGAACAAAATAAATATAACACAACCTTTAAGCGCCAACTCGAGCGGTGGTCCGAGGTGCACCTACTTGTGGAAAATAGTCACGTACCTTAAATCGAGGGGAAAAGACTTTATTAGGACTTAGGTCCTTACTGCTGGTAACAGAGAACTGAATATTGATTAAGCAATTTATATCAATCGCTTTCACGCGCGTGTTGGTACTAAAAAAGAAAACAAACACGGTCGCACTTACATTTTCAAGGCGTGGGTCGTAGAGATGTAGTATGTACTAATGCACATTTACAGACTCCGGACTTCTACTGAGTACCTACTGAATTGTTGGATAGATAAATTTCAACAATACTTTGTCCAATCGAATTTGTTATTTCCAGTCGCAACAAAAACATCTTAAAAAGTAGATTATTATAACTTTTATTTCGAATTACAAGGAAACTGGTTAGATAGGCCAAAGAAGCAATAAGGCAGAACTATGTTATAAGTTCACACTTGTATAATAAAATAAATCAAAAACTTAATATTATACAGCTGAGTAGACATAAAGCTAAAGTTAAGACTAAAAAGTGGCTATTATCTACAACTAGATTACGAAAATACTGAAAACCTAATGACGTTAAATGTGTAATATGCTTTGACAAATACTATTCTCATACATACATATAAAATATCACACAAACACACACACACACACACGTACAGACGCACATATACACCACACACACACACACAAACACATACCCATACACACCAAGAAAAAAGTATAAATCTGATCTAATCTTGAAATTGCTGAACATATACTAACAGACACACACAAAGAAATCAAAGAGCTAACACAGATATATAATGCTCATGGCTTAGCACTATCTCCTGAGATACAGGCTTTCGCCTAGTTCAGGGGATAGGGTCAAAAATCTTTGTTTAATTCTCCATAACCACCACACACACTGTAATTGTGTTAGATATAATATAGAATTAATGCTGTCTGTTTATACTGTGAATACCTAAATATGTTATGTTGTACAATACTTTTAGTGGTGAGAAATAAACTACTTTATTTTTTTATTTCATTTATTATATAGGCCAAAGATCATATGAAATGTAAAATTTGCACACAATGTTGGTAGAGAGACCTTTATAGCTTTAACAGGGCAATCGAGTCACAATGACGCCCCAGTCAGAGAATGTATCATACCTAATCATCAAAACCAAACCCAATAACTTTTGAATGTTGATCTTCACGTCCATCAAAACATCGTAAAAGCAGGAAGTCGATCCCCTAATCACAAAGCCAAAGTTCCATAAACCAATATCTTCCATTACAATATGTTCCCGTGAATCCAAACTCGGAGGATCTCGACGGTATAGCGTGACAGGCAACCGGAAGCCACCCCATTATCTGTCCCGTCTCCAGGAAAACGTAAAAGGGATCCGAAAAGGAAAATATTATTAGAAAATTGAGGATAGAATATACTTCATTCTGCTAACAATTGTCGAAGTCTGGAGGATAGTTGCTAAAACATTTAATTATTGCGCCCTGTTCTTCTTATGCTTTGTAAATATTTATTTTGTTTTATTGTGTTTTTATAAGCATTTATTAAATTTGCAATATTCGTTGTCTGTTTGTTTTTCCGGTTCAAATATTGTGGTCAATTTTCTAAGCACTTGCGGCGTATCTGATTCAGCTGAAATTTGGTATACTTATGTAAGCTCGTTGACAATGCAAAAATATGGTACGATAGAGCTAATCTGATGGAGTCGGAATGTGGCCATAGGAACATGTGAACTATACGAGGAGGAATCAAAAAGTAGTGAGAATGAGAGAATATAATGACTATTGATAACTTAATTATTTATTTTTCTACATAGTTTCCGAGTCTCTCTACACACCGAGTCCAGCGCTTTTCCAAGGCTTCAATCCGTTTCACAAAAAAAGTTTTGTCTTGGTCCTGCAAAAAGCTCTCCACGGCATCCATCACCTCTTTATCGTCTTCGTACCTGTTTCCCCTTAAGTATTTTTTCAATTTGGGGAACAGATCAAAATCGCTAGCCGCCAGATCTGGTGAATAAGGGGGGTGGTCAACCAATTCGAAGCCAGCTTGCTGAATGGCAGCAATCGCAACTGCCGACCTGTGCGCGGGTGCGTTGTCGTTATGAAACAGCACGCCCCTTCGAAGTTTCCCTCTCCTTTTCTCTTTGATGGCATTCCTCAACTTGGGAATTAAAGCTGCATAATATTGGCCTGTAATAGTGGTTCCACGCTCCAGGTAATCAATCAACAATATTCCTTCCGAGTCCCAAAATATTGAGGCCATAACCTTGCCAGCCGATGCCACGACACGGGGTCTTTGAGGTCGTTCTTCGGGGTCGATGATGATGGGAGTTTCCATTGCGAAGATTGCTGTTTTGTCTCGGGATCAAAATGATGGACCCATGTTTCGTCCATTGTTACGAAACGAGACAAAAAGTTTTCAGAATCTTCTTGAAACTTGTCCAACAATATCTTCGAAATGTCAAGTCGATTTTGTTTCTGACTGTCGGTTAACATTCTCGGCACCCATCTTGCGGAGACTTTTCTCATATTCAAAGATTGTTTCAATATGGATTGAATACTTCCATATGAAATGCCCGTTTCTTGAATTAAGTATCGGTTGGTGTGTGTGAAGTCATTTTCTTGTGTGACTGACGTCGATGGACGGCCGCAACGATGTTCGTCTTCCTTGCTCGTTCTCCCTACTCGAAATTGAGAAGCCCACCTTGCGACAGTGGAATACGGCGGAGCAGACTCTCCTAATGTTGCCTCCAAATCGCAATGAATCTCTTGCGTCGTTAACTTTTTTAAACAGAGGTATTTAATAACGGCTCGCACTTCGTTTTTCTCCATTTTTAACAGACTTCAAAAAGGAGGAGGTTCTATGTTCGGTTGTATGTATGCTTATTTTTTTTTTTATGTATGTTCAGCGATATTTCCGTCAATTGTGGACCGATTTTGATATTTTTTTTTGCATTGGGTTCAGTATATCTCCAAGGTGGTCCCATATTAATTTTATTGACATTGGACCTTGGACTTAGAAGATACACCAGGGAACTCCTTAACGACAAACAATAGGCATGTGTAAATTGAGATATTATGGGTATTACGTCAATCCTATAGGTACCCTACTATAGAATAATTCACTGGTCACTTAAAATTGTAAAATAAAAATCTTTTATAAAAAAAGGTAAACCGACTTCAAAAAGCAAAAAAATAAATATTTGAAGTCGGTGCCAAGTAACCGACTGCACCAACCAGCACCGACTTCAAATATTTATTTTTTTCTCCATTTTGGAAAACACGTTCCGACACAAAGCAGACAAATGACTACATTCAGAAAAAAACAAAAGCGAATCGAAGATTTTTTTATTAATATTACAAATATGTATCTGAGCTATGCCTGCCAGTATTTTTTTTACCAAGCAGTATGTCGTTCTCACTACTTTTTGATCCCTCCTAGTACAACGTAACACCCTCGTGTTTAAGCTTGTTAGATTGGTATTGACGAGTACTTTACAACCAGTTAGTGTTCAGGGTCTCATGATGAAGCCAAAAGGTGTTCCATGGAAACACACAACTACTCAATATAACCTCACCGTGTTTGGGTTCTTGAGGACTCTTGGGACTTTAGACCCATATGGTGTCCAAGGTATGATGTTGTGTTTTTGCTATAAAGCCTTGTTTTTAAAATGGATTTTTAAATTAAAATTATTGTATGTTTAATTGTTCAATCTATCATCTTTGGCGCTGTATGTTCTGATGTTCTGTCGTTTCTATCTCGGTTCAGCAATATGACGGCTTAGCACGAACAGTATTGTCGTGATCCTATTGAGTTATAACCTATATTTCTCACACTAAAACATTACCAAATAAAGATTAACATGAAAGCTTGCTTTCTAGACAACGTTTCAATAACGTCAAATGGTTTATGGTTAGTCCTTGATGTAAGCTAGGACGCAAGGTGTATGCTAAAAACAACGTAAATAATTATGTACTTCGCCCATTACATATTAAACCTGTATTATATGTACACAACCAGTATTTGTAATAGACTTTATCCTTTAAATACACAAGACCAGGATTTATTTTTTATTTATTCTCGTGAAAAATTTCATTCAGTCAGAGACCTTTAATCCTCTTTCAACAGGCCAATGTCACGAACAAACTTAAAAAAAATACCTCACATAACTCATCACTCAAAGCAATTACATAAATACCGAAACCGAAATATGTGAAAAGAATCCACACCAGAGCCATTATTCAGTATGACCAAACGTGGCGCGTTACGATAACTTCGTGAAATGATTGCTTCCTATTATTGCGCCACCACCGCGCTCCCATCGCGCTGCGTCTGCTATGTGGCGAAACCTTTAGAGATTATGTCAAACCCATCGTTCCCCAAATAACAAATTATTCCGTATGCCACTAGAATGATAATTCACAATAATTTCACGCAGTTACCGTAACGCACCGCGTTACATATTTCGTCATGGCGAATAAGGGCTCAGATAACATATACTCGAAACATAAAAGCAAAAAGGTCGCCATTACCCCACCTACCACCCGACCGGAAAATATCGCGCACAGAAAAATTCAATAATATAAATTTGTAAGTATTCAACCTCCCGAGATAGCACGGACCATTTCTACGTCATTTGTCCCGAATATGTGGTAGGTAGGAAATGTTTCAGTGATCTATTGAGCGATAGAGCTCGTAGCGGCATGGCAGTGATTGCTACTTTGATTAAATTTTCACTGCGTATGCGAATTTCACACAGGCGATGATTTCTGATAAGGTAAAAACTATTATTACATAGTGTCACACTTGTTTACTACTATAGTAAAAATTAAGTATGATCATATTATGTTCGTACTAAGGACTCAGTGCAAAAACAAGACGTTATTATGGCGTTAGCGAGTTGATATGCCATATTTTAACACTGCAAATTTACGCGCTCACGCTATCTACTCTACTTGCTATCGTCGCGTTAATGTTAATATTTTCGTGCTAAGTCTTCTGCTAAACGATGACGCCCGATGAATTAGCACAAACATATTGACGTTAGCGTGCCGTTTTCGAGCTGATGTGCTATCCTTATCACGCTTTAACTTTAACACATAAAGATGAACGTGACAGCTCAATTTCCCGACAACGTTACTAATATCAAAATCGTTTGTGCCCATCCGAACAATATGCGATTCTAGCAACTATTGTGAAGAAAAATAGCAGGTGCTAGAAAGGAATAAAACAATTTCATATAATTTTTCACATGTTACTTGTGAAAATTTCCATGTCTACCTTGTGAAGGGTTCTCGCTGCGGTCGTAAAGGGTTTTTGATTTCGTCGTAAGGGGTTCTCGCTTCGGTCCTAACGGGGACTCGGGGTTCTAGTGAGTGAATTTTCTGACTGGTGACCGTTCAACATCCGTTCGCGTGGATAGAGAAGTATAATGGTATTTTATTATCGGCGAATTCTTTGTGTTTGAGTACATTTTATGATTTATTTCTGAGCCGTTATAATGCTAATTTGATGAGGGTATGTGCTTCACTTCACACGTCAGTTAACTGTTCGGTGACAACTTAGATTATAATTAATCTGCGGTTTGATTTTGTACTTTGGAATGACTATTTTATTTCAGACAATGCTTGTTTTATGGAGTCTAGAAGTAGTTCTTATGTTTGTTGTTAGTGATTTATGGCTATGAAGGGAGGCTTGCTTGCTTTTACTTCCTTGTAAGTTGTTTATATGCAAATAAAAATAGAATACCTCGACAATATCTTTTTGTTATCTTGAACTTTTAGAAACGTGTCATAATTCAGTTGAATCGAAAAATAGTAAATTGAAAATAATGTATCTCTAGTGACTATTTTAGTATTTAAACAAATCTGCGGATTGCCTTTGAAATGAAATCAATAATCAAAATCAAAACTTCTCTACATCGGCATTATAGCACTTTATGAGTATACGTCACATCGAATTTCCCAAAGTAATTGTAACTACACAATATCATATCTTGTAATTGACAAGTATTGCAACGCAGCGCATTGTATACGCTTCGTCCGCACTTGAGCCATCGACTCTTGACCCGAAAACCTTGTTCGTTTGTAGCCCAAAAAATAAATCCAATAATATATATTTGAAGAATTCTTGTCTGGCTGTGAAAGGAGGCAATTGTTGTCTTGATTTAGTGGACACTGTTCATGAAAGATTCAAAATTATGAAAAATTCAAATGTTTCGTCATGGCCGTGTGTGGGGGAGTGTAGGATAATCATGTCGACATTGGTTTTGTTCTGGATTGTTTTCCATTTATATTATAATTCTGAGACCTAAGCATGAAAACATTGACGTTAACGTGACGCTAGCGAGTTGCCGTGCCATCCTTGTCTCACTACAAACTTCCTAAATAAACATGAACATGACAGCACGATTACTCTCTAGCGTCACGCTAACGTTAAAGCTTTCGTGCTGAGCCCTGAGAAACAAATATCTATCCCGACCTTTTTCCTTGAAGGGGTTGACAGCAGTTTTATTAATATCCGTCATTCACCTTTTGCTGAAGTATATAGGTTTTTAATATAACATGGATTTTGCGATTTACCATAAAAAATACTATTAAACATAATAGTATTATAAGTGATCAAACGAACTTACCTGAAGTGAAGTTCGATCATTATTATACGAAGTCCTTCGTTCGAAGATATAAACATGCAGCAGCTCTCTCTACTCGCTTGGCAAGCCGCTAAATTTTTTAGAAACGTCAACGCCTCCTCTATGGTATCTGTGGACATAACCTCTGCGACCATTCCTTTTAGAAGTAGTACATTTCAACTTTACCAACGGGCAGGGCGGGTTGGGTACTTATATCTTCGAACGAAGGACTTCGTATAATAATGATCGAACTTCACTTCAGGTAAGTTCGTTTGATCACTTATTATACTGTGTCCTTCGTTCTCGATATAAACATGCAGCTGTTTAGAGCTATAAGGGTAAAGTTGAAGTATACCACATGAATGTCATTTTTAAGCGTGAGCTCTAAAACATAATATGTCATGAGTACATTTGTATAACACATTCCCGTTGTTTGCATTGCTATACAACACAAATACAACATATATATATATATATATATATATATATATACAGACGAGTATATATACACCTATATTGTTTCTTACAACCAGTCTGTCTAACTTATTCAAAATAAATTTATTTAATCAAATTCTATAACATGTTATGTTATATAGCGTAGATCCATCCCAACAAAATTCTTTAAAGCACCTGTTATAGCACACCTGTTGTCCTTAACTCATTACTACCGGGTAATAATAATCAATCATTACTTATCAAGATATCAGTGCATTCTCCATCTGTTATGTCTTCTATATAAAGATTTTTTTTTTTTTTTTTATAGATGTCCCTTTATATAACGAGAGTTGAGGAATTACCGATCCAGAACTTTGTTTATATGAAATTAATACCTTTATAATAATTCTTGTATCATAGAAAACCCTTCCGAAACGAACTATGAGAGTGGAGGAAGCCAGTAAGTAAAGAACCTGTTGGAACCCCGCACCCCCCCGCCTACCCCGCAAGGGGTCTGGCGTGACGATATAGATAGAGATCGATAGAAAACTCTTACTGTGTACTAGATCTAGAAACAAACTATATTAGTACCCAATCTATAACAATATAAGACAAATAAGACAGGGAAACCTGTTTCCCCACTAACGTGTCTTCCAAGTGGCATGTGGGGCTTTGTGTTTTTTTTTTTTTTTTTTTTTTTGTCAAATGTTCTCTTTTGTGAGTACAGTACCAGACAAAGGCTACCAATTCTATTGGTGATTATAAGGATGCTTTGCTATAATTACTTATTTAATTTATGATAAAGTATTTTCCTTTATGTCAAAGTTCGGTTATATTTAATGTTAGTTATATTTATAATCTTTAAAGATGCACATATACCAAAATTTTACATTTTTGTACTAGAGGCCTTTGTACTAATGTCCTTATCTAGAGCTATTCCTCACATAAGGCTATGTACCTTAATTATATGATCTCGCCCCCCCCCCCCCTCCCCCATTTTTGGGTTTGGAACGAAGGGCAGTGCTGATGTGTGGTAACCTAATTTAACCTGCCCCACTGTTAAACTATACTACTATTATTATTATATATTCCGAAACTATCCCGGATATCATTTTTATGTCCACCTAAATATTTATGTATCACTTAACAATTCGTTCTTGCGCAATAACGCCCGCGAACATTCATTTTTGGCAATACGATCGGGCCACCCCTGACCCGTTATATTGCTGATGAAAATTACACTCAAATTTACTAATTTAGTAATGACTTAAGTAGCGAATAAGTCACAGGCAACTAGACCAAACCACGGACTATAACTTTATGATATTGGGAATCCTATTCATAACTTAACTTTTTCATACCCTTAAATGCCACACTTCCTCTGCTTCTTTGTATGTGGTTGTTTTTTATAAGTAGCAACTGTAGTGAGTAACTTTTTAGTTAGTTCTAGATTTCCAACCGTGAGGATTGAGTGTCACTTAACTTATACATGTAGTACCTACGTATCATTCATATTTCATTTAATATCATAATAATATGTTTTGCGCCCTCGCCTACCCACTTGGGATCTGGCGTGGTCTTATAATTATTAATAAATAAATAATATCAAGTTCCCTAAGACTAAGGTTATTGCTGATACTACCTAATATTTATCATACCTGTGATAAAAATATACTTTTGATTATTCTTGTTTAAGATAATCTATACTTTTAAATATTGTAACTCAATATTTCATCAACTTCATCAACAATTTTTAAATAGGTATTATTATTAAGTCATTTGCATGACTTTATTTTCTTTTTATATATAGATACATTAATAAGATACATGTAACATGTGGATGTAATAATTTAAATGTAACAATATGAAAAATGCAAATTTTTTGTATGACATTTCCAATTCAATACTTTTACACTGAACCACCTTTAAATAAATTACAGCATGTATAGTGCTCTAAAACCACCTGTTTCCATAATAGTAGCAGGTTGTGTTTGTGTCATATCTCCGATATCCTAACTGTACCAGAAACATCACTGGTGCTCAATATAAATGTGCACATTCAAAACTAAACACAAACCTATTTTTTATAGTTATTAATTACTTGAATAATTTTATTTGATTATATATTATTAATTGATTAAAATATTATCAAACAAAAGTACAATAAAAACATCTAATTCTTCAATTCATGAATTGATGTATAATCTTTCCTCTGTGTGTCTCAAATTTCTAATGTATTAATTACACTATAAATGATGCAGGACGCAACCAAAAACCAAAACTATTGGACTCATTACCCAATAGAAAGCTGAATAGCTCCTAATAAATTTTTTATTAGTATATTTAATATGACTCTAATGTCTATTATTAGCATTGAGTTTCTTTGTGGGATAAGGATTATAGCACAGTTGTGATCATCCATCTTTAATTAAATTCTAATGAGAATGGCTATAAATTGTATATCAATTATTAAAAATTATGTTTCTAATAATAATGTTTCTATACATAATGTTAAATATATGTAGGACCAGATTTATTTAACCTTCACTTGTCTGGATTACTTGCAGTATTTGCACAAAACCCATAAAGTTATGTTTGCCGTTGAAGGCAGACAGACACACATTTTTATTAGTGTCATAGATACATTGTTACATACCAAAGTCAGTGAATACCTTTAGCCTCCAATATTATGGTTTATTTGTAACAGCCATGTTGTATTCCTGAATGTTTAACTGATTTTTTCAGTAACATAAAAAAAAACAAAACAAGCCTTTATGTAAAAAGCCTAGCAAGCTTTTCTTACCTCACATTCTCTGGTAGGAGACTTCCAATGTCCATTGTGATTTGTTTTTGGTGGGCTGATAGGTACACTGTAGGTACATTTATACATACATTTGTGGATAGATGTACATTTTTACACACCGGATGAGGATTGTTGTTCCATATTGGTTACAACACTGGTGGTTTCTTGAAATTTAAACTACTGCTTATGAATAGCTAGTTAAAATTCCATCTTGGTACTCCACTATATTAACCTTATTTAATACAAAATATATACTGCTGACCACAAAGGTTCTTATCCCAATCAATGTTTCATGACTGTATTGTTAGGACTCATCTTCCCTGGCTACCCTGCAAGGGGTCTGGGCTGATAATATTGATAATTATTAGTTTTATGTTAACTGGATAGACCAGGTATTTTATATTATATTTTAAGGATGTATGTGTGTAACACAAATTATTGTACAACTTGCCTGTCTCAGCATCGGTAGACTGTGATATTATATTTGGAATATTTCCACAATTCTGTTGCTTGTCAGTTATAACAGGCATTGTTATAAGTAGAGACTACTTTGGCTCATCTGTTTATAAACCCTGTTCAGGGATAAATATTGCAAGGTTTACCTTTTTAATACAAGTGCTCATAATATTGCACAATTCTTTGTGTAATAAGCTCCACTTTGGGCTATTTTAGGATTATTATACAAGTATGTCTAATAATGAAATCAATGCAAAACATTATGTTTCTGCAAAGGGGTGGCTTATGTTATTAATAATGTATTGTTATTCATAAATTCATAAACAATGTCCCTTTAGTTACCCTTTCAGAAAGTCTCCTTTAGGAGATATAATATCACAAATTGCTTATAGTTTATAGCAATAGTCTTTGTATTTACTGTTTAAGGTATGTATGTTGGGTAACATTTTAGTTTCTTACCATTGTAGAAATGTGAACTGCACAGGAGCACCTCATGGGTGAAACCTATGAGTAGTATGACCTTCAGCACATATCTCGTATGGGCCCCAAGTCTTGCGGATCACGCCGATGCATCTCGTACACCGCTCGTGTCCTTGAATTACCGTTAAGTCTTGCGGACCACGTCGATGCATCTCGTACATCGCCCGTGTCCTTAAATTGGCATCGATCCTTAACAATCATTATTGATTAATGTCCCCGCTAATTTCTCTCATTAGAGGTTTTACCTTGCCAATTTATAGACGGTTAATAATTGTTTGCAGGTATATTGCGTGTTAAACTGTTTTTACACGAAGAGGGACATGAGACTTCGTAAGTTTACTTTTCGAGTGAAGACTTTACTTTATAATAAAACTCACGTCTTCAAATATTCGATATTATTATACATAAACATGTTAAGCTGAAAACGCCACAATTAAACAACTATCAGTTGATCTTTTTGGAATGTACTTTTTTGTCAAGACGTAAATTATTTCTGAATTTGCCTATACGATGTTTTAAATTTATTTCACAACATCACTTGAGTATATAAAAACCTTTTGTTATATAATTTCACTGCTACGATTATTTGATTAAATTAAATGTCGACCAAAACTTTATTACAAGGCATCGGCTGCCACGCTAAAAGAAAGAATGGTCGCAGAGGTTATGTCCACAGATACCATAGAGGAGGCGTTGACGTTTCTAAAAAATTTAGCGGCTTGCCAAGCGAGTAGAGAGAGCTGCTGCATGTTTATATCGAGAACGAAGGACACAGTATAATTATATAATGTGAGAGATGATGAAGCGAGAGGTTTGTACGGAAAGATCTTGTTAGTGATCTGACAAGGTATCTGTCGTGATGCTATCATGACTATCGCAAGATATGATTTAAGACATTCACGACGGAATAAATAAAAAAAACACCTTAGCGCATATATGCTTAAGAGGGAGTAGCGGAAGTTTACTGCTTACACCCTCGTTTGGCCTACGATGTTCGATCCCAATGTAATACGGGTAATGCACAATGTCATTTATAAAATCTATCTATCTATATAATCACGCCAGGTCCCTTGCGGAGTAATAATTTCTAATGTAACGCATACTTATCTTCTTTTGAAATGGTTATTCAATCAATACTATTTATATAATATCAATACTATAAACAATTTCAGTTACACCAAGGACTTACAACAATCACACACAACTTTTTTAAAAATTCAAACAGATGTAATATTTATCACGTTCCTAAATGCTTTATCCCTGAAAAAGTAATATCAACATCATATCTCAATTTAGAAGTAACCGAAGGACGATTTACCAAACAAGAAAACAAAACAGCCAACCTTGATGGAGTCAATGTGTCAATGTGGATAGATGGCGCCATCAATCATACCGTATAGAGCTGATGGTTTAGCACAAATAGATTGTCTTTAGCGTAACGCTAACGAGTTGATCTGCTATCCTTTTCACACTACCGATTTACTAAATAAAGATAACCGAGACAGTACGCTTTCTTAAAAACGGTTCGCTAACAACAACCTGTTCGTGCTAAGCCCACGTTCGAGATATATTATCCTGGTAAACTTACTGTTACTTCTATTTGTTTTAAAAACGATTCACGGTTACTGTTTAACGGTATATCAATTTTAATTTATTAATTACAGTTTTTTTCATATAAACGCCTGTGATTCAGTGTACGTGTAGCTTTCGTTGAAGGAACTTACACAACAGTAAATTTGGAATAAATTTTAGTGACTCAATTTTGTCAATTTTGGAGTATAATAATATTGTTAAGAAACAGCCCCACCGTTGGGCACGGGCCTCCTTTCAAAGTGAGAGGGTTTAGGCCATAGTTCACCACGCTGGCCCACTTCGAACGTCGTTGGCGAACTTCACACACCTTCGAGGAATGCTTAGGCATGCAGGTTTCCTCACGATGTTTTCCTTCACCGTTATAGCAAGTAATAGTTAATTTTTGATACGCACAAGCTTTCGAAAATAGAAAGGTTCGTGCCTAGGTTTGAACCCCACCCCTTTGACTTTGCAGTCTAATGGTATAACCACTAGGCTATCACTGCTTTTGTTCATTCAGAACTTTACTATTTGAAAATTGACGATGGTTTGGAAAGAATAAAAAGAAAAGAACAAAACAGAACGTATCAGGTAGCGGATTACCTTGATGTAATCAATAAGGACCGACTGCGCCATCAATCATAGCGTATAGAGCTGGCCAGTGAATGCTTTAATCGATACATTATCTTGGTGAATACGCGGCTATATTTCTTTGTTTTAAAATTACTATTTATTAGTTTGATTACAAATGACTCTAGTTGACGATTCAATTATACCGATTTTTTAAACGTACCTCCACACTAGGATTTATTCCTGTTTGATGGACGATTTAGCGCAGTGGTTAAGAGCTTAAGCCGCTTCGCCCACAGTGTCTTATAGTCGCGGGAGCGATTCCCGCACGGGACAAATCTTTGTGTGATCCACAATTATTTGTTTTGGTCAAGGTATTTTCTTTTTTTAAAAAAAACGTAGCTAGTACACTAGTATTTATTCCTGTGCCGTGGGTTCGTTTACATACATGAAAATTCACATACACAAATACCCAGACCGGAACAAATAATTGTGAACACACCAATATTTGTCCCGTGCGGGAATCGCACCCACGACTTTGAGACACAGTTGGCGGAGCGGCTTAAGCTCTTAACCACTGCGCTAAATCGTCCGTCAAATTTGTGTGTGAATTTTTATGTTTGTAAACGCACCTACGACACACGAGTTTAACATAGTGTGAGCCAAAGTTTTTTTAAAAAAAGATCCAGTAATTAGTATAATTAAATCCAAAACCAAGCATAACACTGCAAGATCTCAAGACACCTTGACCTCATTCTGCATGGAACGGACCCACAAAAATAATAAACAAGTTGGAGGGTACCCCGGCACAACCATGTTTTTGGACGTCCAACACCTCAACCCTTCCCGTGACCATGGGTGCAGCAAAGCACTCGAAACTTGGGACTCGGGAACTTCAAAATCAAAAATAAACCGCGATAAAATCCGAAAAATACTTTTATTTCATTGTAATATTCGCGTAAATCTAAGAACTCAATATATTAAATGAATATGCAAACCTAACAGTGACATAAATCATTAATAAAAATCTCGCGAAGCCGTTCTAGTACAGGTCGCTTGCATGCCAGAAAAATAAGTATTGTATAGTGGAATAGCGTGTGAGAGGTGTCATTGATTATCACATGCGAGTTCGCGCGAGCACATCTACAAGCAGGCGATTGTCGTCTGTATCACTGGAAGAATACCCTACAATTTTAAATGTTTAATAATGTGCTCTTCTTGAATGTTAAAAATGCAAGTACGTGTAAGCAAGACGCTGTCGTTTTGACACCGGCCAGCAAATAAGGCATAATTTTAGCCTGCCTGTCTAGTGGCATATAATGTGCTTGACAATTACGATCTTCTAGATTAAGATCTTAAGTCGGACGAAGTTTAATTTTTTTGTATCAAAACATTCCAAGTATCAAGTACAGTACAACTCTGCTACACGTACTCGGGAATATAAGCGTGGTAGAATTTTTCAAGCAATCATGAGGATGTTTGCGTAAAAATTTACAAAAGCTCTAATCGCTTGCAAATTGCTGGATCCCAGTCAATATTAGACAACCAATCATAGATCAGTCTACCTACTTACAAAGTAAATTTTAAAAGCAAGCTTAAAAAGGAGTAGACATACGATTTTAAGGCGAATCTTCACCCTTTCTTAAAAGTCGACTACGATTCTCATTCGTCATAATCAAAAATTAAATCTGACTCTTTGGAAATTAAGACATTTAATCTCACTTGATTTAGAACTCGAACTTCTTGACAATCCTCGATAATTAATAACTTAGACTACAAAGTTTTCTCTGATTCATTTACTTGCTAAGTTTATCAGTTTCCTAAGTTATGATGAATATATTTTACCTAAATATTCTACGAAGCTGCTTTAGGATAAAACTTCTTGATAAATTATTTATTGTAAAGAATTGTTATTTCAGCAACATACATACGATAGTGATTTTAAAACTGACGAACGATTTAGCACAGTGGTTAAGAGCTTGAGCCGCTCCGCCCACTGTGACTAATAGTCGCGGGTTCGATTCCCGCACGGGACAAATCTTTGTGTGATCCATAATTATTTGTTTCGGTCTGGGTATTTGTGTATGTGAATTTTCATATTTGTAAACGCACCCACGACACAGAAATTAATCCTAGTGTGGAGCAACGTTTTTTTTAAAAAACCAACAAACAAAAATTCTGGTACCAGTTTATCAATATTTAGTTGTAAGTAAAGTGCAATGTTTTTTTAAGAATACACTAACCAGGAATGATTCGACTAGTTGAGCATATAATATTCTTTTAATATTGTTATGATTGTGTTATATTTATATATTTTATTATGTTGTAGTTACAGAGGATATTTTATTTTGATTTTATTAGTAGCAACTGTTATTATGACTCGTAATTGAAAACAATGTTTTTTTCTTATTTTTATATTGAACTACAACTTTGGGCCTAAGTTGGTGTCCATAAATACATAATTACATGGTGTAATAATTCCTGATTAAAAAGTTAATAACAACAGGTTCCATAAGCTCAGAGTTGCTCAGCAAGCTATGGAAAGAGCTATGCGCGGCGTTTTTCTACGTGATCAAACCAGGAATGAGGAGATTCGTAGAAGAACCAAGGTCACCGACATAGCCCTCAGGATTAGCAAGCTGAAGTGGCAATAGGCGGGCCACATAGCGCGAAGATCGGACGGGCGTTGGGGCAGAAAGATGCTAGAGTAGAGACCACGTATTGGCAAGCGCAGCGTAGGACGACCGCCTGCTAGATGGACCGACGATCTTGTAAAAATCTCAGTAAGTCGTTGGATGTAGGTGGTATCCGACCGGTTACGCTGGAAAGCGATAGGGGTGGCCTATGTTCAGCAGTGGACAAGTATAGGCTGAGATGACGATGATAAAAAGGTTATTAATTTTGTAATGTCATATTATATTTTTTGTTGCAGCCATGGATAACTACGGAGTTGTTTCTAGGGGTAAAATTAATCTAATATACTTTTATTACGAGGACAATTTAAATTCATGAATGCTTTAATTTATAATTTCTGTTGCAGTCATGGATAACTCCGTAGCTAAATGTACTTTTGAAACAATTGAAGTCTTCTTTTTTACAAAGAAAATTAAAGCTATATCATTTTTACAGCCACTAAAAATATTAAAACAGCTTACACTTAATAACTGAGGCTTTAAAAATTTCCTTATCGTAACATTAACAAGTAACAAATAGGGGGCTACGCCAAGTTAATTTACGTTCTATATTGTGCCTCACTAATAAACACGCCATTAAAATTCCCTAAACGACAACGTAGGTATTTACGAAATATGTTTTTATAAAAGAATAAATACAAGAATTTTACGAGGGCCCCTTTCGACGGATTTCCTGTGAAATGTTATTGTATCGCTAAGTTTGTATTGTGATTTTAAAAATTCGTAACGATACGACCCTCGGGGAGAATAACCCGTACCTTTCTCCTCACTGGGGTGGCATTTAACTTGGCAGTGCATGTACGAAAATGTATAAAGTGAAAAAATATGATATGTAACGGTGTGTGTTAAGGTATTTGTCCAGCGATACAAGCTGTGCTTTGTGCGGGCATCTGTAAAATGTTTTATTTTTAAGCTATTTTTTGGTAAATAATCTATTACATACTGAGTTCTTAGATTTACGCGAATATTGCACATGAATACTAAACATCCTAATTTTAATAGAGAAGATAGCTGGGTGCTTCCATCGACTTGGGATCCGGTTATTAATATAATCAAATCCAAAACCAAGCATAACACTGCAAGACCTCAAGACACCGTGAGCTCATTCTGCGTAGATCGTACCAACAAAAATAATTAAGAAGTGTGAGGTTACCCCGGAACAACTATGCCTAACTATTTTGGACGTCTAACACCTCAGTCCCTCCCGTGACCATGGGTGCTGCAAAGCACTCGATACGTCGGGAACTCAAAAATCAAAATAAACCGCTATAAAATCCGAAAAATAGTTTTATTTCAAATAAACTATTCTCATTTTCTTATTAAAATGCATCAAGATCTTTTAATGCATCAATATCTTTTTAGGCTTTTGTCCTGCAGCAGACATATAGTGCGACAAGGATATTTTGGCCCGTGGATGACATTAACAGGGGCCGTTGGTGTGAAATTAGGGTTATCATTTAGTAAAACTTTTCAACTTCCAGGGTAATATTTCGACCGGTGGCTGCATGGTTACTAATTAAAAAAGAACTTGGGTAAATTTCATAGCAAAAGGCAACTTTGCGACTGTCATAAAGTGACATTTCAGTTGATGACAGCGTTAGTTCCAAATTTGGCCGTGGCCAAAATATCCTAGAGATGTAAGCAAAAATGTTTTGACACTACTTGAGCGGAGGTGCAATATGTATGAAGCCACCAATAAAACACTTGTAATATATCGTTATCAAAATACCTTTACTCTCGAACATTAATTCCGTGTGGGTACAAGATACACTTTTTAACAAATCCTCGACACGTCTGCTCTGTTCGAGCGCTCAAATCCAACTAACTTAAAAATGTCCGGTCTCATAAAATTATATTCGTATTTGAGTCAAATCAGATACAGTTTAAAATCAGGGTTAACGTTAAGCAACAAATCAAATGAAGTACTATTTATTTTCTTTATCAATTCAAAGTCAGACGAAATACTCTTAAAATTCAAATAAATTATTTGTAACCGGAAATCGTGACATATGTGGGTACTTAATGTGAACAAAAAGACATCGTTTATGTTTAAATAACGTTATTTAAATCATAATGAAACCAGAACGAATGCAACGATGTGCTGGAGCAAGTGAATAAGTTTGTATATCTTGGATGCGCCTTCGCGTAAGGATGGGAAATACACCGCTGATATAGAGAGAAGAGTGAATGCACGGAATACAGTGAATGGTGCGATGGGAAGGCTACTTGGGAGCCGGCACTTAAGCCAAAAGGCACAGCTGGCCATGCATAACGGAGTGCTTGTCCCAACGCTGTTATATGGCAGTGAGAGTTGGGTATGTAAGAAGAAGAACGAAAGTAGGATAAATGCAGTCGAAATGCGATCTCTGCGGAAGATGTGCGGAGTCACGCTGACCGACTGTATTCGCAACAGTGTAGTAAGAAAGCGAGTAGGTATAAAAGATAGTATCGGTATAAAGTTGAGAAAGGGTATGCTCCGTTGGTTCGGGCATATAGAAAGAATGTCAGAAGAAAGAATGACAAAACCGATATACAAAGCGAAAGTGGAAGGATGTAGGTACCGGGGAAGACCTAGACTATCTTACCATGACCAAATAGACCGTGTCTTATCTGAAGGGCAAGTCAAGAGTCTCCGTAACCTGCGAGTGTGTATGAGACGAACTATGAGAGTGGAGGAAGCCAGAGAAGTATTTATGGAAAAAACCTGTTGGAACTCTGTACTCTCTGCCTACCCCGCAAGGGATATGGCATGATGATATATATATAGATAGATAATGAAATTTCGAGAAAGAATTTCGTTGGTATACTCCATACTACCCATTGCGTATTTACTCGCTGCCCTGGGCCCGTTGTCGCTTTGACCGACTAAACTCGTAACGTGGCACGTTACAATAACTTCGTGAAATGATCATTTAAGATTATTTTCGCCGCATAGCCGACGCAGCGCGACGGGAGCGCGACTGTGGCGCGGCTTGGGTAGTTGTAATGTACTGAAGTGTACGGAAGACACCACACAGCGCAGCCCCGCTCGGCGCTGCGGCTATATTTGTCCAAACCTTTAAGAGTACTCCAGTCTCTGCTGCCAGTCTGCTCTGGAACCAGTCTATTCTTACGTGGTATACAGAATACAGTTGTATTCGTGAAAGAATCGTGTAGTTACACGATTCTTCTCGACGCCTCGCTAATGTCACCCTAACGTCAATATTTTTGTATTAAGTTCCCTGACCATTTAGTACACCAAGACGTACCCCACTCTTTCTCTTAATCAGTTACAGTGCACGAATGCTATGTTCTGCTAGTCTGTTAGTTGTATCGTTACATATGTATAGGAAGACGTCAAGATTTGTATAACCATAGAACTAAACATTATTGCACACTTGGCCGAAACAACCTATACCTGTCTATCTATATCATCACGCCAGATCCTTTGCGGGGTAGGCAGAGAGTAATAGGTTCTTTTCTTACATACCTCTCTGGCTTCCTCCACCCTCATAGTTCATCTCATACACTCTCGCTGGTTACGGAGACTCTTGAGTTGTCCTTCAGATAAGACACGACTATACAACACACCGTCACTCCTATATTCCCCAGAGGGGGTGGCAGAGGTGTACTGAGTACACCCACGTTTCGCCGACGATGTTAGGTCCCATGTAATAGGGGGCGAGCCTATTGCCATATACCGGGCACAATTCCAGACTCCGAACTCATACTGGGAATTTTTCGTTAGAAAAACTACATTTGTCCGACCTAGGATTTGAACCCAGGACCTCGTGATCACAAAGCGATGCGCTTTGCCACCAGACCAAAGAGGCAGTCACTATCTAATCTAATTATTACAATACAATTGTTGTTACAAATTATTGGTTTTAAAGGACGGATGGCTTGGTCAAGTGGTTAAAGGCTGTCGTATTGCCCACTGGATCTAATAGTTGCGGGTTCGATTCCCGCACGGGACCAATTTTTGTGTGACCCACAAATATTTGTTTAGGTTTGAGTTTTTGTGTATCCACGACACAGGAATAATTCCTAAGGTGGGGTTACGCAGTTTTTTTTAAATGAAAAAAAAACACACCGTCACGCCTATATTCCCCAGAGGGAGTGGCAGAGGTGTACTGAGTACACCCACGTTTCGCCGACGATGTTATTATTTTTTAAAAAGTGTTTTTTTTTAACTCATTATTCCCCCCCCCCCCCCCCCCCCTATAGATAAAGTACTATGATAAATTAGAAACTCCTACACTAGTTCTATCCTACAACACTTCAAATATTTCGAAAGGAATCCGAATCAAATATCTACTCCCAGACTCACACAAGTATCTATAGACATTTAATAACTTAGTCTTAAGTACTGAGTTCTTAGATTTACGCGAATATTACACATGAAATAAAACTATTTTACGGATTTTATCGCGGTTTATTTTTTGATTTTTGTTCCCGACGTTTCGAGTGCTTTGCAGCACCCATGATCACGGGAGGGACTGAGGTGTTAGACGTCCAAAAGGCATAGTTGTTCCGGGGTACCCTCAAACTTCTTAATTATTTTTGTTGTATGTATTAAAATCCGTAAAATAGTTTTATTTCATGTGTAATATTCGCGTAAATCTAAGAACTCAGTATGTGAACCAGTACAGACTGGAAATTGCAAATAAAATACGCCGGTTAGAAGATCTCAAGACTAAGCGCGCAAGATTTACAACATCCCTAAATTTCTTGAAGAGATGCAGATACCACAATCTCATTCCTACGTGTGTCAAGATATCCACCAAGAAAGGCATACGAGGAAGCGCTAAGATCCTAAACCAGGCAAGTAAAAAGTTGTTACGGACGGTGATTCATCAGACGCGTTCCGATCTACACCACCTCAGCAGAAATATAGAAATTTCATCCAATGAATTAAAGACAGTGTTAACTACATTTGATTTTAATAAATGCATTGATATCTTAAATAAGCGTGAAACATCTAAATATAATGAATGCAAAAATAACCACATACTAAAATATAATAAATTAACAACTAAATCAAATGTCAAGAACAAATCATTACGGTGTAACGAAACGCAACCGTGCACCATAGACAACGAATCACGCGCAGTCATCAATCTGTCAAAACAAACATTGGATGAAAACATCGTAAAGGTCCTATCTAAAGGTTTAAATTATGCTCTAACACCTCGAAGGATACCGTATGAGGAAATTATCAGCGCCGTTGAAGACGTCCTATCCAAAAATAGTATAGGGAGGGAAGATTCGGAGGCAATACGTCAGGATGTCTCATCCATAATACGTCGAAGTTCAGTGCCCAAACTAAATCTTCCTAAAAATCAATATTTAGCGTTGAAAACTTTACGCAATAGAAAGGATATTACTGTTCTCCGCGCGGATAAAGGAAATGCTACGGTAATTATGGATACGTCAGATTACAATATCAAGATACAAGAACTCTTATCGGATGTAAACACATACAAAAAGGTCAAGACAGACCCAACCACCAATATATTAAAACAAACAAGTGATTTAATGAAGAAGTACTCCGAAACATTGAATCTGGACGTCAAATCGCTAATACCTTCGTGCGCAAAACCACCACAGTTGTATGGGCTCCCAAAAATTCATAAACCGAATGCTCCCCTACGTCTAATCGTGAGCCAAATCGACACACTAACCTACAGATTGGCTCAGCACGTAGCGAAAGTGCTCTCGCCACTCAAAGGACACACAAGAGCACATGTTAAGGATTCATACCATTTTGTTAGTGAGATCAAAAATCTACATCTTACTGACAATCAAACTATGGTCAGTTTCGATGTCCAGTCATTATTTACATGCCTACCTGTACAAGACTGTGTCGAAATTGTAGAAAGGAAACTAGCGGAGAACAACATGCCAGCGGAATACTCAGAACTATTGAGACTTACTGCCCACTGCCTTACATCTGGCTACTTATTGTGGAAGGAGCAGTTCTACAAGCAAGTAGATGGCGTGGCGATGGGCTCCCCTGTATCTCCCATTGTTGCCGATATATTCATGGAAGACTTTGAGGAGACAGCCCTTCGTACCTCACCTGTAAAGCCAAGTTTCTACAAGCGGTACGTAGATGATACTTTCACAATATTACCATCTGACAAAATCGATGTATTCCTACATCATCTTAACTCCATTAACCCTAAAATTCAGTTTACAATGGAGTTGGAGGCAAACAACTCGCTAGCTTTCCTAGATGTGTTAGTAATCCGTAACCCCAACAACACCTTAAGCCATACGGTTTATAGAAAAAAGACCCATACTGATAGGTACTTAAACGGTGAATCTCACCACCATCCAACACAGTTAGCTACCGTGGGTAAATCTTTGTTTCAGAGAGCACAAGGGATCTGTGCCAAGAAACATCTGGCTGCCGAGCTTCAACATGTCAAGCAAGTTCTGCACGACAATAAGCTTCGAGTCCCACGCCAACGTCACAGTGACCGAGTGAAACCAGCCACAGTCGAGCGTCTCTCTGCAGTACTACCTTACATGAGGGGAGTCACGGACAAGATTGGCTACATCTTGAAGCGTGCTTCAATTAAAACATTTTTTAAGCCGCCGAAGAAGATCAGTCAATTTTTACCATCTGTCAAGTGTCAGATCCCTCTACAAGATGCAGGAGTATACAAGCTTGATTGTGAATGTGGTCTCTCTTATATAGGACAAACAAAAAGACCGGTAAAAACTCGGGTTAAAGAACACGTAGCTGACCTAAAACACCGTCGCTCAAAGAAGTCTGCAGTCTGTAAACATGTCCTTGACCGCACCCGCCATAACATCAGATTTGATAGACCACAAATTCTCGTGAAAGAACACCGATACCTACCAAGGATGGTTCGCGAGGCTATTGAAATTAAATAACATCCTAATTTCAATAGAGAAGATGTCTGGGTGCTTCCATCGACTTGGGATCCGGTAATTAATATAATCAAATCCAAAACCAAGCATAACACTGCAAGACCTCAAGACTCCGTGAGCTCATTCTGCGTAGATCGGACCAACAAAAATAATTATGAAGTTTGAGGGTACCCCGGAACAACTATGCCTTTTGGACGTCTAACACCTCAGTCCCTCCTGTGACCATGGGTGCTGCAAAGCACTCGAAACGTCGGGAACTAAAAATCAAAAAATAAACCGCGATAAAATCCGTAAAATAGTTTTATTTAGTCTTAAGTATATAGTATTTACTTAGCCGAGTAATGTCATGTGTTCAAAATTCTATACACAACTAACTTTTGACATTTCTCACTTTTGACAGTTTCTCAACTATAGAATAAAAATTAGGTACGTTTTTCTTTTTTAAAAAAATTATAGCCCCACACTAGGATTTATTCATGTGTCGTGGGTGCGTTTACAAACATGAAAATTCACAAACACTAATACCCAGACCGAAACAAATAAATGTGAATCACACAAAGATTTGTCTCGTGTGCGAATCGAACCCGCGACTATTACACACAATGGGTGGATCGGGTTAAGCTCTTAACCACTGCACTAAGCCGTCCGTCAAATGTACTAAATATGTACTTCAGTAAAAGTACCTACTAACGGCCGGTTCCTATATTCAACTCAAGGTTAGATTTGCTTACTGTCTGTAGAATTTTGACAGATTTTCTATACAAAATATGTCAAAATTCTATCCGTAGTAGGCAAATCTAACCATGAGTTGAATATAAGAATCCGCTGTTAGACATGTTTAAAGATCTATCTATATCATCACGCCAGATCCCTTGTGGGGTAGGCAGAGAGTACAGAGTTCCAACAGGTTCTTTCCTTACATATCTCTCTGGCTTTCTCCACGTTCATAGTTTGTCTCATACACGCGCACCGATTACGGAGATTCTTGACTTATCCTTCAGATAAGATACGGTCTATTTAATCATGGTAAGTACTGGTTAATAGTCTAGGTCTTCCCCGGTACCTGCATCCACTTTCGCATTGTATATCTGTTTTGTCATTCTTTCTTCTGACATATATCAAAACGGGTGTAAAGCTTATCTAGACTGAGCATTGCTAACAAAAGTGGCGTTAATAACGGCCTCAGTTTCGCGCTGTGTGATGCCAGTGCTCGCCCTCTTATCCGGTGAAACTGTAAAGGCCCCGCGGCCGACAGCCAGCCATTCACACACACGCGAGTGTTGATTTTCGAAAATTTGTTTAAAACTTGTCAGTGTGTGCATGTGCATACTAGAATTTATCTACTATATGGGTAGACACATTTTATGCCGTTTCCGCACGCACTATGCCACACCTAAAAACCCTAACTTTAGCACTCAATATACTATAACAAAGGTAGTCATAAAAATTCCACCTCATCAGTGATTCGTACGTTTGTGTCCCATAAATACCAGTAACAGCTATTCCTAATAGCTATTGCGGTCTATTTTAGTTACCAGCTAATTCCTCCGCCACTAAACTAGGTATTAAAGGTGGAATCTGAGCTGTAAAATTTTATTGCCAGCGATCATATGTGCCGCCGCACCTGACCTTCAGAACTACTTCTATTGATGAAATGGTACAAAAATATCTTTCAATACGTTTCTAAGGTGGTGGGAATTTCGACAATAAATCGCTTAAGTACTGGTTTTTTTGTTAATAAATGTACCTTTACACTTTGTATTATTATATATATATATATATCAAACATAAAACAGACATATGCAAATTTCCAGACCGAAAGAAACATTTGTGAGTCGAATCACGTATTTTTTTTCTTGCGGGAAACAACACCAACACAAGCCAATCCAGTAACTGGAGTAATTATGGAAAACTTTGTAGGTACATGGACTTTGAAAATGATCTTATAAATATGGTAGTTATATATTTACTGAGTTCTTAGGTTTACGCGAATATTACACATTAAATAAAACTATTTTACGGATTTTATCGCGGTCTATTTTTGATTTTTAGTTCCCGACGTTTCGAGTGCTTTGCAGCACCCATGGTCACGGGAGGGACTGAGGTGTCAGACATCCAAAAAGGCATAGTTGTTCCGGGGTACCCTAAAACTTCTTAATTATTTTTGTTGGTCCGATCTACGCAGAATGAACTCACGGTGTCTTGAGGTCTTGCAGTGTTATGCTTGGTTTTGGATTTGATTATATTAATTACCGGATCCCAAGTCGATGGAAGCACCCAGCCATCTTCTCTATTGAAATTAGGCTGTTTTTTTTAATTTTAACAGCCTCGCGGTCCATCCTTGGTAGGAATCGGTGTTCTTTCACGAGAATTTGTGGTCTATCAAATCTGATGTTACGGCGGGTGCGGTCAAGGACATGTTCACAGACTGCAGACTTCTTTGAGGGACGAGATATATATTTAGTAATAGTGGTAAAACTTTATTAGATGGATTTTTAAATACACGTAACATACATTTTTGGGTTGATCCGCGACCAGAGGGCTTAGTACGAAAACTTGGACGAGTGTGATATGTAGTGGCGTGCATAATGTACATATGTATAGGCAATTAAACAGTACCTACCAGCCTACTCTAGTATCATATACTAAATGTAGGTCATTATCATCATCATCTTAGCCTAAACGTGCTGAACATAGGCCTCCTCGATCGCTCTCCAGCGCAAGGAGTCTGATGCCACCTGCATTCCACGACTTCCTGCGATCTTCACTAGATTGTCGGTCCATCTGGCAGGCGGCCGTCCCACGCTGTGCTTGCCAATACATGGTCTCTACTTTAGAATCTTTTTGCCCCAACGCTCATCCGATCTTCGCGCTATGAGGCCCATCTATTGTACTTCGGCTTACTAATCCTATGGGCTTTGTCAGATGCCTTGGTTTTTCTACCAATCTCCTCATTCCTGATTCGATCACGTAGAGAAACGCCTAGCATAGCTTGTTCCATAGTTTGCTGAGGAACTCTGAGCTGTTTTATGAGCTGAACATGGGCCTCCCCAATCGGTCTCCAGTGCAACCGATCCGATGGAGGACCTGCATCCAACGAATTCGAATGCCATCCTAAATATAGTTATATGTTTTTAATTACTATTAAGTAAGTATGATGATTCATATTATTTTATTTGTAGAGGTATAATTAAAACTAGTGTAATGGCATTATTATCAGGTAGGCAATGTGAAATGCAAGCCACTAGTAGCAAGGATGGCATATCAACCAAATATCAACTCGCTAGCCTCACTCTAAATTCAATATTTTTGTGCCAAGCTCTCTGGTTCTATAAAACGTCCTTTTCAACTCTTAAAACAAGGCTAAAAGTCGAAATGATAAAACTCTGAATAACGCATATATGAACTTGAAATTACTACAGTAAATGATCTTTTAGAACTTCAACTAATAAAATATATGCATAAAAAATCTCATTCATCAACAATTTATTTTAAACAAAGCATCGCGTATTTTCTCGTTTAACACGCAGAAATTAATTTTAAAATTTTACAAGCGTAATTAACTGGTAGAACTGTTCAGGTCACCGCTTAAACCCCTCGGAGTATAACGATAACCTAACAATGCCCGCCTGGACCCGTATTCTCTATGACCTATCAACACGTAACGCGGCGCGTTACGTTAATCATCTGAAATAATCGTTTAGTGGTACTTCTGTGCAATTTAGACAGTGGTGAGCATTGCATATAGACGATTAAGTCGTGCCTACCTCAGTGTAATATATTGAATATTTAATTATTTTAATTATACGTTATTAAATATTATACTTAATAATCACGCCAGATCCCTTGCGAGGTAGGCAGAGCTCCAATAGGTTCTTTTCTTACAGACCTATCTGGCTTCCTCCACTCTCATAGTTCGTCTCATACACGCTCGCCGGTTACGGAGTTTTGACTTACCCTTCAGAAAAGACACGGTCTATTTGGTCAAGATAAGATAGTCTTAGTCTTCCCCGGTACCTACATCCTTTCGCTTTCGCATTGTATATCTGTTTTGTCATTCTTTCTTCCGACATTCTTTCTATATGCCCGAACCAACGGAGCATACCCTTAATCATCTTTACGCTTATGATTGACATTATTTTATGTATTTAGTAATATTTAAAAGTAGGCTAATGGAAATCTACCACGAAGTAGTGATAGCCTAGTAGTTTGACCTTTGGACTGCAAATTCAGACGTCTCGGGTTCAACCCAGTCACGCTACTCTGTCTTTTCGAAAAACGTGTGCGTATTAAAAATTAATTATCACTTACTTTAACGGTAAAGGAAAACGTCGTGAGGAAACCTGCATGCCTAAGAGTTTCTCAAAGGTTTGTGAAGTTCGCCAACATGCACTGTTCCAGCGTGGAGGACTATGGCCTAAACCCTCTCAGTTTGAAAGGAGGCTCGTGCCCAGCAGTGGAAAAGTTTTTTAACAGGGCTATTATTATTAATATTGATGAAAATCTGTGCACAAAATAGAAGCTGCTCAACGGGCCATGGAGCGTCCTATGTTAGGCATCACACTGAGCGATCGCGTCAGAAATACGGAGATCCGTAAAAGAACTAAAGTGGAAGACGTCGGACGCCGTATATTTCTGATATGTATGTCGATCTCAGGGGAATCTTAATATATTCTCGGAGCACAATGAAAACACAGTAGTACGTTACAACGTCTAATTAGCAAGAGAGAGGGTAGACATTTTTCATGTTCTAATATCTAAACTTACGAACTACCCACATATATTACACCTTCACCCTTAATTTAGTACATACAATAATTAATTAACCTCCTGACCATATCTTACTACCGGTCTCCTAATTCGCTTGAGAGGTACCACTGGTGGCTCGGTGGAGTTTGTATCTACCCTATCATTATCACTACCGTCAACCCCTGCTTCCTCTTCCGCCTCTGCATTACCACTCGGTGGGTCGTTCTCCTCTGGTTTAGTCTGTGTCATAATGGGTACCTTAATGGGTATGATATTTCTTTTTTTTATTTGGTCTAAATGTCTTTTAACCGGTGGGCCATTTTCCCTACCTACCACAAAATGACGGGACCCTACTTTATTTTGTACGCGGCCGGGTAACCACGTGTTTCTTCCCCCATAGTCTCTCAGCAAAACCTCTTCTCCTACGCTAACCGTTCTTTCCTTCCCCCTTTTATAAAAACCTTGTTTCTGTTGGGCGTTATGTACTTTGTCTTCTCTCGTTCTGTCCGCCTTTAACAGATCCAATCTTGATCTAAGTGACCTGTGCTGCAACAACATAGCTGGTGATGAACCCGTCGTGTTATGAGTTACGTTCCTGTACGCCATCAAATATGTCTGTAGTGCTGCATCCAGATCCACCCCATCTCTCATTGACTTCCTAATGGCACGCTTGCATAATTTGACGGCTCCTTCCGCTGCACCATTTGATGAAGGATGATACACCGCGGTGAACGTCAATGTTATGCCATTATTAGCCATAAAATCAGCATACTCTTTACTCGAAAATGGTGGCCCGTTATCCGATACAACCTGTTTAGGTAATCCAAATCTTGCAAATGTTTCCCGTAATACTTTTATGACACTTCCAGCCGTCGTCCGTGACATTTGGAAGATTTCGATCCATTTAGTAGTAGAATCTATAATTACCAGGAAGGTTTTACCATGAAATGGCCCCAAAAAGTCTACGTGTATCCTCGACCACGGTTCCGATATATACGGCCACGGATGCGGTGGTGCGCGCGGTGGATCTGGGTTCTCTGTTGCGCACGTGTAACATCCATGGCATGTGCTTTCGATATCTGCATCAATACCAGGCCACCATACGAAACTCCTGGCCATGCTTTTCATTTTCACGATGCCTAGGTGTCCCGTATGCAATTCCTGGAGTACATCTCTCCTAAGAAACTTAGGCATCACCAACCTATATCCCCAAACGACACAACCGTCATCGGCATATAGTTCATGTCGTCTGTGAAAATATGGCTTCAGCGCCTCATCACTAACATGCCGTGGCCACCCCGATTGTACGTACATATAAACTTGTCGTAATACTTCGTCCTTACCCGTGTGCTCCTGTACCAGTTTCCTAGTCACGGGTAAGAACTTCTGTATAAAATTTACATATGTAGTTTCCAGGGCCGGTTTCTTTTCCACTTCCACGGGTAAACGTGACAAGGCGTCCGCTGCGTTTTTATCACTCCTTACGTATTCTATGTCATAGTTATACCCCGACAATATAACCGCCCAGCGCTGCATTCTGCTCGCCGCCATTATTGGTATACCCATTTTGTGACCAAAAATCGATACCAATGGTTTGTGATCGGTTCTCAATATAAATTTCCTACCATATAAGTACTGATGGAATTTTCTTACTCCATAAATGATGGCTAAAGCTTCCCTCTCGATCTGTGAGTAGGCCTTCTCCGCTGAATTTAATATTCTTGAGGCATACGCTATGGGCCGCTCGCCGTGCGGCGTCAGGTGTGAGATGACCGCTCCGACCCCTACGCTGCTCGCGTCCGTGGTCAACACCAACGGCATCTCACTCGAGTAGTGAGCTAACACCTCACTGGAAACCAAAAGTTGCTTCACCTCATTAAATGCTTCCTCGTGTCTCGTCTTCCACTCAAACCTTACATCTTTTTTAAGAAGGTCATATAATGGTGACATCAACGTACTCATCCGTGGAATAAATTTGGCATAGTACATAACTAACCCGATAAATGACCGCAGTTCTGTGACATTCTTGGGTACCGGTGCTTCTCTGATGGCCTGTACTTTTTCTGGGGCCGTATGCACGCCTTGTGAACTAATCACAAACCCTAGATAAGTCACAGCATTGGCGAAAAATGTACATTTATCCTTTCTAATTTTCAGGCCATACCTCTGTAACCTACCAAAGACTTCGTGCAGTGTCCTCATGTGATCTTCATCATCCACCCCCGTTATGATTAAATCGTCAAGAAATACACCTACCCGAGGCATATCGGAAAAAAGTTGTTCTAATTTTCGTTGAAATATCCCAGGACTCGAAGCTAGTCCATATATTAGTCTATTATATCGAAATAAACCTTTATGCGTATTAATGACTGTATATTTCTTAGAGTCGTCCAACTCTAGTTGTGCATAGGCCTGCGATAAATCTAATTTTGTAAAACGTTGCCCCCCTTCTAATTTAACTAGTAAATCTTCTACTCGAGGCAAGGGAAAACGATCCACCTCCAGACATTTGTTAAGTGTCAATTTAAAATCGCCGCATATCCTAATAGACCCATCTTTCTTCATTACTGGCACGATAGGAGTCGCCCAGTCCGATGTAGAAACAGGTGTGATGATGCCATCCCGCACCAGCTGGTCCAACGCGCACTCCACCGGCTCACGCATCGCGTACGCCAGCGGTCTCGCTCGCATGAACACGGGCCGGGCTCCCTCTCGCAATTGGAACCCCACCTTGCCACCGGTGTATCTACCCAAACCATCGGAGAATACTTCACAGTATCTGGAACTAAATTTTTTTAAGTCAAATATAATATCTACCTTACCTACATTATGACAATTAGCTAACGAAAACTTGATACCTAACTCGTGTAACCATTGCCTACCGATCAAACTTGTTTTCCCTCGATCTATTATGTATAAATCTAAATTCCGACATTGACTACCGAACTTAACTGTAGGCGTTATTTTACCCACAGGTACGACTATTTCACCTGTGTAATACCTTAAAATTAAATTTGTTTTCTTAAGTTCACATCGCTTAAATTTTTTTAAATAACAATCATGACTAATGCACGATATCGCGCTGCCCGTATCTACCTCCATATCTAAGTTAACTTGTTCAATGTTTACATTTATGGTGTATGGTCCAAACTTTTTTAAATAATTAGATGTGAGTGCATAGTTATTTACCTCGTCACTGTCACTATTGTTCTCTTTTAGGTAATTTCGTTCGCCGTCTAGCACGTTAAAAAGTGGGGCATTTCTTTTAATATTAGGACACATCCTCTTTAAATGCCCTTCTTTGTTGCAAACCCGGCACACGTATTTCCTAAATTTGCAATCATGCCTTTGATGCTTGCCCCCACATACGGAACACCTCTCCGGGCCATAACTCATCTTGTCGATGTCAAATTTCGCTTCGCTACTCGCTCCGCTCTTACCACTTGTACCACCGGACATTCTCTGCGACGCGGCCTCCTCCCGGCTACGGTGGCTCGATACCGCTGCTCGACGATACGCTCGCTCACTCCCGACGCGCTCCTTCCTCGCCACCAGCGCTCTCGCCGCCAGCTGATGCACCTCCTGCGCCGGAGTACTGCTACCCCTCCCGCGAGTACAGTTCTCCACCGACGCCGCATTGGCCTCGGCTGCTTCCATCGACACGGCTATTTTATATCCCGCATCGAATTGTATGTCGTCCTCGGTGAACAGGCGCTCCCTGATGTGCTCGTTAACCAACCCGCACACGAATTGGTCTCTCAAATTCTCGGTTAGGTTTCCCGCTGAGAATCTACAATGTTTCGATAGCTTTTTTAATTCTGATACAAACTCAGCTATACTTTCCCCGTCCCGTTGGATCCTCTGCCGAAACTTAAACCGTTCCGCTAGAAGACTCGGCTGTGGTTGTAAATGTCCTCGCATCAGCGTCACTAAGCATTCGAAAGTTTTTGTTGCCGGTTTATCTGGTGTACACAAATTCACCATAAGTTCGTATGCTTCGGCACCGACCACCGTTACTAACGTTGCCACTTTCACTGATTGCTTTACATCATTAACCACAAAGTATTGTTCTAAACGGTCAATATACAAGTCCCATTTGTCCTTGTGTATGTCGAATTGTTCGATCTTTCCCACGGCCATTATACACAGTATATTATTAAAAGTATCGCCGATTATTAACGATACACACGTAGATTTCGTTTATATCTCGTCGCCAGTTGATATGTATGTCGATCTCAGGGGAATCTTAATATATTCTCGGAGCACAATGAAAACACAGTAGTACGTTACAACGTCTAATTAGCAAGAGAGAGGGTAGACATTTTTCATGTTCTAATATCTAAACTTACGAACTACCCACATATATTACAATTTCGACTCAAGTGAAGATGGGCAGGACACGATGGCAAGACGATGGTGATGGCAGGTAGAGTAGATCTCTTACCGAATGGTGGCCACGGAAGGGATATCGCAATCGAGGAAGGTCAGGACAAAGATGGGTCGATGATGTGGTTAAGTGCGTTGGTAAGACCCGGATAAGATTGGCTCAGGATAGAGATATGTGTAAATGAAGAAGAAAATGAGGTTTATGCCCTACAGTGGGTGGAATAAGCTGGAAGTGATGATGATGATTATGAATGGAAATATTATGAGGTAGGTCTTGCCTAATTGACTATATCTAATGCACACCACTGCATTTAGAATACTATAACACGATCATTTCACGTATGTTTAATGGTTTTGTATTCCACTGGAGTACCAATAAGAAATAATGTATTTGAGACAAAACAAAAATGTGTAAGCGATTTGAAAAATTGGGACTGCTAAGTGACTTATGTTGCTGGCCGTACAGGGGCCCTCGGCTTTTCACCTCAGTACCATTAAGTGCTCATTTCATTTTATAATTCAGAACTGCTCATCGATTGACCTCTATCTTACCTGATGGATGTGATTGTGACTGTGAATGGGCCGTAAATGTAGCTTGCTGACTTCATAATAGCCTTATCTTTAATCGAAATACGTCCACTAACGGACGGAAGCCTCCTCTAATGATTACAATGAGCCGGTCCAGCTTTGTACTGTATACATCCAACTTTTACCGGCGACCTTCACCATTTAATCCATCTTTTAGGGGACCTGCCCACTTTAGGTCTTCCGTTGTGTGGTCGCCAGTCAACCTTTCTTCCGCAACGACCGTCAGTTTGACGAGCGATGTACCCCGTTCACTGCTACTTAAGCTTAGCAATTTTGAATCTGAGTGAGTTGGGGTATTATATCCCCAATTTGAAATAGGCTGAGGAAACGGAAGTTAGTCCGAGTTCGGTATCAGTATGATCGAGCTAGACCCGCCTTCTCGGATGGCAACTCCGAAAAACATGCCAGAACACGACTGGGTCGATTGAAGATAAGACTTTGCTAACAACTTTTCTACTAAGTTATCCTAACTCGCCGCGTTACGTGTTAAATTGGTCATAGCGAATAAGGGACTACAAAAAACCCTCGGTTTTCTTAAGCTTTTAAATGGCAGAGGTGGGCGGTTCCATTTGAAAATAAAATACACTTAGACAATTAAATCTGTTAGCTCTTGGGCGACCCTGTAAATGTGTTTTGAACCTTTCTGCAAAAAGAAAGTGTGAAAAGGTTTGAACCTTTTTGTTGTTAAGTTTAAGCGTAGTTGTACACTGGACGAAAGAAATCTGTACTAAATACGGTTAATAGAATCGATTAAACGGTGAATTAAAGGAACATTCGTTTATTTTTTTTTATATAATCTTTTTCGGGACACAATACAACTGACTTGACTGCCTGCCTCGTTGGTCTAGTGGCGATAACGCGCGTTGTGATTAGTTTCAAATCCAAGAGCCGACAGAAATGTAACTTTTTGATAGAAAATTTTCCAATATTTGTCCGAAGTCTGGAATCATGCTGGGTATGACATGGGCTGTCCCCCTATTACATGGAATCTAACATCGTCGTCAAAAAGTGGGTGTACACTGTACAGCCCTGTAACCCCCGCTTGGGGAATATAGGCGCTACGGTTTTTTTTTTCATTTAAAGAGCCTCAAATGACGTCAGTTGTGGTAAATATAAAGGCCATTGCTTTGGAGTGGGGCAGTAAAATATGCTAGTAAAAAAATCTGTAATGTAGGAAAAGAAACAAAGTCAAACTCGTTTTTACATGAAAAGTAACCAGTTCAGTAACGTGAAAAACACTTTTATAAAACAAGGATTGTCTCGTTCGTAATGAAAAACGTTTAGTCGTTGGTTCTAGTTCCCACTTTATACTCCTTAAGCAAAGTTGAAAACCTTATGGGTAGCTTGATAAGATTCAACAGCGGGTTGCTATAAATCTACTAGCACCAATTTGAACTGTATTGATCATCGAGTATGATCTATTTTCTCTCTCATTAATTTGTGAGAGAAGACGTTTACCCAGCAGTGCGACAGTGAAAGCTTATTTATAGTTGCTATTGTATTGCAATCAGTGATAGCCTAGTGGTTAGACCGTTGTACTGTAAAGTCAGAGGTATCGAGTTCGAACCCAGGCACGCATCTCTGTATTTTTGAAAGCATGTTCGTTTAAAAATAACGATCACTTGCTTTAACAGTGAAAGGAAACATCGAGAAAAAACCTGCATGCCTAAGAGTTTCTCGTAGGTGTGTGAAGTTCGCAAGCCCGCACTGGGCCAGCGTGGTGGACTATGACCTAAACTCTGTCAGTTGGAGCGAAGGCCCGTGCACAACGGTGGGACAGTTTCTTAACGGGCCTATTATTATTAATATTGTATATGGAATAACGCCCCAATGCAAAATGTGTGTTGGTTTCATACAATATCACAGCTACCTACTCTGGACTGTCCTGTCTCCTTAAATTTTGTGAGGTACAAGACAAAGACCTCAACTAGATAGGTAAACCACTTCACGTTGCTCTATAAATAATTCCAGAATAACTCCCGTCGGGAAAAATTGAATCGCCGTCCGTAGAACAGACCCGAACTTCCCGGATTCAGTCGTTCATAATTCAAGTATGAGGATAGAGCTCTCGGTGATATGAAAGTTATGATATCCGCATCAGAAACTTATAAGTTATTACTGTATGCACGGGAGTATATAGTTTGGATATAGGCATTCTGAGAATGAGGTCTTGTTATTTGAATATCTATGAGAATAACGATAACAGTTGTCATCACTACGGTACAAATAAAATACGATTGTAAAAATAAACTGAACACATTCACGTCTATATTTCCCAAGCGGAGATGGTAGATGTTCTTTGTACACCCACTTTTTCCCCACGACAGTAGGTCCCAATGTTATTACACTCAGACGTCAGACTGATACTAAGAATTTTAACCCAAGCCTCGTAGTTATCACCCGCATATAAGAGGTAATACGATTGTAATCTTAGATTGTAACCTAGATATCCGGACATCAGATTGCGGCAGGTACGTTGTAGCAGGTTTATCAAGGCGAAGATTACAGGCTAACTCGAGTCCCCTGGCATAATGCCTGGCGTGGGACCCCCCCCCCTGCACCAACTTCAGCGGGCAGCTGACCCCTCGGGGTCGATCCGACATGCTCTGCGAGCTTCTCCTGAGGCTCGCGGAAGTCCAATGCAGGATTGTGCCGAGGTAAAAAAAAAAAAAAATTAGCAAGGGATAGATCTTCCAGCCCCGGAAGGTTATAGTGTCTGGTAGGGCCTGCCACTTCCTCAAGAGTTATTGGGAGTTTGCCTATACGTTAAGCGTTATGCGAACTCCCATATCGCTTTCTAAACATTTATGGATTATTGTCATCTAACGTTCAATGCCATCTATCGGTATGTAATCGCAACTTTTTGCTAGTGATGTATAGGGTCGCTACGAGATACTACTACATAAACTTAACAAAATTAGAAGCACCACACCTAAGCAAATTGAAAGATCTAGACTTTCTAAGCATTAAAATGAAGCCGTTAAAATATATTTTTAGTATAATTATGCGTGCAACTCGCCCTCATATTTTAAATAAAAAGAGTTCAGACCGCCTTAAATTGCAGGTGAAAGCTTTTGAAAAAATAATATTTACTTCTCAATCTGTTGAGCACAAAGCACCCTTAGTATTTATAATAGACATAAAGAAAACGCTTAAAGGAGCGCCTACCATTAAAAATTCTTTCGTAACAGGCAAATTAAAATAGGTGGGTGCTAATTAATATAAATTTTACGGAATAGAGTGGAGAATTTCTTGCCTTTATAAAACGTTGCTGTATCTTAGAGTATCAAACTTTACCGTGAAAAATGTTGTTTTGATTACAGCCACATTCTTTTCTTTTTCTTTCAATTGCAAAAAAGCAGTGATAGCCTAGTGGTTATACCGTTGGACTGCAAAGTCAGAGGTCTCGGGTTCAAACCCAGGCACGCACCTCTGTCTTTTCGAAAGCATGTGCGTATTTAAAGTTAAAGATCACTTGCTTTAACGGTGAACGAAAACATTGTGAGGAAACCTGCATGCCTAAGAGTTTCTCAAAGGTGTGTGAAGTTCGCCAACCTGCACTGGGCCAGCGTGGTGGACTATGGCCTAAACCCTCTCAGTTTGAGAGGAGGCCCGTGCCCAATGGTAGGACAGTTTCTTAACAGGGCTAATATTATTATATTATTATTTCAATTGCCAACTCATGCAAGTGAGGAGAGGGCAGACAAGTAAAGTTCGTATGTAACTTCCTTTGGTGCCATATACACCTTTTTATTCCAAAAAAATAAATTATCAGTTTGGTGTGTGGCATTGTGCCCGATATAATGACAATAATCTCGGCTTTATAACATAGGACCTCACATCGTCGGCAAAATGTGGATGTACGTAGTACACCTGTGCCATCTCTGCTTGGGCAATATAGTAGTTGAAGTGAAAACATCTTTTATTCGTAGCTCTGTTATAATTTAAATTAAAATAGTAATTTACTCACATTTTATCTTCCTTATGTACTAAGTTTTTATATCCTCTATTACACTCACTCTCACTATCACTTTCTTCTTTTAAACTCATTTAAATCTTCACAAAATGGACTTTTTTACAAAGCTCTCCATATGCATGGAAGATCTCTCTGCAACATTCTCTGCAAGGATGGATCATTATGAAGATGAACTGAAGGCTGCTGGCGGCGAGGTATCCCATAAATCTATAGCAAGTCTCTCCAAAGACTTCATGGATTTCAAGAGCTTGATGTGGAAGACAGTGGCATCCATTAAAACTCAGATGGAACTGTTGGTGTTGGGCTTAGATCGTCACGAGATGGCTTCCCGAAACAAGGTACTCGTTCTTCATGGTCTTCCAGAGAAGAAAGATGAGGACATCACTTCTTTGGTAGTCCAGACATTAAGAACTAAATGTGAAATTGCCAGCATCAAGGCTACCGATATAGCGGTTTGTCACCGCCTGGGAGCCGCCGTGGGAAAGGCACGTCCCCTCCTCGTGAGGTTTCAAAGCCGCGATCGGCGTGGTGAGGTCTGGCGCAAGAAGACCGAATTAAAGGGCACTGGGCTGATGCTCTCGGAGTTTTTGACCAAACCGAGGCATGACGCATTGCTCAATGCGCGTAAGCACTTTGGAGTAAGGCAGTGTTGGACCTCCGAGGGGAAGATCGTTATTCTGCTTCCAAATAAGGCCCGGCGCAAGATAGAATCTGCGGCTGAGCTGCGAAATCTAATAGCTCAATTTCCGGAAGCGGCGTCGACGTCGGGGGCTGCTGCGGAATCCCAAGGTGCAGCGTCTGGCTCGAGTACAGGTTGTCCGAAGCCGGCCGATAAGAAATCGCGCAAAGCTGTGAAGTAGTCTTAGGTACTTGCAATTTACTACTTTAAGCTATTTTTAAAATCTTTCTCTCCTATATAAATATTTATAATCTATCTTTCTAAAACTTCTTCTCTAAAATTTCTTATATAATATTAGGTACTTTCTGATTGTTTAGTGTTTACTACAAGTGACATTAGCTGCGCGCGTTCGGAAATGTTGCGCGCAAGTTTCGAGTTATAAGTGCTATGTTCGTATAGTTCATGATATCTGGATATCAGTCCTTTATTCAATTTGTGAAAAATCGGCGAGTGTAAAGAGGAGTAGTAGTCGCTTGTTTATTTATAGTTATAAGTAATTTTATATATATTAGTTAATTAATATTATATATATTTATGTTAGATTTGTCAGATAACAGTTTTATATCTTGCTCTTCTTCTTGTGCATCGGATGATAGCTACGCATCAGCTTTTAATGATGATTCCGTTCACCTGCGCGATCAGCTGTCTTCTTATTTCTCTTCTTTCAGAAAATTCTTCAATGTAGTACATATCAATGCTCAGAGCATTCCCGCCCATCATCCTGATTTGTTATCATCTTTTGACTCTGAACTCATACACGCTGTCCTTGTCTCTGAGACGTTCCTCAAACCCGCTGTTCCTTCCACACAATTTCCTCTGCCCGGGTACAAACTTGTGCGCAATGACAGAACGGGCAAGGGAGGTGGAGGGGTTGCAGTTTATCTCCGTGGAGACATTACTTATAAAGTTGTTGATCAGTCTCCGAGCATCTATTTAAATTTTGCAGAACACCTTTTTATTGAAATCATGATTAACCACACTAAAATTCTTTTAGGTGTTTACTATAGTCCTTCTTGTCATATTGATTATTTCCTTTCTTTTGAATCTAAACTTGAATATTTTTCATCACTATATGACAACACTATTATCCTCGGAGACTTCAACACTTGTCTGCTCAAGGGTGATACGCGCAGCCGTAAACTCCAATCTCTTGTCTCTTCTGTGAACATGCATATTCTTCCACTTTATGCTACTCACCATGCCCCCCACTGTCCTCCTTCCTATCCTAGTATCCGACCCTAGTAAGGTGGCTGTACATGGGCAACTTCCAGCCTCTTTATCTTATCACGATCTTGTTTTCCTCTCATATAAAATTCGCACACCTAAACGCAAGTCTAAGATTCTTCTTCTTCGTAGTTTTAAAAGTATTGATCTGGATCGTTTGAGAGAAGACGCGGGTAATATTGACTGGTCTTCTGTATACAACTGCGCCGACTTGGACACTAAAGTGATCGCCTTTAATAAACTGCTGTTAGACCTTTTTGATGTGCATGCTCCTATAAAAAATGTAAAAGTGAAACATTCTTCCGCACCATGGTTGTCATCAAAAAAGAAATGTCTAAAAGAGACAAAGCTAAAAGACGGTATATGAAGTTCCCTACAGATGAGAATTGGTCTCTGTATAAAAAGTTACGAAATCGCTGCAGTTGTATGTGTAGGGATGCTAAGCGACGCCACATTAACGCTTCAGTTCAAAATTTTTAATACGGCTCAGGCATGGCAATTCCTTAAGTCTCTAGGTATCGGGAAATCTACTAACGATTGCATCCTAGATCTCGACCTAAGTGCTATTAATATGCACTTTTCAAAATTTCCTGTCACTTTAGACAATGATATTAAAATTTCAACACTCTGCAACCTTTCTTGCCAACCTCTGCCTGTATGTCCTCAGTTTTCTTTTCGGCAAGTCACAGAGGAAGAGGTCAAAAAATCCATCTTATCGATTTCTACCAAGGCTATCGGTGATGATGGCCTTCAAATTCAAATGCTTCGCCCCCTCGTGGATGAACTTATTTCTGTTATTGCCCACATTATCAATTATTCACTTGAATCTAGCTCCTTTCCCTCAGCCTGGAAGAAGGCCTATGTTTTACCGATTCCTAAAGTTTTAAATCCCTTTTCAGTCTCGCAATTCCGTCCAATTTCTATACTTCCCATCCTGTCTAAAGTTCTTGAATGTGTTGTCCAGAAACAACTATCTTACTTTCTTGCCTCTAACAGCCTGCTTAATCCTTACCAGTCTGGATTCCGTACTGGCCATAGTACAGTAACTGCACTGGTCAAGATTACTGACGACATTCGATTGGCCATGGAAAGCAAACAACTCACAGCTCTGGTTCTACTGGACTTTAGCAGTGCCTTCAATTCTGTCGATTTTGACATTCTCTTGGGAACCCTATCCTCACTTAACGTATCTTCCTCTGTAACTGATTGGTTTAATTCATATCTTCGCGGTCGCTCGCAGATGATCCGCTCTAACGAGGCCTCCTCAGGATGGTGTGAACTTTCTGCGGGCGTACCGCAAGGTGGCGTACTCTCTCCTCTTCTCTTCTCGGTATTTATCGATGCGATCACTAAAGTTATAGATTCACACTATCATCTCTACGCAGATGACTTGCAGCTGTACCGTCATTTTAAGGTCGAAGAATTGTCGGTAGCAATTAATGCCATCAATAATGATCTTAAAAACATCAATCAATGGGCTAAGGGATTTGGACTTTTAGTCAACCCAACCAAATCGCAAGCTCTCATTATTGGTGGCAGGCATTTCTACAATCTCCTGGACCATCAGTCTCTCCCCCCAATAATTTATGACTCTGTCCCTATACCTTATACCACCAGTGCGAAGAATTTAGGCGTGTATTTAAATTGCAATCTTTCCTGGAGCACTCACATTGCGGAAGTCAGCAGGAGGATATACTTCTCGTTTCAATCTCTCAAACGTCTCCAGAAGTTCCTGCCCTTTCAAACGAGAATAATTCTTGCCCATTCCTTCCTTCTATCACTTTTAGACTATGCTGATGTTTGTTTTCTTGACGCTACAGAGGAACTTCTTAATAAACTCGAACGCCTGCAGAATTTATGTAATCGCTTCATTTTTGGTCTACGCAAGTATGATCATATCTCTGTGTATCGAATGAAACTGAAGTGGCTACCTGTTCGGCGACGTTGGGATTTACATATTCTCACTCTTCTGTTCTCTGTTCTCTATAACCCTAACTCACCTGAATATCTTCGCGGACGCTTCGAATTTCTTATTCCTCGGGGCAAAACTTGTCGTACAGCTACCTCTCTCCTTCTCCGAACTCCCCGTCATACTTCCAGCCTTTATGATGGCTCCTTCACTGTACGTGCGGTGAAACTATGGAACTCCCTTCCACATATCATACGCGTTAGCTGTTCTCTGGATGTTTTCAGGGAAAGAGTAAAAGAGCATTTCCTTTGCAATTGATATAAATTTTATTATATTATTAATTATTTTATATTTATATAAGTATATATCTATGTATATAAACTTATGTATATAGGTGTATTTATTTGTATAGTTTTTAATTTAGTATATGTTAGTATAATTTATGTATGCAGAGACTTCGATATTTGTTTTCATTATTATCTTTGTTTTGTTCGTTTTTTTTTAGGGTTTAATGAATAGTTTGTTGTACAATTGCCTTCACGTATACGTTAAATATTCTCTTTGCACTCCAAGGTTAACTGGTAGACAACTCAAATTGAGTTAAGTTCGCCTTTGTACATCATATCTATATAACTTTGTACAATAAATAAAAAAAAAATAGGCGTGACGGTGCTCATTTATATCTATATATCATCACGTCAGATCCCTTCTTTTTATATATTTAAGAAGAATTCAAGAAAATGTTATTTCTGCAAGTTATAACCTTTTTGTGGCAGGTAAATGTGGTTGCTAGAATAATGTCAAGCTATCTATTCAAAATCAAATCATTAGGTCTACAGAGGTAAAACCATGGGCAGAATCTTGTACAAATTTAAATAATAAAGCTCTCTGCTAACACGAGGGTGTGCGCTTAACCAATCTGAATACGTAGCCATTATGGACCGCTTGCATCATGTTGGGTTAAGTGTTGCGACAATCCGAATATGATGAAATTAGAATAACAACTTCGCTGTTTCCTGATGATGATCTTTACGATTTATTTTGTTGCTAGGAATTTGTCCCAGAGTAGAATAGGTAAAGAGCGCTTTTCTGTTTCGATATGACTCCAGAGGGCTTAGCACAAAAAGATTGACAGCAGAGTGACGCTAGCGAGTAGGCGTGCTTACACGTTCATGTTTACTAGCATCACGCTAACGTCACTCCTTTGTGCTAACTCCTCTAGTCGTTTCGCCACCACTTTCTGGTGTTGGCGCGCTTTCGTTTAATATCACGAAAGAACAAAACTATAATTTTTTCTTTCATTTTTAATATCGTACTTTCACGGTGTAATATAATCATCTCTTCCAACCCCTTTGGACAAAGGGGGTGTGAAACGTGGACAGTATGTACGAAAAAATGTATTTTACAGGCTTGTCCCGTGAAGTTTATAACGTACAGGTGCGTTATAATGAACGATATTAAAGTAGTGCCTTATTTAGGTATCAGAGGCTTATGCACGAACAATAAGACGTTATAGTAACGCTGTCAAGAAGGCATGGTGTCACGTTCATCAGTATCTAGTAAAATTGTAGTGGGAAAGCGATGGCATAATAACTCGATAGCGTTACGAGAACGTCAATTCTGGAGTGCTAAATCTGTTGCTAATCTTTAATGTAATTAAAGAATTGGTCGGTACGTACCTATACACTACTGCGTTAATAAAGCCGCGATAAAGCCTCCACAGATTAATTACAGTTAATATCACCTGTTGAAACGCACCTGTATAATACAGGTTTAATTAATAAGACCAAGACGCTTGGCCCAGTGGAGAAAGCGTAGGCCGATCCTCTTACTGGATCAAGTAGTAACAGTTTTGGTTCCCGCAGGAGGGGAAGGAAACATGGGCAGATTGTAGGTAGATGTGAAATTAATTTTTGTGAACGTATCCACGATGCAGGAATAACTGGTGGTGTAAAACAATTATTTCGGCCAGAGTATGTTTACGTGAATTTGCCAATGTGGGTAACATTTAAAAAGTATTTTTTTTTAATGTTTATGTTCCTATTTGTAAATCCATTGGAATCCACTTATTTTGGTACAACATTTCTGTAACAAGACTGGCTTTTGCACTGTTTTAAATTTTAACTTTTTAGTTACTGACTATAATCATTATGTTAAAATTTTCTTTTCCTTAATCTTCAGATTTACAAACGCAACTAATTATAAAACAATAGGCAACAAAGTGAGTATGTAATAAGTATAAACCATATTTCCCGATCTAAAAACGTCAAGTGATCTAGCTTCATGATAATATAGATAAAAACCCCAACTCTAAGCTCGTAATAAATACCACATTCCATGAATTTGCATCTCTAAAGATACAAAGTTAATGACAAGAGGGGTATCGTTGGATCGCCACATTTAATCTCCAGCCATTGGAACATCGCCAAAATACAGATTAGCAGGGGACTGCTGGGGACTAAGAAATGCCCTTTGTGACCGCCAAGTTACAATTCAGTTTAATAACAACTCCATTTGGTTTTGCCAAGATCAAAATTAATATAGGAAACTATTGGAGCCGTTTGTTTGAGTTGGAATGTTTATGCCTATAACTGTTATTGGAAATGAATAGTCCTCTATACAAGTTATATTGTAAATGGAAGTTTGCACGCTTGTTATTAAATTATGGTCAAATAGTTTAATATTAATGCCATATGGATTACGGGTCCCATTAAAACCAGTAACTTTAAGATTAAATCAAAGCGACTACTAATACTAATTTACTCTGAATAAAAATTATGCAGCCATATATGCGATATTCTATCCAATAATGTATTTAGTTGGTACAATTGTCAGTTACACGCTTCAAAAGGAAAATTAAACATTTGATCCCAGTCTACGTAAGCGACGAGCAGGTATGAGACAAACTACGAGAGTAGAGGAAGCCAGAGAGATATGTTAGGAAAGAACCTGTTGGAACTCTGTACTCTCGACCTACCCCGCAAGGGATAGATCCCAGGTGTCACTAACATGGTAGTCGTTAAGCCAAGCAGCAAGTCTTATAGGCGGCTTGATAAGTTCCAACATTCTTCTACTTATCATTTCAACGGTAGATATGTCGAATCTTTATGAAAGCGGCCCAGAACGAAGCCACTTCGACCACATTCATCAAATCCTGCCGCGTGCAGGTTTTGGCGGTATGCAGAGCACGATGTAAGGTTCAGATTGGTATTGTCTGTAAGTCAGAAGTCTATTTAAAGACTTCCAGACCGGCCATGGTAATTTATGTCGAGGTAGAAGACTCTCAGTAGGTGGTACAAAAGGATTTGGAAGGGACACGCCATCTCTCCAAAGGTTGCACCTCGCTTTTGATAGCTCCAAAGTTCCAACAGTAGGTGGTCATATACCTGCCTCCACCAATCCTCACCAATCTGCACGGTGCAGTCACCTTGATTTAAGAAAAGGCCTTTGCCACGCAGTAGACCAATGGGTACAAAATAATTTACTATTATTATAATAAATATTAGAAAAAATTTGCTTAAAGTGCCAGAGATATATTTTTTAAATATCAAAAAATAGGAAGGTTAATTAAACCGATAAATTAAATCTTTGACTAAGCTTGGTCAAGCTAAGTCGCATTTGGGCTTTAAATCTAATAATGTTTTGTACTCATACTTCGCAAACATTCTTGCTTTATCCTTTGAATATTATTCCACGCAAACAAAATTGGTGGTCAAAGTTAGGATAATAAAATCATCCCTTCCAATGTTTGCCGCTATTTGGAACAAACAAATTTTCAATTCGAAGTCATAATCTAATTCACTGAACTAGTGAGAAATCGGCTGAAATTACAAATATATGGTTGTAGTACAACGAATATGATACATTATAAAAACAAAAGCATAATTTGAGAATGACAAAACAGATATACAATGCGAAAGTGGAAGGATATAGGTATCGGAAAAGATCTAGACTATCTTGCCATGATCAAATAGATCGAGTCTTATCTGAAGGAGAAGTCAAGAGACTCCGTAACCGGCCAGCGTGTAGGAGACGAACTGTGATAGTGGAGGAGGCCAGAAAGGTATGTAAGGAAAGAACCTGTTGGAACTCTGTACTCTCTGCCTACCCTGCAAGAAACCTGGCGTGATAATATAGATAGATAGAAAGGTAAAATAATGAAGATTAATTCAGATAACTCTCTACCACACATTAAGTTTTCTAGTTAGGTTTTTAAAGTATTTTACTCTGAACGGCAAGCGTGTATGAGACGAACTATGAGAGTGGAGGAACCCGAGAGATCTGTAAGGAAAGAACCTGTTGAAACGATGTACTCTCTGCCGTGATGATACAGAAGTATAGTTATCAAAGTAACTTTAATTTAGGAGATGCATTTAATTGCGAAATTGGGGACTTGGCACTCAAGTCCAAAAAATTTCGCACAAGGTTCCAAAACTCTTTACATGATAGTTATATAAAATGAACTGGTTGATTTCTAGATATGGAGGAAAAAATAACGTTCTAATTAAACTCGTATACTGACGAGGGCCACTCAGCTGCAAGATTAAAATGGAACTTGGCCGGACATATATGCCGCATGTCGGATGCGTTTTGGGCTAAAACAATCACACAGTGGGTGGCCTGGTGGCCCAGGTGGAAAACAACAGTGCGGCAGGCCCAGAAAGAGGTGGCGAGACGAGCTGGACTTCTACGACAAAGACTGGCATCAGCTTGCACTGGACCGGGACAAGTGGAAGAAGAAAGGGGAGGCCTTCGCCCTGCAGTGGGACAGTGTAGGCTTATAATAATAATAAATTAAACTACTAACTAAACTACTAACAAAAGCTAAGCTACTTCAATTGAACTTGGTTCCTCTCGTACTCAATCCGAGCATTATGTAACTTGGCTACTTAAAATGTTTGTAGCTAGCTTTAATTCTTTTGAAACGTCAAGAATGATGAATGTTTATTTGCGTGACGTTTTAATTGGTACGAAAGTAAGTTCGGGTTAATTGGAACAGCCGATTATATTTCTGGATTTGTGGTGATTACATTAAAAATGTGCAACCTTGTGCGAAGTTTTTTGGACTTGACTTAAGTAAAAATTACTTTGATAACTTTACTTCTGTGTCATCACGGCAGAGAGTACATCGTTCTAACAGGTTCCTTACAGACCTCTCGGGTTCCTCCACTCTTATAGTACGTCTCATACACGCTCGCCGTTCAGAGTAAAATACTTTAATAACCTAACTGGAAAAAATACTGACTGCCTCGTCGGTCTAGTGGCAAAGCGCATCGCTTGCTGATCACGAGGTCCTGGGTTGAAATCCGAGATCGGAATAATGAAGTTTTATTAACAAAAAAAAACTTCCCAGTATGAGTCCGGAGTCTGGAATTGTGCCCGGTATATGTCAATAGGCTCGCCCCCTATTACATGGGACCTAACATCGTCGGCGAAACGTGGGCGTACTCAGTACACCTCTCCCACCCCCGCTTGGGGAATATAATCGTGATGGTATGTGTGTGTGTGTGTGTTTTTAAAAATGAACATTTTAGGTAATGATCCGTATATGTGTATTATTGTAAGATAAAAATATATGTTTCTTATGTTTAAATAAAAAATCCATGAGCTTCATATATTTCGCAAATTAATATAAATGGGCGGAAAACTAAACCAATTCTTCCCCTTATATCCAACAGTTATAATTATTTTTATTTTATTCTTTTTAAAAAAATACTATATTTTTCATAAGCATTCATTTTTCCAACCTTGGCCTATTTTTAGGAGATCAATATTAAGCTTAAAACGCGGTGTTCCATTTTACAGTCACGTTTACATTACAGTTGAATGCAACAAGTTAAGCAGAGGCCGATCTCTATCATCATACGTTAATGAATTCCTTCAATAATGGATCATTATATATAATGAATACCTTCACCTATTATCATTTTATTCAATTCATTAATGGAAAATTAGCATACATCACTATCATAAAGAAAAGCTTTTTGGGCGCAAGAAAATTTATTGAGCGCGTTATACTCATTTTATTATTTTACGAATATTATGTTTACTGTATAAATCTCTCATAGAGTATTTTTATTCATCTAATATGTAACACAAATATTATATTACCATACAAAATAAAAATTAAAGTTACAAGTACATACCTAAATAATAAATGTGGCCTGCAGAATAGACGAACGTAAAATCTCTACAAAATCCAAAAGCAAAAAAAAACAACGAAAATCGATTATTCTTTCAAAAAACGAACACTTGAAAAGTAAATCACTGTAACTGTTCACTTCTCCACTGTTACGGGTAGGTCCGGGAAGAAATCACGCGTTCTTAATTTAAAAGCGGAGCGCGGCCGGCGTCCTGTGCGGGCGGCGACGTCGGGTGCACTGGGCCCGTTTTCCCGCCCGCCCTGCCTTCCCCTACCTGTTACAGGTACCGTCCCCGTACATCCAGAACTAAGTAGCTGCTATTGATGGACAAACCGAATTGATTTTCCCGCTGCTCGCGATTATCGCGTGTACAGATTAGTACCTATCTCTATTTTTTTGCTTATAGTGCTACGCTTCCCGGAATTTCTGGAGATTCATAAATTTCACAGCTAACGATAAACATCAGCTAGACCGGTGGAATTTACCGAAAAATCTTTGGTTATTACAAATAATTACGTAATTTTTACATGATTTTTATCTGTCATCGTTCTGTTTGTTGTTATTTTGTAAACTCTAGAAGATGTAAGAGCATAAGTCTCCGTTAAAAGAGGCGCGACCGCTACGTTTCTCGAATATTCTAACAACAAATACATTTTATTCAAATAGACAGAAGTGGTAAATCGAACACAATAATATTCTAGATGTTTTTTTCAGGTTTTCATTAATTTTGATCCTAATTTGAAAACTAACAGAATATACTAAAAGGAGACGTATTTAAAAGTTTTAAAATGGAATAATTAGTAGCCAGTTTAGTGATGAAGAAAATCAGTTATAACTCATATTTACGCGGAAGTCCGGTATTATAATAAACTAGATTTATCTCCGGGACAGAGGTTTATTTCGTCACTTACTTTTTTGTAAAGTATGCAGCTAAACCATGAAATATAAACTTAGCAAAACTGTAAAGTTATCTGCGGCAGAATAATTTTTACAAGGTTTAGGTACAAATAATAAATAATGTAAAAATTCTCCCTATCAGTACGATTACAATAAGGAAATAACTTAAAAAACTTATAAACACCCGACATTATTTCAGACTCTAGATTGTTACTCACTAAGAATATTTCTATAGAAAAATAAATAACACTATCCAATTTAGATTTTTTTCTGAAGGAGCTGCATTATACGTCAATGACGATGTCTCGCGCAGTAGTTTTTTTAATTCCTTACCTAACTATGATTATTATAAGATCATAATAAACGTACTGCCTCGTTGGTCTAGTGGCAAAGCGCTTCGCTTAGTGATCACGAGGTCCTGGGTTCAAATCCTAGGTCGGACAAATGAAGTTTTTCTAACAAAAACTTCCCAGAAATGAGTCTGGAGTCTAGAATTGTGCTCGGTATATGACAAAAATCTCGCCCTCTATTACATGGAACCGAACATCATCGGCGAAAAGTGGTGTACTCAGTACACCTCTGCTAACCCCGCTTGCGGAATATAGGCGTGACAGTGTTTATAATAAACGTACTTAAATAGAATCTACCCTTTCCTATACCTTCATTTAAGTTATTTATGACAGAATAATCTTATTTAATATCTATACGTATCGAAAAATCACAACTCGATCTCATCATTATTGCCTGAATTTACCCACCGCTGAGTGTAGGCCTCTCCTCCATTACGCTATTCGTTTCAGTCCTGTGTTAGACTAGTCCACAATTTACGACTCGAATCTACTATGAAATAAATGTACCGCGGCATACGGTTAATGACGTTGAAGAATTTCAAGGAGATCTCGATGTTTCGTGTTTGTGTTACGTCTGCGATCGGTATGCATTGTAGCATGCAACATATAATCTTATGTGCAGATTATTTGCGCGAAGTTGCCTAATACGCACTTCGACCCTATGGGATCTTCTGTGCCATATGTTTTAACTTACAACTTTTGCTAATTTTTATGGTCGCTCTGAATATAGTTTAAGTAACAGCGCATGGATGCGCAGAACCCACAATTAATCTTTGAGTCGTGCGCACCGGTGCATAAGTGCACGTCACTTTTGCTGGTGTGCAGCGTTGAATATCAGGATTAAGAAGGTACGCCAGTGGCAAAAAATTCCAAGAATAGGTTTTTACAGACTGTGGCCGTCGCGCTGTGACCAAACTTCCCCTAAGAGACACGATAGGGACAACTGCAGCTCGGAATGATTTTACCCATGTAAAATGGACGAAATCACGATTTCGTATTACCGTGTCTCCTCGTCCAAAACTGAACCGATTTTAATTATTTTTTCAAGAATTATATAAGAACGATTTTGGCTTTGCCTTTATGTTTTTTTGAATGTTTAATAATAATAATATCAGCCTATACTGCCCACTGCTGGGCAAAGGCCTTCTCTCACAAATCGAGGTGAGAGAGATTGGGTCATACTCCACCACGCGGACCCAGTGCGGATTGGTGGAGGCAGGTTTGTGGCCACCTGCTGTTGGAACTTATCAAGCCACCTTTAAGGCTTCCAACTCGGCTTAACGACTACCGCATTAAGTGGTAACCGGGACCAACGGCTTAACGTGCCTTCCGAAGCACGGAGACGCTCGAATATGAAATGCCACAAACGGTCACCCATCTCAGGCCGACCGAGTCGAACGCTGCTTAACCTTGGTAATCGGTAAGAACACCGCGGTCGCACAGCGCTACGAGCGCCTCCGATGTTTTTTTGAATGTTTGTATAACTCAAATATGTGTTGCGGATGTCTGAATACGGCGGTTTTGGAAATAATATTTTTTTGGAAAAAATCAAAATATAGGGGCGTGGCAGTAACAGATTTAAATTGGATGATACAAAAATATATGCTCTAGTATCATTTTCCAGGGATAAAAAGTGGAAATACATTTGTTGAAGTAAACGCCACTGCAGTTCGCTCTTAAGATATGATATGCACTGACTATTAACTCAAGAGTAATTTCTCTGTAAGTCAGTGATTCAGACAATCCAGTGGGTTTTTCACTTCATGTGTTTTTCCCAGATGCAAATGGCTCCATAACGAATATTGAATCGGAACCATTCTCACAATCGAATTGTCTCATAAATTTCTTCGAATCCCTTTTGACTTTATTCCTCGGCGTTATTTAGCGCGATCAGTTGATTTCCGATAAGATATTATATTGGATTGTTAATCATGCCGGAATATGGGATTTAGGGCTTTATCTATTGAAATAAAAATATATCGAATTCGAAATAAGACTTGAAAATACTATTATGACATTTTTAATTCAAAAAATATCGGATATTTACTTACTGCAACGCATTTTGATCCCATAGAATATGTAAAGCTACTGTAATGTACTTAGTAAAAATAGATCTTACTATAGATAAAAAGGATATTGAGGCGCTCGTAGCGCTGTGCGACCGCGGTGTTCTTACCGATCACCAAGGTTAAGCAGCGTTCCACTCGGTCGGCCTGAGATGGGTGACCGTTTGTGGCATTTTCATATTCGAGCGTCTCCGTGCTTTGGAAGGCACGTTAAGCCGTTGGTCCCGGTTACCACTTAACGTGGTAGTCGTTAAGCCGAGTTGGAAGCCTTAAAAGGCGGCTTGATAAGTCCAACAGCGGGTGGCCACAAACCTGGCTCCGCCAATCCGCACTGGGTCCGCGTGGTAGAGTATGACCTAATTTCTCTCACCTCGATTTGTGAGAAAAGGCCTTTGCCCAGCAGTGGGCAGTATAGGCTGATATTATATTATTATTATATATAGATAAAAAAATTAAATACAGCCGCGCTAGAAGTGTAGCAGAGGTTCACTGTGTACGCACATTTCACTGATGATGTGCCTAGGACAGAGGGTGAGAGGCCTATTACCATTGTACCGAGCACAGTAGGTTAGCGCCATAAAACAATTCGTTAAAGACTAAGACAATTTAAATTATTATGTTTTAAGGCATCCAATATATTCTTAAAAGTTATATCCATCTACTACATGTGTGTACGTTCTATGAAATAATATGACTTTATCTATCTATCTATGCATATCATCACGCCGGATGCTTTGCGGGATAGGCAAAGAGTACAGAGTTCCAATAGGTACTTTCCTTACACACCTCTCTGGCTTCCTCCACTCTCATAGTTAGCATATAACTTTAGGAATTCTTAATAATAAAAATGTTAAAACTGAACTCTTAAATAGAGATGAAAAGAGTTGTACTACACAATGACGTTGGAGTCAGAGTAATACGTCAACAAATACGATGCTCTAACGTTGGATGTTTAAGTGTCTATTTACATGTTCCGGCTTGTACAGCATCAGAGAGCGCTTGTATTTTCATATAAATTACACAAACAAAACTTTGCCTGTCACTTAGTGGACGTTCGACAGCCGTTAAAGGTAATAAAAAAACGCAAAAATGTATGGGTGCGTTATCAGACCAATGCATTATGGATTACGACAAGACAATAGAAACAAGAAGACCCTCTGGTCGGCAACATGGGAAGCCGATCGGCAATTTGGGACGTGTCTTTAACATCCTTTATAAAAAGAAATATTAAAATAAATTTTATATTAATGTCACAAAAGTCTACATAAAAAAAAAATATGTAAACCCCATTTTTATTTTTCAAGCGGAGATGTTAAAGGTGTATTCTGTACGCCTACATATCGCAGACGATTTTAAACCCCAAAATGATAGAGGGTGGACTATCGCGATTACATCGGGCACAATTCCGTACTCCGGACTGCTACTGAAGATTTTCCAATAGAAATACCACATTTTGCCTGATCTAGAATACGAACGTATAGTGTCTCTGTTGCCACCGGCACTTGATCAACGATCCAGTGTATCTATTTCTATTATGAATACGACCAAAAGTTTTGTTCTCCAAGTCGGTGTATGTGAACCGAATCTAAGTGCGTTTCATTCAGCGTGACCAGATGGTACGCCAGGTGATATATCGTTTGCAATTTGGGACCTTGGCGTTACTGTCTTTTTTTCGTTTCACTTATCCCACGTTTAGTAACGTTTCATTTGATCTAGCCGGGATTTAGTTCGTAGTGTTTTTATATGGGAGCCATTTTGGGTTTTATTCTGTTGAAATAAATTATGTTATTTTAGTGAGCAATGGATTTTTTATGTCATCGCCGATTTTATTGTGTTAATGCGACAAGTTGCATTGATTGGGTTAAAAGAAATCTCCGTTATACCATTATCCCCCGACAGGGTATAGCAAATATGTAGTGTAAACCCCCAAATCGCTGATGTGAAAGTCGATGTGATGGTGTCAGTACCTACAATGTCAGGTCCTTATGTCAATATCTAATAGGAGCCGAGCATTGCCGTTACCCGGTATAATGATAAGATTAGTATAGCTTAATTATTATTAGATAAGCTTAGTATTAGATAAGCTCCGCACATCTGTACGGAGTTCAGAAGGGTAAGCACAAACTATTTTACGTTATCATAAAAATCGAAAAGCGTCCTATCACTTTCTTTTTTATTAAGTAAATTTGTCATGTGAACAGGATAGCATATCAACTCAATAGCATCACGTTAACGTTACTCTATTTGTGCTAAGGCCTCAGAGCTGACATATGGTTTCTGTTTTTCTTTAAGTTTAGTATATGCTTGAAGGACATAATGTACAAATTATTCTTAATCTATTATCACGCCAGACCTTTGCGGATGAGATAAGGGGTACAAAGTTTCAACAGGTTTTTTCCTTAGAGAGCTCTGACTTCCTCCTCTTCCATAGTTCGTTTATTGCACGCTTTCCGGTTATGGAGACTCCTGACTTGCCTTTCCGATAAAACACGTCCTATTTGGCTATGGTAAGATGGTAATCTTCCTCGGTAAACGTCCTTCCACTTTTGCATTGTAAACTGTTTAGTTTTCCCATATACCCAACTCTCACTGCCATATAACAGCGTTGGGGCAAGCACTCCGCTGTGTATAATCGGCTGTCTTTTGGCTAAAGTACCGGTTGTAAATGTAAAGTTTATTATCGTTATACGCATGTAACGATAGTATCATCATGTGCTAAACGATAGAATTAACACACCGTTACGCCTATATTCCCCAAGCGGGGTGGCAAAGGTGTACTTTGTACGGACGGGCGATACTATTGCCATATATTGGGCACAATTCCAGACTCCGTACTGATTGATATTGGGATTTTTTCGACACATAAACTACATTAGTCCGACCTTGGATTTTAAGCCAGGCAACCCATTAGACTAGCGAGGCAATTAAAGCACTAACGACATATAAGAGACTTTATTGAAAGCGATTAACGACGTAGGCTTTTTTAAATTAAAAAAAAACCTATTTACGCTTAATTTATACAAGTAATAACATCAGTAAACACAATGTTTTTCACCAAATAGTGCATCTAAATATGTTCTACCATTACAGCAAAGCAGTAAAATAGCTCATGAGACGATATGCTGATAAATTCCTAACTACCCAAGTAGGATTGCCAAGTGACTCAGTATAAACCGGATATCTTGAACATGGAATGTTTGTAGGTTATAAATTAATATTTATTGTATCTATTCTGGATAACGGCTATGAGTAAAAAGATCAACGTTGATTCGGTCTGCTGTGAATCATTTTTTCGGCTATTTAGATGTGTTTTGGTTTCGTAATAATTTGTAATTTGAAGGAACTAATTTGTTTAAGGGGCCAAAATAAATTAGGTACGATGCGGGTGTACTATATACACCTATAGAATTATGGACAATATTAGGCAAGTAAATACTTCGCGACTTGCGTTCATTTTATCAATGATGGTACTTCGCTTTTATTTTTACTGTATTGTAAATAAAGTGATAGAAACCTGGGCTAAGGAAAGTAAAATTAATATGTTTACAGTTTTCATAAAAAAAATATAGCCATTTTATATTCACGTGCAAAAATAAATGAACAAAAACAAGCATTCATTAGGATGCTTACGTTGATAAATCTACATTTACACTCACTATAAAGAGGAAAGATTTGTATGTTTGTAACGAATAAACTCAAAAACTAATGAACCGATTTCAAATTCTTTTTACCATTAGAAAACTACCTTATCTAGAAGTAACATAGTCTATATAACATAGTCCTGGTAGGTGGCGCTGTTGTCGACCGGGTACGAAGTCGCGGGAAACTGCTAGTTGCTTTTTTTTTAAACGTAGCCCCACACTAGGATTTATTCCTGTGTCGTGGATGCGTTTACAAACATGAAAATTCACATACACAAATACCCAGACCGGAACAAATAATTGTGGATCACACAAAGATTTGTTCCGTGCGGGACTCGAACCCGCGACTATTCGACGCAGTGGGCAGAGCGGCTTAAGCTCTTAACCACTGCGCTAAATCGCTAAAGAGATAAAAACATGGGCTAAGAAAAGTTAAATTATTAATTTAATGATTACAGTTTTTATAAATTTTATAGCAATTTTATATTCACGTACAAAAATAAATTAACAAAAACAAACATTCATTAGGTTGCTTACGTTGGGAAATTATTAATATAATTGAAATTTCCTTTAAAAATTCTAAATGTATAATATGCTTCAATAAATAATCTAATAATTATTGTAAAGTAATTAATTCTAAAATTAGAAATTAATCCATCATTAATTAATTATTGTCTCCACGTTCATGTAATTCATGTAAGAAGAAACGTAGACCCCACTGTAGGATTTATTTTTGTAATGTGGGTGCGTTTACAAACATAAAAATTCACATATCCAGACTGAACCACAAATAATTGATCCACAAATAATTGTGGATCAGACAAAGATTTGTCCCGTGTGGAAATCGAACCCGCGACTATTTGACACAGTGGGCGGATCGGCTTAATCTTTACCACTGCGCCAAATCATCCGTCAAATACCAAAAAAATATCAAAAAACTTTACCTATAAATTATACACAGTTGTGTATATTAAATCCATACTTCTGCCTGTTTGTTTGTTACCTTTTCACGCCCAAACCGCTAAACAGATTTTGATCACATCGGCAAGGAAACAAATTTTATCCATGGGAAGGCCATAGGCTAGCTTTTTCTCAAAAAAAAAAGCTTAAGGGTGTGAAATACATGCCTGAAAATAATGCGAACAAAGTTGCAGGTGCAGCTGGTACATTATAAAGAATTAAACTGGAATGTCCGGTAAAGCTACGCGCAATATAGGCTCCCTACACTGCAGTCCATAACATAAAGGGGCTACTACATTATTTCGCACGAATATTTGCTCTTTAAATAAAAGGGTTGCCTTAACGAAATATATAAAATCGTAAAACGTGATATCTAGCTTGCATCTGTGAGTTTTGCTTAGTGCTTGAATATTTTGAGGTTATGTTACGATTTTGTGTATTTTAATGGAAGTTCTTATTTTGTGTTGACCTTTCTATTTAGAGTGTTAATAATACTAGTATTTTAAGCTAAGTAACATACTTCAGTGCGTGGTGAATTTGAATTATGAAAAGAAAATGTATGATATATTATTTACATCTACTTTTCGCCGACCATGATAGGTCCAAATGTAATAGTGGGCAAACCTCTTGTCATTACATCGGACCCAATGTCGGACTCCGAACTGGTATTGAGAATTTTTCTAAGGTGTAATTTAATCTCGTCCGACCCAGGACCTCGGGATAGGATGCATATTTCTACTATACTAATGAGGAGTCATATTTTAAAGCAGCAGGAATTTCCATTTATTCACGTCGTTTAAATAATGTAGTGTAGTCAGCTTACTGTAGTTAGCCTATATAACCATAAAAATATAATTAGTGTAGCTGATGAAAATATTCACAAAAACAAGGCCACAGGACTGCGAAGAATGGCTCAATAAACAGAAGTCTTTTGCCCTGCGATGGATGGGTAGAAAGCTGATGACGTCCTTCTTCTTCACAGGAATGACATTCCGAAGTGGTGGTAAAGTCTTTGTTGCTTTTCTGATGATTCATAAATACTGCAATGGTTAACATGAATGAAAAACATCCTGATTTGATGATGCTGATTTTCATAAAACGTTTATCAAAATGTGCAGGACTCGTCGCAAAATGTGGTGATGACAGCTGAAGTAGGTTTTTGACCAAATGGTGACCATTGAAGGGATATCGCAATCGGGATATGCCAGTACAAAGACGGGCCGATGATGTGGTTAAGTGCGTAGGTAGGATCTTGCCAAAATTGACTCAGGATTGGGGATATGTGGTGTAAGAAGGGAGAAGCTACAGAGTACAGTGGATAGAATGAGGTGGAAATGAGTGAGTGAGAGTGAGTGAATTAGTCAAAATTATGAAATTACCGTATGTCCCTGTATAGTAGATGCGTTTGAAAATACAACTTTACAGTAGTACTTCGTCCATTGTACTGTCGTCTTAACATCGAAAATATAAAAGACTAACACCAAACAGCACGTGAAGCAGGGGTGAAGCTAAGAGCTCTCGCGATGAAAACGTTATTGTGACGTAAAACACAGGTGCTATCCTACTCAATATTTCCATAGTACTACATCTGTCCTGCTCCTAAAAGAGTGCCCAGTGTGAATATGAAAATACTTATATAGTACAAACACGATCCTGTGCATGTGAAGTTCTATTAACCCCCTAGTTGGTTTTATACGACTAATATTTTCGTGCCCATACCGATTGAGTTTAAGTTTTCTGCGTCTTCTTCTTTAAGTTATTTACAAATTTTAAGTGTATTTTGCCAATGTTCAGTGGGATGCATAATCGTATTTGTAAACTTGATGATAACGATAATAATGAAATTGATGAAGTGCCTCACCCTGGATAGTAAAGCGATGGATACTTTACCACTTTGCTTCATACATACCAATTGCGACGACCGTTTTGAGAGAAATCGAATAGGCACGTTTCATCACTTCTTTACAATTACCTTCACTCATGCACATATAAAAAAAAAATGGTTAATATTCCACCAACATTACACATTATTATTTGAAATAATCCAAGTTTTGATAAATAAAACAAATTAACAGCATCACTTTTCGACTTACCGCCAAAACTCCATAGTTTAAGGTTTATTCGGACATATTTATGTATTCGGTTCCGCACCTTGTTCGGAAAAAATGGAACTGTTATAAAAAAAAATCCTGTATGTATCTTCTTCTTCGACTGAGCGTGTTCCCGGTAGCATCCTAAGCTGCTACTTCGAAACCCGGGGTCCGCTTTCTTACTTCTACTTTTCCACTTCGCGCGGTCTTCGGCATTCTTTGTGGCGAGGCCATTGGCACGCATGTCATCCCTGACGACATTAAGCCAGCATTTTTTGGGTCTACCCCTTTTTCCGGGACCCGGCGAAGGCGGCATGGCCAGGCACTTTTTTTTACTATGTAAGTATGTATTATTGTTACTAGTATGTATTATACATAGGTATATTATTAAGTAGCATATGATAGATTTATTTAAGTATTGTGCTGCTTTGTTAAGTACACCCCTAAATCTTGTGTTTTCTTCAGATCTGTATCCAAAGGTTGCCTGGAAGAAATTACTATTAGTGATAAGGCCGGCCATTGTTACACTAACTTTCAATTTGGAATCTCTCGTCTTTTATCTCCTTTTTATATCTGAGGTGGAAAAGTAAAGTGCTATTATTTATCTCTTTCATATATATCTCACAAAGTTGAACGTTTAGTAATATATAATAATAAATTGGCCAATACTAAGCCAGTGCTGGACAAAGGCCTTTTCTCACAAATCGAGGTCAGAGAGATTTGGTCATACTCTATCACGCACACACTCAGAGCGGATTGATGGAGGCAAATTTGTAGCCACCTGCTGTTGAAACTTACCAGTTGCCTTCCAGATTGGCTTAACAACGAGCACATTAGGTAGTAACCAGGTTCAACATCTTAGCATGCTTTGCCACAAAATGACACAAACGGCCACCCATATCAGACCGAATAGGGTCAACATTGCTTTACCTTGGTGATCGCTTAGGACATTTATTCGATCTTCTCTATCTATCTTTAACATCGCGCCAGATCCCTTTCGGGATGGCAGTAAGTACAGAGTTCTAACAGGTTCTTTCCTTACTCACCTTTCTGGCTTCCTCCACTCGTGTTCAAGTTTGTCTCATACGTGTTCGCTGGTTACGGAAACTCTGTACTTTCCCTTCAGATAAGACACGATATATATGGTCATTCGGTCATTTATTCGGGCGTATTTTATATTTTTAGAGTTCTGTAGCTAAATCGGTATGCAATGAACCCAAATAGAATCTCCTTCAGGACGCAGTTACATACGCAGACTAAATACTTCCGATATGAGTAAATCATTCTTTTAGGCACGCTTCCTATTACTTGAAACTCAACATCGTCGGCGAAAATTACATATACACAGTATGTCTCTGCCACCCTTGCTTGGAGAATATATACGTAACAGTGTTTTTATAAATAAACCAGTATTATCCTCCAAACGATGCGTGGAACAGGCGTCCTAATATAGAAACATGAACATTTTAGCGTAGAATGACTACGCATTATTGGCCCCCAAAGAATTGTATGGGCATGTGGAATGATCGACTAATTTGTGGTACAGCGATTGAATAGGTGAATGAGTAATCAAAGGTTTAGAATTGGTTTTATTTATATCGATTTTCAGAACATTCTAGTAAGTATTTTTAATAAAAAACCAAGCCCCACTATAGAAATTATTCCTGTGCATTGGGTGCGTTTACAAACATGGAAATTACATATACAGAGACCCAGACCACAACAAATATTTGTGGGCCACACATAGATTTATCCAGTCAGACACGACTACTTTTTCCAGTAAGCGGAGCGGCTTGAGGTCTCAACCACCGAACCAAGGCATCTGTTGGTTTTGGAATTCAAATTGTTGGATATTTTATGTGTGTACCGTCACACCTGTATACCCCAATTCAACCTTTGTCATACCCACAGTAGATACACACACACACACATATCACGAACAACACCAGGTCTCAAATTAATACGAAAGTAATACGATACGGCACCGACTATAATGTTATTCTTTTTTGCTTTTTGAAGCCGGTTTACTTTTTTTTTAAAGTTATTTATTCTTCATGAAAACCAAGAGGTGAGTCCGAAATTTTGAAGTTATTGTTAAGTAGGCTGCGCTCGAGTCAACTTCGGGAACTACTGCTTTACACTATTATGCGGTATATACTTTCTTATATAGCTTTAGTAAGAAAGAAGAAAGTACTGCTTAAAGCTCTAAATGGGCAGTTACTTCTTCTTTTAACCAGCAGTTATATTACTTAGGCTGCTATATTTATCTGTATGTTGAGGAACATGAAGTAGACAATCCATACTCACATTATAAATTCGAAAGTAACTCTGGCTGTATATCAGTCTCTCTGTCTGTGTGTCTGTAACCTTTTCACACCCAAACCCCTGCACATATTTTGATCCGATTCGGCAATGACATTGATTTCATCCAGGGAAAGGACATCCACCATTTGTCTCAAAAAAACTTAAGGGTGTGAAATACACGCCTGAAAAATACGCGAACGTAGTTGTTGGTACAGCTAGTGAATAGTATTATTATAAATAATCTGACTTCCTTTCTGTTTTTTTTTCTGTAACCTTTTCACGCCTAAACCGCTGAACAGATTTTAGGACATAGGCTAACTTTTATCAAAAAAAAACTTAAGCGTGTGAAATACACGCCTGAAAAAAAACGCGAACGTAATTCCAGGTACGGTTAGTCAATACTAATAACATTAATTCGAAAGTAACTCTGTATGACTGTCTTTTTGTCTGTTTGTCTACCTTTACGTGACATTTTCACGCCTAAACCGCTGAACAGATTTTAATCAAATATGGCAAGAAAACAGATTTCATCCAGGGGAAAGACATAGGCTACCTTTTGTCTAAAAAAACATAAGGGTAATATATACACTCCTGAAAATAACGCGAACGTCGTTGCTGGTACAGTTAGTTAATACTAATATTATAAATTCGAAAGAAACTCTGTCTTTCTGTCTGTTACCTTTTCACGCTCAAACTACTAGACAGATTTTGATCCAATTCGGCAAGGACATAGATTTCATCCAGGGGAAGGATATAGACTACCTTTTGACTCAAAAAAATACACGCCTGAAAAGATCGCGAACGTAGTTGCGGGTTAAGGTAGTTAAGAATATAATCTATTAAAACTCTGTGCCCTCTATTTACTCCGAGTGCAATTCATTATGACGATTTATATGTACATATGTGTATATATTTAAATATGTTATCAGTATTACTTAATTTTATATATTCTCTTTGAAATTTTCTCTAAAAAGCTTTTAATACCTATTTATTAACCCTAATGGCAACTTATATGTGCATACATATAAATATTTTATCAGTATGACTTGGTAATAACATATTCACCTTGGAGAGATTTTATGTCGATCTCTCTTCTACTCATAGAAGTAGGATAAAAAACATAGAGGGATTATAAACGCAGTTCAGCTGTTTACTTTTTATGGACTTTGTTTCTACATGGCTGGAACTTATTTTTTATTTTAAATTTATGACTTGTCATTTTGACGTAAGCTCCACGCACATTTATCGGTTAATATTTGTTTGTCTAGTGACTGTGTTTTCGGAGACTTTTAATTTGTTTTCAATTAATAAAAAGATATATAATTAAAATGTTTGTGGAAACATGGTGCCACACAACTAAAATACCGTGCTCAAGCACGGAATATTGGAATGCAAATCTTATTGGTCTAGAAAAACAGATGAAGCTAAAGTATGTAAGCTTCGGCCGGTGACTTGGTTTTGCTGTATAATGGTAAAGATAAAATGTATTTTCTAAAAAAGATGTAACTAGTTTGACGATGCTTAATAACTACACCAGATTGACTGTTTTACTTGAGCATAAATGATTAGATCTAGATAGAATTTTAATAATCATATTTCTAGAGAGATTAGTCATATTGATGGGAAAATTTACATCGATATCGATAGCGTTTTCAAAAAATTGCTAATTATATAATTGTTAACGCATTTTTTTTTGTTTTAGTATGCATACAGATATTGCAGCTTAAATGACTTGTGTTTTTTTGAAATACTAAGAGCACATAAAACTCAGTATAGTTGCGTCTTTTCAAAACATTTTACAAATGAAGGCTTCGATGTTGGCCTCAAATGGCGAAGATTACAACTAGTAGCAATTTCAATGTAAAATTAACTTCAATTTTTTCTCTTTTAAATTAATGATTTTTTTGCAATAGGTTTATTCTTTTATATTTTGTTCGCGCTTATTGAAATAATAAAATCATTATGAAAGGTTCAATTTTATTTTTACAAACCTCAATTATTCGTATGACTATCTGTCTGTCTTTCCGTTTCAAATCTTGTGATCCATTTATCAAGCACGTGCAGGTATCCGATTGAGCTAAAATTTGGCTTACGTATGTAAGTTCGATGACATTGCAATAATATGGTACCATGGAACTGGTCTGATGATAGAGTCGGAAGATGGGTAAAGGAAAATGTAAACTATAGTTACCCCCTACTACTACTTTCTACGTAACCCCCTCATGTTTAGGCTGGTTAAATTGGTATTGAGAAGTACTATATCACCAGATAGTGTTCAGGGTCTGATGATGAAGCCGAACTGTGGCCAATGGAAGCACACAAGTACTCAATACAACCCTGCCGTGTTTGGGTTCGTTGGATTTATCTTGACGAGTACTTAACACCCGGATGGTGTCCAGGGTCTGATGATGGAGTCGGAGGGTGGCCAATGAAACTTCTCAACATAACCCCGCCGTGTTTGGGCTCATTGGGTTTGTCTTGATGAGTTCTGTAGCTATCCCTGTTAATTCATTATAATATTTTTCACATAAAATGGGTAGTGACAGTTCTAAGTGCCAAACGAAATAAATATTTAATTCAATGGCATTAAGGCATAAAACCATTAGTATAGAAACGGGTCTTGGGTCTTATTGCCATTGAATAAAGTATTTTTTTTGACACTTACAACTGTCACAGTACCCATCTTACATGAAATATACTATAGTCCCACTTATATTATTCTATATTCTATTCAATATAATCACGCCGGATCCCTTGCGTGGTAGGCAGAGAGTACAGAGTTCCAACAGGTTCTTTCCTTACATAACTCTCTGGCTTCCTCCACTCTCATAGTTCGTTACATACACGCTCGCCGGTTACGGAGACTCTTGACTTGTCCTTCAGATAAGACTCGGTCTATTTGGTAGTCGTAAGATAGTCTAGGTTTTCCCCGGTACTTACATCCTTCCACTTTCAAATTGTATATCTGTTTTGTGCATTTTTTCTTCTGACATTCTTTCTATATGCCCGAACCAATGGAGCATGCCCTTTCTCATCTTTACACCGATACTATCTTTCATACCTACTCGCTTTCTTACTACGCTGTTGCGAATGCGGTCGGTCAGCTTCACTCCGCACATTTTCCGCAGAGCTCGCATTTCTACCGCATTCATCCTACTTTCTTACATACCCAGCTCTCGATACCATATAACAGCGTTGGGACAAGAACTCCGTTATGTATGACCAGCTGCGCCTTTTGGCTTAAGTGCCGGCTCCCAAGTAGCTTACCCATCGCACCATTTACTTTGTTCCCTGTACTCAATCTTCTCTCTATGGCAGCGGTGTATTTTCCATCCTTACTGAAGGCGCTTACTATCCAAGATATACAAACTCATTCGCTTGCTCCAGCACATCATTACCAACCACAATCCTTGCATTCGTTCTGGTTTCTTCCCATTCAAAAACCATAATCTTGGTTTTCTTTAAATTCAAATGTAAGCCATATTATTCTACTACTATACTGCTACAAGGATATTTTAGCCTGTGAATGACATTGACAGAGGGCGTTAGTGTGAAATTAGGGTTATCATTTAGTTAAATTTTCTTACTTCCAGGGAAATATTTTAACAGGTGGCTTCGCACGGTTACTAATTGAAAAAGAACTTGAATAAATTTCATAGCAAATGGCAACTCTGCGACTGTCATGAAGTGACATTTCACTTAATGTCATGGTTAGTTCTGATTTTGGCCGTGGGCCAAATGATCCTTGTACGATTGTATATGACCATAGGCAACGACAAAGAACATATCTTTGAATAACATCTTTTTTCAATATCGGTTCCCAATGTGATAGGAACCTAAACACTAAATCGACATAAAATTTACATAACCACCCCTTAATTTATTACTTCGCGTACAAACAAATACTTTCGCATTAATAATAACACGAACAAAGATATAAAAGACGCAGTAATACTCCGGAGATTTTATTACTTGGCAAAACTTTGGAACGAACTTCTTTATATCTTAACTCTTACTGAGGTGTAACTTAAAGCTTCTCAGCTCCGTTGGTGAATAAAAGATGGTGATTCTTTCCAAATGAATATCGATTTGCAAGTCTATTTAAAGAAAAGGCTGATTTTTTAATTTTTTCTAAACAAAGCTTTTTTTTCTAAAAAAGCAAAATTTCCTTAGCTGAGTAATAAAGGCGGTGATAATGTGTTCATAATCATTTTTAGCGAAAAAACGTCCATTGCAAGGAAAAACCTTCTAGAGTAGAACACCACAAAACAGTTTTGCAATAATTGTACGTGTCCACTGTAGCCTACATATGGATCAGAGACGAGGTCTAGTAAAAAAGCTCAGAGTTACTTAACGAGCTATGGAAAGAGCTATGCTCGGCGTTTCTGGCGTGATCGAATCAGGAATGAGGAGATTCCTAAAAGAACTAAGTTCACCGACATAGCCCATAAGATTAGCAAGCTGAAGTCCTAATGGGCGGACCACATAGACCGCAATTTTTATAAGAATGATTTTTTACCCTCATTAATATCAGTTGAAAGTCGTTCACTTCACCACACAGGTCTCTACCAAAGATCTCCATGAGACGTGATGTGATGACCGGCTTTGTACTGTATCCAGTTTTTACTTATGACTTTTACCAGTTCTTTTACCTTCCTGTTCCATCACATCTTCGGTGCACCTATTGTTATAGCGAAAGAAAAAGTGCATACAGTTATATTACTACTAAGATCTTATAATAATAATAATAATTTATTTAAAGTGTATGGTAAAATTATTGAACGGAGAATGCGCGTGAAGTCCGATGGAATGTTGTGCGAGGCACAAGGGGGTTTCAGGTCTGGAAGAGGATGTTCGGATCAAGTCTTCGCACTCCGCAACATCGTAGAGAAGCATCTGGCAGTGGGGCGGAAGGTTTTCTGCGGTTTTGTAGATCTGGAGAAGGCATTCGACAGAGTTGTGCGAAAGAGACTTTGGGACATTTTGCCAGAGTATGGTTGTCTGATACCAACAATGTAATTTACTTAAATTAGTTTGCTTTAATATAATAGATGGCGCCACTGTGTCGCCTGTGAATCGCGGTATGGTTCAGTAGCAACCATCTTATATGTTATTGACATAAGGTCGAATAAAAACACCAGCAAATCAGATCAATAGATCAGTACAACAAAGTGGTTTTATTTACAACCCTTTTGGTGTGCACACCTCAGTTATTAAATTGAGGGATTTTTGTTCATGGTCCATCTCGCTGGATGTGGTCCACTATTTTTGGAACTAGCCCGTACTCGCAGTGGATCGCTGCAGCAAAGGTACTGGGAGCCCACAGCAGCAGCGGCAGTAGCAGCAGCAGTGGACGAGAGCAGCGCGAGCATTTTAGTTCAGCATGACAGCCACAGGGGGCGCCACTTGCAGTATCACCGTGATTGTTTGAGTGAGTGAAGTGAAAACGTGAGTACATTTACATTATACCTTTGTGTTTTCAGTGAAGATTTTCAAGCAATTCTGAACTTTATGTCAATGAAGATTTTAACTTGTAATAATCGAGTAGCGAGTAAGAACTTTATAAACTCTTGTGCATGTTAGTTAAGAACTTAGAATAGTTTCGTAAAAAAACAAAGGAACGGGGAACCTATGCCCGATTTTTTGCCAATTTATAAGTGGTTTTAAAAGACTTGTAAATTTTTAAGAAATTGCCCATAATTGCATTGACTTAGAAAATTTAATATTATTTATTAACTTGTAATTTTTTAAGATTTGGAACTTGGAGTTGATTGTTTGTTTACATTGTTATTATTGTTTAAAAAGTTTATAAAGATTTTACATAGTTAGGAATAAGTTAAATAGGTAGAAGTGGTTATTTTCATTGGTTTACAGTTGTTATTTTTCGTTTTACTTTTGTTGTTGTTTATTTGTAACATGGAGGGAATAATTAACATTCTAAGAAACACGCAAGAAGTGATAACTAAAGGTTTGACTAATTTTAAAAAGAGTCCTAAGGATAGGTTGACTGTAGAATATATAGAAGCAAGGTTAGAGTTATTAGAGAAAGACTGGCTTTTGTTTACAAATACAAATTCTAAACTTTATGAGAGTTTCAACCTAGGAGATATTGGACAAAAAATAAGTGATATTTATGAAAATACCGAAGATACTTATATAACGTATAAAAGTTTAATGAAATCTATGCTTAATACGAAAAAGCCAACACGGCAGAGTCGTAACTCACCTAGTTGTGAACCGAAAGCGACTACTTCCTTTGTCAAATTACCAAAGATCAGTATACCGATATTCTCTGGCAAATATTCTGAATGGACAACTTTCCATGATCTATTTACATCTTTAGTACATAAGAATGTTGCGATAGATAATGTTCAAAAATTGCATTATTTAAAAGGTCATCTCTCTGGCGAAGCCGAGCAATTGATACGGCACACCCCAATAACAGACGCTAATTACGGCCAATGTTGGTCTCTGTTAGAAAAACGGTACAGTAATAAAAAATATCTTAGTAATAGTATTTTACAAAGATTATTCGGTCAAAAACGTATGCAATTAGAATCAGCTTCATCTTTGAAGGATCTTATAGACACAACATGTGATTGTTTAAATGCGCTTAAGAACTTAAATATCGACGTAAGTACATGGGATGTTATTATCATTCATATTGTAACGTTCAAATTAGATACCGAAACACGAAAACAATGGGAGTTAAGTGTTTGCAGTAACGAGTCAAGTAACGATTTGCCAACCTTTGAGCAATTCAAGCAGTTTATGGAAAATCGTTTCCGAGCGTTAGAATGCGTAGAGCCCAAAAGAGCAATGGTTCATCAGGTCAATAATAGTTCAAAGATTCATAAACCGAGGGCAATGTTAGCTACCAGTTCAAATATCCCGTGCGAATACTGCTCAGAGTCGCACAAACTCTGATTTTGCAAGAAGTTTGTTAAAGAGTCCACAGAAAATCGACGCCAATTTGTGGCAAAGAACAAAATTTGTTTTAATTGTTTGGGCAGTAATCACACGGTATATGATTGCAAAAAGCGTACCACTTGCAGAATTTGCAACAAGCGCCATCATTCTCTACTGCATCCCGCAGAAGATCACGAGGCTAAGGGTCGCGACAACTCAACGAAGCCCGCTATCGATAGCATCGGTGCTTCAGTCAGTACTAATCAGATAGTGTCATGCCTATCAACAGGCAAGGTACCCAAACCTAGACAGGTTTTATTAGCCACAGCACTAATAAAAGCCGAGTCGAAGACCGGTCAATATCAAACGGTTAGAGCTTTACTCGACCAAGGCTCACAAGCCTGTTTTATCACGGAGGCGACAGTTCAACTTCTCAGACTGAAAAGGATCCCAATTAAGGGTTTCTTTTCGGGACTGGGAGATAGTAAGTCAACTGTTGTAAAATACATGGTACATGTTACAGTTCAATCACAATTAAACCCCGATTTCAAATCGCATTTGAAGGCTTACGTGTTAAGTAACATAACGTCATACTTACCTGAGCAGAGCGTAGGTACAGATGCTTTTGATTGGATATGTACTGATGATTATCGCTTAGCAGATCCAGAGTTCAACACACCCAATAAGATAGATGTTTTGTTGGGTGCAGATGTTTACAGTAGCATTATTCAGGAAGGGATATTGAAGAGTCCTTCTGGTAATCTGATAGCACAGAACACTGTTTTAGGCCTGGTTCTGACTGGTGCTGTTGATTCTGTAAGTGAGAAATCTAATAAAATTATTACCATGCACGTAAATATGATGGAAGAAAATATATTAGAGAAGTTTTGGTTAATAGAAGAGCAAACTAGTTCAATAAAAATACTTACTCCAGAAGAGAAGAAGTGTGAAGACTTTTACAGAGCGACTACAAAAAGAGATTCCACTGGTAGATACGAAGTAAGGTTACCTTTTCAAGACGAAGATCCTCCATGCCAAGGTGGAAGTTCCCGCGCTATCTGTGAAACAAGGTTTAGAACACTGGAAAGAAGGTTAGAAAGGAACAAGGAATTAAAGGAAAAATATACAGAGGTAATCAACGACTATTTACAGTTAGGACACCTAAGACCGGTTAAGGAAGATGATAGGAAGAAGGAAATAGCTGTCTATCTACCACATCACGCCGTGATACGGGACGATAAATCAACAACGAAGGTTCGTGTTGTGTTTAACGCCTCGGAAAAGAATAAAAAGGGAGTGTCATTGAATGATACGCTAATGATCGGACCCACCTTACAGGCTGATTTAAGGCACATCGTGTTAAGTTGGAGGGTGCATTCTATAGGAATAGTAGCGGACATCGTTAAAATGTACCGTCAGGTTAACATAGCGGACAAAGACACAATGTTCCAGCGGATTCTTTGGCGCGACAGTACTGATAAGGAAATCATGGATTACGAGCTTACCACGGTGACATTTGGAACAGCATCTGCACCGTATCAAGCGGTCAGGACCCTACATCAGGTAGCATATGATGAAGGCGGGAGATTTCCTCTAGCGGCGGATATGGTCTTAAATTGTTTTTATATGGATGATTTGATGACAGGGTGTGATAGCGTAGAAACCGGTATAGAAATATACAAACAAATGACAGCATTATTAGGAAAGGGTAAATTTACCCTACAGAAGTGGAATAGTAAACAAGGAAATATTAGAAAGGATAAGGTCAATGGAATTAAAAGAACCTACAAGGCATGCATACATAAAGGATAATACAGGGGAAGAAAAGGAATCAGTGGAAATCAAACTAGATAATACTATAAAAATTCTAGGACTTACCTGGAATCGCAACGAGGACACCTTCCAGTACTCGGTGAATCTCCCGCCGTTATCAACTGCAACGGTAACTAAAAGATCAATAATTTCGGACATAGCTCGACTGTTTGACCCATTAGGTTGGCTAGCACCTAGCGTGGTCTTAGCTAAGGTCTTCATTCAAAAATTATGGCTTGCAGGTGTTGGTTGGGACGATGAACTTAGTACAGTACTAATAAAGGAGTGGAGTACATACCGCGACCAACTGTCTCTACTTACCAGACTCCGGATACCCCGCTGGCTTGGCATGAAGCCGCACGATGATCTGGAACTGCATGGTTTTTGTGACGCATCTAAAACAGCCTATTCGGCAGTAGTTTACGTAAGGATAATAGACGCAGAAGGAAAAACACACGTGTCTCTCGTAGTTGCAAAAACTAAAGTAGCCCCCGTCAAACAGCTAAGTATTCCTCGCTTAGAGTTGTGTGGAGCAGTACTGTTGTCAAAACTTTTGACTGAGGTCGCAGGTATTTTAAATATTCATAATGACAAAATTAAAGCATGGACTGATTCGACTGTTGTGTTGGCTTGGCTTAATAGTCACCCAAGTAAATGGAAGACATTTGTAGGAAATAGAACCTCTGAAATCCTGATGACGATGAAGGCGTCTCAGTGGTGTCACATTTCGACAAAAAATAACCCTGCTGACTGTGCCTCGAGAGGAATGCTACCAAGTTTATTTATCGATAACACATTGTGGTTTTCCGGGCCAACATTTCTCAAGGATAAAGCTATAACATATTCAAGACCGAAGGACTTTAATACAGATTTAGAGGAGTCTTTTAAGGTGCTTACTGCAACTGTAGTCCCTGAAAGTGAATTTTCATTATTCGAACGCTTTTCTACCTTACAAAGATTAATAAGAGTGATTGCATATTGCCGACGGTTTTTAAAGAAGGACACTACAAGTTTTACTAAGAAATATTTAGGAAAATTAGAACTACAACAAGCATTAAACTGCTGCATAAAGAAAACACAAGGAGACATATTCACCACAGAGTATGTACAATTACAGAAGAAGGGATATTTACAATTGAAGTCAAGTAAACTAAAATCACTCAGCCCCTACCTTGATGATAAGGGCTTGATAAGAGTTCGAGGTAGACTTGAGAAGGCACAATTAGACGCCAGTGCGAAGCATCCAATAGTTCTACCTAACCGTAGCCATCTGACTCACCTTATAGTTGCCGATGCTCATCACAGGACTCTACATGGGGGTCCTCAGCTGATGATAAATTATTTGAGGACGGCCTACTGGATGATAGGGGTAAGAAACCTAGTAAAAACCTGCGTTCATAAATGCGTAATATATGCAAAACACAGAGCTTGTACCAAACCGCAATTGATGGGTTCTCTGCCAGCCGTTCGTTGTACTCCGGCTAGACCCTTTTTGCATAGCGGTGTGGACTACGCTGGTCCTATAAATATCAGAACAGCGAAAGGTCGCGGGCACCGGGCTTACAAGGGCTATATATGCTTATTCGTATGCATGTCCACGCGTGCGATTCACTTAGAGGTAGTTAGTGATATGACCACGCAAGCATTTTTAGCCGCCTTTAGACGGTTTGTATCTAGGCGAGGACACTGCGCCAAGATATGGAGCGATAATGGTACGACGTTTGTAGGTGCTTCCCGAGAGCTTCAACAGTTGGCTTCAATTCAGCCGGAAATGGTTGAACTTCTAGAGGCAAATGGTACCGAGTGGCATTTTATCCCCCCTTCCAGCCCGAATTTTGGCGGCCTTTGGGAAAGGGGAGTGCAATCCACGAAGTTTCACCTTAAACGCGTCATTGGTGAGGCTACTCTTACCTTTGAGGAAATGACCACACTACTCAATCAAGTGGAAGCGTGCTTGAACTCACGGCCTATGAGCGTTATAGATACTACAGACCCTGGTGAATCATTGCCTTTAACCCCTGGACATTTTCTTATCGGAGAGCCGATAGTAAATGTACCAGAGTATAACTACGAAGGTTCAAATGTAAATTGCCTGACCCGCTGGCAATTTCTTCAAAGGATGGTGCAATCGTTTTGGAGACGCTGGTCCCAAGAATATTTGTCAACCCTAATGAATCGCTATAAATGGACTTCTCGCGTTCCAGAACCAAAAATTGGAGACATAGTTTTAGTGAAGGAGGATGACTTGCCGCCAAGTCGTTGGTTATTAGGTCGCGTAATCGAAAAGCACCCGGGGGATGATAATATCACCCGTGTAGTTACGTTGCGCACAAAGTCATCCACTATCAAGAGGCCAACATCTAAATTATGTATTTTGCCAGTAACTCATTCATTTGTTTTAACTGATTATTTATTATTTTGTTTTACATATTTGTTAAGGTTGCCTTATGATATTTACTGTATGGTATTTTAGTTAATTGTATAAATCACTAGATCAAATTATACCACTTTGTTTTACCTTTATACAATTTAAGTTCCAGGTTTATATTTATATTTGTTTTTTTTACTATTTATAAGTCGTTACATTGTTTACATTTTTATATTGAATATTTTAAGGTTTACAAACTAGTACAACAAACTTTCCTAAACTGAGCTATTGAAGATCAACGTGTTATAGTTTTTACCACGAATTTTACAATTTAGTTCATATAGAATATATTTTATTATCCTTTGTAGAGTGTGCTACAAACGGATATAAAGTATCAGTTTCCGTTGTAACAAGGTAAAGTGCAAGGTTGATGGTCAGATTTTACCATTCAGTTCTGGAAGGACATTTCGTCAGTAATGTCCTTGGTGGGCGGTATGTCTGATACCAACAATGTAATTTACTTAAATTAGTTTGCTTTAATATAATAGATGGCGCCACTGTGTCGCCTGTGAATCGCGGTATGGTTCAGTAGCAACCATCTTATATGTTATTGACATAAGGTCGAATAAAAACACCAGCAAATCAGATCAATAGATCAGTACAACAAAGTGGTTTTATTTACAACCCTTTTGGTGTGCACACCTCAGTTATTAAATTGAGGGATTTTTGTTCAATGGTATAGATGGCACTCTGTTGCGAGCCGTCCAGTCCACTTATGTGGACTGCAAGGCATGCGTACGGGTGGGTGGTAACAGGTCACCCTGGTTTGACGTTAAAATCGGCGTCAAGCAGGGTTGCGTGTTGTCCGCTAGACTGTTTATAATATATCTGGACAAAAGTCTTCAAAGACTGAAAGCGATGAATGAAGGTGTACAAATGGGTGACTTAGTGGTAAACCATCTACTTTATGCAGATGACGCGGTTTTAATAGCGCCAACAGCCACTGATCTGCAAACACTGGTCACAGTTATGAAAGACGACTGCATGATCAATGGCTGACATTTGAATGTGAAGAAAACCAAGATTATGGTTTTTGAAAGGGAAGAAACCAGAACGAATGTAAGGATTGTGGTTGGTAACGATGTGCTGGAGCATGTGAATGAGTTTGTATATCTTGGATGCGCCTTCAGTAAGGCTGGGAAATACACCGCTGACATAGAGAGAAGAGTGAGTGCAGGGAACAGAGTGAATGGTGCGATGGGAAAGCTACTCGGGAGCCGGCACTTAAGCCATAAGGCGCAGCTGGCCATTCATAACGGAGTTCTTGTCCCAACGCTGTTATATGGTAGCGAGAGCTGGGTATGTAGGAAGGAGATTGAAAGTAGGATAAATGCGGTAGAAATGCGAGCTCTGCGGAAGATGTGCGGAGTGAAGCTGACCGACCGCATTAGCAACAGCATAGTAAGACAGCGAGTAGGTATGAAAGATAGTATCGGTGTAAAGATGAGAAAGGGCATGCTCCGTTGGTTCGGGCATATAGAAAGAATGCCAGAGGAAAGAATGACAAAACAGATATACAATGTGAAAGTGGAAGGATGCAGGTACCGGGGAAGACCTAGACTATCTTACCACGACCAAATAAACCGAGTCTTATCTGATGGAAAAGTCAAGAGTCTCCGTAACCGGCGAGCGTGTATGAGACGAACTATGAGAGTCGAGGAAGCCAGAGAAGTATGTAAGGAAAGAACCTGTTGGAACTCTGTACTCTCTGCCTACCCCGCAAGGGATCTGGCGTGAGGTTATAGATAGATAGATAGAATTTATTTAATTCAGGCAACAGAAATATTTTGATAAAACCTACTGGCCCATAGAATATATACCTTACAGACTCACATACATATAATAATATATTAAACTTATAATCAAAATAATATGTATTTTTGGCGACATGTTGCGCTGTACAGGGTGTCTCTCAGTCTTCCACGAAATCTTCTGAATACGACACCCCTCGGCCAGAAGTCCTTGCTTATGAAGATCTCCAGCTTGGCAGTGGGAACTCGCACAACAAAGGAATTGAATTCCGCATTGTGTTGCGAATTCAGCTTCTTGACCCTCAGAGTATACAAGGACTTCTTGCGGGCATACTCCACAATGTCATCGGCTTTGGTGGTGTAGTGTAGCCGTGACACGTACAGTAGCGTCGTCAGTAACACTGAACGCAGAAGTGTGCCATCATTGACCGGTGCAAACCCACACCGAATTCGTCAAGGAGGCCTCTTCTTCTTCTCTACCTTGATGAAGTCTTCCTCATCAACTTGACCCTTGGTGGGGGTCCGAGGCACGTTACGTGCCTTTCCAGTTGTCCCCTCTGGTGCGCGGGCGGCAGCGGTGGCGTAATCACGGCGAGGAGAAGCCGTGTTTACGTTTGACGTCACCGGCGGGGCCGCGGAGCTGGCGGCGAGGCGCGGTGTACTGCAGGTTGCGGGACGCGGTGTGCTGCGGGTGGCGGGACGCAGTGCATCGCGCGGGGCCGTAGCAACAGCCGGCGACTCATCGGCCGACTCAAAACTGCCGCCGGATGCATATTGCGCCCCGCGACTAACGTTCACATTAGAGGCCTTGTGCGACCTACTTTCGAGGCTAGCGCCACGCAATGACGCAACCTCGTCCCGTAGTTCGCGGATGGTAGTTTCCGAATCCTCCAAACTGAATTGAACCTCTGCCAGGCTAGACTTCAGGGTGTTTATGTCCTTCAGGAACCTAGTGACATCGACGTGGTCGAATCTGACGAGGAGCAGCCTGTGCAGCTGCTTCGCCACGAAGGCGGGCACGTCGTCGGGATCTGTCTCCTTCAGCAGGGTGATGATATCCTGGAGACTTCTCTCGCCCTTTTCGTCCCTCCTGCGGGTCAGCATGCGATCGCTCATCCCGAGCGATTGGTACAGCAGCACCTTCGCACTGCAAATTTCTTCATGTTTGAAGTTAGTTTTGCAAATCTGTAAGATGCTAACTTCATGCATGGTGTCGATGGCGTGCTGTAGCCAACACTTCGTTGACTATGAGTTTTTCGAAACTCATAGCGGCAACCGTGCAGCGGCTATAGCCGCGCAAATCGCGAATTATAAATAATTCGTAAATGCACTCTGCATTTATTCTCTGTAATCAACCTGTTAAGAAACTATCCCACCGTTGGGCACGTGCCTCCTCTCAAAACTGAGAGGGTTTAAGCCATAGCCGACTCCGCCACGACCACAATATCGTCGGCAAATCGAAGGTGAGTGATGTATTCGCTATTGATGTTGATGCCAAGTCCTTGCCATTCCAAGAGCTTGAAGGCGTCCTCTAAGGTGGCCGTAAACAGTTTCGGAGAAATGTCTCCCTGTCTTACTCCTCTTTTTATGGGGATCGCCGTGGTGGAGTTATTATACAAGCACTTCAACACTTCGTTGTACCGTCGCTGGAGAGATCTAAGAACAACTTTCAACTTTCTCATAGTCCACAAACGCCAAGCATAGTGGCCGATTATACTCCTCCGTCTTCTGTATAATGTGCCGCAGCGTATGTATGTGGTCTATGGTACTAAAGCCTTTCCGGAATCCGGCTGTCAGTCATCAAGCCTGCGTTCGAGACGACTTGTGATGACTCTCGAAAACAACTTATAAACATGGCTCAGCAGTGTGATGGGCCTATAGTTCTTCAGTAAGGTGTTATCACCTTTCTTGAAAAAAAGTTCCACCACACCCCTGTTCCATGCTTCCGGCGGTTCCTCTTCAAGCAAGATGGAATTAAACAGCCTTTAACAGCCAGCAAGGACTTTAAGTACCGGCGTTCCGCCCGCCTTCAGAAGCTCTGCGGTAATTCCGTCTTCACCATACTAATCTCGTACAGGCTGATGTCCGGGATATCTTTAATGTAGTCTCGGGTTAGCTTGGCTCTTGGGTCTTTTACTAAGTCAAGAACAGGTCCAGCTACTGAGGTATATAACTGCCCATAGAACCTCTCTATCTCCCTGAGCACCTCTGACCTATTCGACGTTACGTTTCCGTCCTCCGTCTTCAGCTTCGTCAACTGGCTTTACCCTATAGACGCAACTGTTCTCTTGCGAACACTTTGGAGCCCTTGTTCTGCTCTATGGTCTCCTCAATACATCTTGTATTGAAGGACCGTAAATCGTGTCGCAAGGGCTTCAATATCTATCCATTGAGCTGCCTATAGGACTTAGGTTGTCATCATCAGAGGTTTGGGGTGTCATGGAACGTAGCTCAGCCATGAGGTTTCGGGTGTAGTCAGATAGTTTTTGAGGCCTATTTTTACGGTGGCGCTTAAAATACTTGGACCCGACCATATGGACAATTCTACCAGCCTGTTGTTGATCTTGTCCACTGATGCGCTGCTGTCTAGCAATTTGAAGCGGTTTGACAATTCAAGTCCGAGAGCTTTTAGCTCTCGGAGTTCTCGGGGTTATGAGTTCAGAGCACAGGTATTATTTTCTTGGTTTGTAACTTAAGAAATGTCGAATTTAGTTACGTCTTTGTGCCTTATTACGAACTTTTAATTATGGATATGGAAGGTCCTTATGACCATTTTTATTGTTTTTGTGTTATTTTAGTAAATGTTATGGCAACTACATACGAGTACGTTCTATAATCGGCTAGATTCTATAAGCTTACTCACAGATTATCTGGTTTCATGGATACCAGCATTACACGGTTGAGGAAGCACAGTGTAATGTGCACACAACCTCGGCTATTGCCACAGATCATAAAAAATGGAAGTGACCTATGTTTTTTAAATTTATTAGTTAATATGACATCTTTATTTTTTCTCTACTTCTCTCTGACTATATTTACAATAAAATTATATAGCTAACTAAAATTATAACGGTAAGAAACCTATCCAAAGAAATCCTGTCCACGTGCAACGGTGGCAAGAACGCTGGTTGTATTTATTCCCTCGCTGGATCGCCAACAAATTATTTAGAGCGAGGAATAAGCCAGCCCTTCTATCACCTAATGAGGCGACCAGAAATGGTTATTTTAAAACAATTCGAAAAATATATTACAAGCATATTGCGCTGCAATATTGGCCACTGCTCTACGGCGGACCTTATCGCTAATTTTGTTTAGATTAGATCTTAACAGCCTTTCGATTAATAGCGTTTAGGCTCAGTCAGTTTTTGTATTTGGCTCAGTTTAGCGAAATTTGGTAATTAGAATTGGCGCCTTGGACTTGGCCTGGATAGGGCTTTTAATTTTATTTTAATACGAATAGTACATATTCTTATTTTGTTCGTAGCCTTTGCGGCGTCTTTGGTATGTTCAAGTGTCTTTTCCACTGTATCCAATAATAACAGGAGACAAATCCTATGATCTGACAAGGGATATAGTATAAGTAATAGTAGTAATATTAATAGTATAGTAATATACATTGCTTTACGTGTCACTTCAATATGTTTAATATCTAAGTTGATCATATAATGTTGGATAAAAGTGTGCAGGAGGGGAAGGCTGGAGCGGTCATGTTGGCCTCTCAGTCGTGCATACCCTGGCGCATATACGTGCTTCTTTCAACACTTTTAAACTAAGATAATATACCCCATTTGGTCGTTAGGCTTTATGTAGAGATGTTGAGGCTACCTTTAACAAAGGTATGTTCTTTTAGGCTCGTCATGTTTTAATTCAAAGCCTCGCCATCTCCACCTTTAAATAAATAAACATTCTGTTGCACCAGTTACAGAGCCTCAGAATCATTATGAATAAGCATTTCTCAACGAGGGCTTTTTAAGTTGTATCTACTCATGTCTCATCTGAATATCCCTGTGATAATCCCTGTGATAAATAACAGAATTGGCCACCACTATAGAAGACGCTCTCCACACGAACCAGATATTGACAACAGACACGCCTAAAACGACTGGGATGTCTAAGAGAAACTAATGAGAGAATGTAATCTAATGGAACGGAGAATAAAATGGACAAAACAATGGAGAAAAAAATAATGCAGTTAATAAGATGTACTTACAAGTTATTTGGTATCAGAATACAAGCAACGTATAACCATTCCGATTCCAATAAAATTTTAGGACTTTATCGTTCACTGATGATTCTGCCAATGGCAAATATAGAAATAATTTATAGTTGTTATTTATGACAAGTAAATTATTGACTAATAAACGATTTATAGTGTCGACTGAGTAGTACTAAAACGTGCTGCTTCTACATTAGGTCAGGGGAGATGTCAGAGTGATAATTTAATACTAAAATTATATACGGTAGTTTCCATTTCTAAAAAAAATTAGATACAATAGTACCTCTCTTTACACCATATATTTACACGGTATAACTTATTATGAAGCACCATAATATACACTAAGCTATCTTCATAAGAATAAAAATAACTTTTCACTATTAAAAACATATTTTCTATTAACTATTGCCCGCGGCTGCGCACGCGTATTTTATAGTTTGACATAGGTAGGTAGATCTTTCTAAGATAGCATTACTCCAAGACCTAAGATACCTCCATACCAGGTTTCTTTAAATTTTAATCAGCCGTGATAATATTGAGAAATAAAAACTATCCCACGGCAATCTTGCATTTACTGAGCTTGAAACGTGCCTTAAACAATCTCCGAAAAATTCTTCAATTATTCCGGATTTTAACACAAACACACATTTTTTATCGTGCAAATAGTCATATTAACTTAAAATATCTTTATTTTAAAATCACAAATTAACACATTTTTTTAATGTGTTCCCGTGCGCCTTGCGCGGTTCGTACCTGCAACTACAAAGTAAGTTGAGCGGTCTACGTTTTGCAAAAGTGTCTGCAGAGTCAACTTGAAATTTGGTAAATCTCCGCTATAGATTAATTTTAACAGCTCCCCAGGTCTCCAGCCTCATGTGAAGGAAAAGGTAAATCGAAGGATTTCAGGGCTTTTATTTAGCCAAAATAAGATTGATATCTTTGGGCCTTCATTCAGGCCCGCTAAAAAATTCAAATGCATATACCAACATGCATTTAAATTTTTTACGGGCCTGATCCAACATAATATAAAATTACACCAATGATTTTATATATCACTTATACGGGTGATATTGGCATGATCTAGTGCGTAAACCAAGTACCTACCTATCTTGTACTAATATTTTACGACGTAATATACTTTTATACTAAATTTCTTTAAAATCCGTTCAGCCGTTTTAGTATGAAGAAATAATAGCTATTCCGCAGGAGCCGTGCTATTTTTCGGGATAAAAATGGTTCTGTTTACTATTTTACGATTTAAGATGAGTTCATATAAAGTTTTAATTAAATCCGTTTAGCTATTTTAGTATGAATAACTATACTCATCAAATAACACCGTCACGCCTATATTCCCCAAGCGGGCGTGGCAAAGGTGTATTGAGTACACTCACGTTTCGCCGACGATATTCATCAAATATATTTTATCAACTTCCATCAGATTCATTCATATATTCATCTCAATCACCGGGTACAGTCTTAGTCCGTACTGGTGGTCTTTGTAAAATATAAACAATCTATAGCGCGATCTTATTCAATGCGAACGCCGTCTCATATAAAAAAAACATATGCAATACCTGGGTACTTTCTTTTTGAGAAGGATTACCAGTTTACATAGCCAGTGAAATGGCTGATTTAAGCCTTTTCTACCTACCCCACCAAAGATCGTAACCTGGCGTAATAATATTTAAAAAAGGCCCATGACAATCTAAGTATGTAAGAAAGTATTGTCAGTAAATTTCGTATCAGTTTTTCGCAAGAATATACAGTACATTTTCATGATCAAATTCATATGTACATTATTATTATGTATATATTCATAGGTTTTTTTATAATTTCTTATAAAATATATATAAAATACAAATATTCTTATGTATACTGTATAAAAACAAAAGGTGCTCCACCGACAGCAAGGTCTACGACCCAAGCTACCGGTGGTCAGGGCTCCAAAGAGAGGAACCTCCTCACAATGCGCGCTGTGTCTAACATTACTGCCTTCTGTATCAGGCCCTTCACCCAACTGCCTAGCGAGAGCTTCTCAAGGTGTTTATCGAAGCTCTTCGCTATAAGGCCGTTGACTGAAACGACCATCGAAATAATGACAGTTGAATCAATATTCCACATGGCGGTAACCTCATGGGCCAGGTCCAAATATTTAGATAATTTTTCTTTTTCGGCCTTCACAAGGTTCTCATCATGCGGAATGGTGACATCAACTAGCATTACACGACGCATCTATCGATCTATTATCACGATATCAGGTTTATTGGCTACAATAGTCCTGTCCGTGATAATAGATCGATCCCAGTAGAGCGTGATATGACCACTTTCGAGAACTGGAAGAGGCTGGTACTGGTAGTACGGTACTTCAGAGTCCACAAGGCCATATTCAAGAGCAAGTTGCTGATGGATAATCCTAGCCACTTGGTTGTGTCTGTGCAAGTACTCTCCGTTAGCAAGACGAGAACAACTGGAAACTACATATCTAATAGACTCACCGGGACGGTGGCATGCCCGACAAATGTCTACCGTGCCGTCCTTTAGGATGTGCTTCCGGAGTTGTTCGTCATGAAAATGTCACGTCCATAATTGCAAAGAAAATCCCTTCAGTTTCCCCAAAAAGGTTGCTGAAGCGTAGCCAGGTCACGGAAGCGAGCTGGTCCACATCAGGCCCTGTAAGAGCCCGATAGAACCGTCCGTGTAGCTCCCTTCCATATGGCTGTGTGGTCTGAAATACTCAATACCTGGGGCCTTCGCCAGTTCTCGTTTGCCAAGGAAAGCGGAGGCCTTTATCGATTGCGGCAACATCTCGATACATCACCACGGATACACTTAAAAAGTACTGTCTGAGATTGCACACCTCGCGGTTGTGTAGTGTCTTAGCGTTTAAAAACCCACGACCACCGCACTTCCGCGGGATGTACAACCTCATAACAGACGACCGCGGGTGATGCATACGATACGCTGTCAGCAATCGACGGACCTTTCTATCCAGGGCATCCAGTTCAGACTGAGTCCACCTTAGTATGCCAAAAGAGTATGTAAGGACAGGCATGACCCAACCATTGAAAGCTCGGACCTTATTTCCACCTGATGGAAGGCTTTTTAACACTTTTATCAGGCGGGCAAAGAACCGATCTTTCAATGATTTTTTCATATCCTGTTTAGCTATACTTAAGGCTTGTGACATACCAAGATACTTGTAGGAATCCATTTCAGAGAGAGATCTGAGGGATATATCTTCATAGAGCTGTAGATTAAAAGAATCTTCAACTCTCCCTCTTTGTACATGGATGTATCCATCAGGTCTGTTTTCTTCGAAGCGTACAACTTGAGGTCATCCATGTACAGTAGATGAGATATAGGCTCACTCTCCCTCCGCAAATGGTAACCTAGCTTTGAATCCTTAAGTATAGCACTTAATTAATTGATTCAAAGCTAAACGGAACCACAACGGACTCAAACTGTCGCCCTGAAAGATACCCCGGCTTATCTTTATCAAGTCCAACGAACCAGAGAGGCCTCCAAATCCTGGGTGACGAAGAACTGTGATCCACTGTGGTTATTATTATTATAAGCACAGCATCATAAGCACATATATATAACACAAATGTGTTCCACTGCTGGGCAAAGGCCTCCCTCCACTTTTTCCACTCCTGTCTGTTTGTTGCTATGTCAGACCAGTCTTTCAAAAAGTTGTCCAGTTCGTCCCGCCATCTCCGCCTGGGTCTACCGCGTTGTCTTTTAGTATTTCGTGGAGACCAGTCAGTTATTATTTTGGCCCATTGGTTATGTTTCATGCGGCAGATATGCCCGGCCCAGTCCCACTTAAGCTTGGCGGCTTTTTGACATGCGTTGCCAGTTTGGGTTATGGAGCGTAGTTTGGTGTTTCTCACATGGTCGGTAAGTTTATTATTTAGAATATTACGCTCCATAGAACGCTGACAAACATAATATGTACATATTTTAAATAAATGAATATGCAAAGTTTCGTGTCCAGGTCATTAGTTGTTAACGAGTTCTCTCCAGAAGAGACAATCCTGGATGCATCATCGGTTCACGCACACAACCATGTTTGGGTGTTTAAGTCAAACGTGTATGCATAATTTGATGCGAGTGATTTTAACCACCGAAGAGTTTCTCGTTAGGAGACAAACTTGAGTCGAAGATCAGTTCATGGAGGAATTCATGTGTAGACAAAACCACACATGTTAACGTAATATTACAGTTCAAGAGTAACAATAATAAAAAAATAAAGTTTTATGTTTTATCTCGCGATTATCCAGGATCGGTTCTTGTTTCCAAGAAAAAAGTATTTATTATTTTAAGTTAGGGTATAAGTTATTATCGTAGCAAATTTCATTGAAACCCGTTTGGTAATATTTGCGTGATTGAAACAGAAAGACGACAATTCCAAAAAAATATGTTCCGGCCTCTACTATATATCTATAATATAAAGTACATCAATTAAAATTTAAAAAAAATGTTTAACATTTGGCTCCGTTACGGTTTTTCGACATATATGTAGATATTATTAACAGGTAATCAATAAAAAAATAAACAATATACGTAACTGAACTGTCAACATTTTCAATTTTTTTGGTCAAATTTAAAAATGCGAGATCATTTTGTTATTCTTATTTTATTGGAATCGCAAAGTACGTTGTGTAAAACGCTGTTCACTGAACTTTGTCGTTTACATGTAAATTGATCACAATGGGTTTGTTTGCGAAGCCTAGTGTTGTGTACTACGTGTAAAGTTGAGATAATGTAATCAACGTACGTTTTTTTTACCAACTTTTAGGGGTATTTTATGAACTTTCCTGCTATAGCATCAAGCGAAGTTGGACAGCATTGTTTAGTGATATGACAATATTTTTTATGTGTTTGCAGGGGAAATATCGGCCAAATACTTTCTTAAAGAGGACTCGGGGAACAGTTCTGTCTTGTAAAGTCTGCGTTATAAAGGACTTTTATCATATTTGACTGCGTCGTTGGTCTAGTGGCAAAGCGCACCACTTTGTGATCACGAGGTCCTGGGTTCAAATCCTATGTCGGACAAATGTAGTTTTTCTAACAAAAACTTCCCAATAAGAGTCCAGAGTCGGGAAATGTGCCCGGTGCTCGCCCCCTATCACATGGGACCTAATATCGTCGGCGAAAAGTCGGTGAGCTCAGTACACCTCTGCTAACCTCCTTTTGGGAAATATAGGCGTAACGGTGTTTATTTTATCACACTAATAAGTCCTACAGTATTTAGTAGCCTTTTCCGGTTCAGCTGAGGGGTTTCGGGATCTCAAAATAGAACGCATGTTTTCCCAAAGGGGGACACATATGTGTAGGAAAGTCTGAGTTATAATAATAATTTATTTCTGATACTTGATCCATAATTTTATTTTATTGGGTTATACATATATTAAAAGTAATGTTAGTATATTTTTGCATTAAGAAATTACTTGAGCGTCAGAACACCCCAATGCCCAAGATGCTTGATTATTTGACTACATGTAGTCGCATCCAGCGCTCGAGCATCGGCGAGTCCCAACGCTCAGCTAATGCTCTCAGGATACCATTGGTACTGCTACGCACGCGCTGCATCATGGATACACATCCCTTTCGCATGATTGTACTAAAGCTATCCGTACGGGCCACGGCAAACATGTCAGATGCACTACAAAATCGTGGCAGCCCCATTATCACCCTGAAAGCATCGTTATATTCGACGCGCAAGTCGCCGTCTGCGTATAGTTAACCTACAGGCTGCACGTGTAAAAGGACTGGCAGTATGCCTTGAATAAAATTACCTTAACGTTATCAGTACATCGGGCAAACCTGCGAGCCACCATATTACATCGGACAGCTAGAGACCTGCGCTTTTGTTCGATATCAGTATTGTCATTTAAGTCTTCGGTGATCCAGTGCCCACGTACTTAAACTTTTTCACAACATTTAAGAATGTACCGCAGACGAAAGTCCGGTATATTATTATATAGTTTTTTCGATGATTTGAAAACCATGATTTCACTCTTCTTTGCGTTGTGCCTGAGTCCGTGGGTCATGAGACACATACTAAAAAACCAGGAGTGGTATTTTTAGTACGGGGCTCCGGGATCTCCAAATGCAACTCACCGCTGTCGTTGTTTTGTGGTGTGTGATTCATTTCGAGAATGTCTTAGGATAAAGTGCGATAATATTTATACTTTTTACCGTTTTGTCGGCAAATATATTATAATTATATGGATTTAGCCCTGAATACGACCACCCTAACTGCATTGTCGGAAGCAGACTGATGTCTGTCTAACCTAACTTAACACCTGCAAACAACAAGACTTGATAGTCTTCCTGGGTGCATGTGTTACGGTTCGTAAAACACGATATAAGGTGGGACATTATTTGGTTTACACCACACACAGTCCAGATTGAAACTGTCAACGAGTGTCCACGTGGACATTTTTCAATCTTAGTTTTTCGCCTATGGAAGGAGGAATACAGCTTTAATGATATTGATTTATAATAAATCAACATTGTTCCTCTTAGACTTGAAGTTCTATGTTTAATATCTAGAATTAAATGATCCAATCATTTAGAAATCTCTATGCCAGATGTTTAACGAACACAATCGTATAACAAATTAATTTATCGCAACATGAGATTATTGCGTTGTAAATGTGGATAATATTTAGCAAATGAACACCAAACAACAATTAATTATATTGCAGCTTCATTTGCAACGAGCATTATGTGTTGCATAAGCTTTTGTGATAAATGATAAATAGACGATCCCATTATTTTATTTATAATGGCGACATTTGAAACACCAAATGATTTAAACGCATTTTTAGCGATATTGAGTTATACTAGGAGGGATCAAAAAGTAGTGAGAACGACATACTCCTTGGTAAAAAAAAAATACTGGCAGGCATAGCTCAGATACATATTTGTAATATTAATAAAAAAAAAAATTTCGATTATTGTGTTTTTTTCTGAATGTAGTCATTTGTTTGCTTCGTGTCGGAACGTGTTCTCGAAAATGGAGAAAAACGAAGTGCGAGCCGTTATTAAATACCTCTGTTTAAAAAAGTTAACGACGCAAGAGATTCATTATGAGAGTCTGCTCCGCCGTATTCCACTGTCGCAAGGTGGGCTTCTCAATTTCGAGTAGGGAGAACGAGCACGGAAGACGAACATCGTTGCGGCCGTCCATCGACGTCAGTCACCCAAGAAAATGTTGCGAAAGTCGAGAAAATTGTATTGAGCGATCGAAGAGTTACCATCCGATACTTAATTGAAGAAACGAGCATTTCATATGGAAGTATTCAATCCATATTAAAACAATCTTTGAATATGAGAAAAGTCTCCGCAAGATGGGTGCCGAGAATGTTAACCGACAGTCAGAAACAAAATCGACTTGACATTTCGAAGATATTGTTGGACAAGTTTCAAGAAGATTCTGAAAACTTTTTGTCTCGTTTCGTCACAATGGACGAAACATGGGTCCATCATTTTGATCCCGAGACAAAACAGCAATCTTCGCAATGGAAACGGCCATCATCACCGAGCCCGAAGAAGTTTCGTGTCGTGGCATCGGCTGGCAAGGTTATGGCCTCAATATTTTGGAACTCAGAAGGAATATTGTTGATTGATTACCTGGAGCGTGGAACCACTATTATATGCCAATATTATGCAGCTTTAATTCCCAAGTTGAGGAATGCCATCTAAGAGAAAAGGAGAGGGAAACTTCGAAGGGGCGTGCTGTTTCATCACGACAACGCACCCGCGCACAGGTCGGCAGTTGCGATGGTTGCCATTCAGCAAGCTGGCTTCGAATTGGTTGACCACCCCCCTTATTCACCAGATCTGGCGGCTAGCGATTTTTATCTGTTCCCCAAATTGAAAAAATACTTAAGGGGAAACAGGTACGAAGACGATAACGAGGTGATGGATGCCGTGGAGAGCTTTTTGCAGGACCAAGACAAATCTTTTTTTGTGAAAGGGATTGAAGCCTTGGAAAAGCGCTGGACTCGGTGTGTCGAGAGACTCGGAAACTATGTAGAAAAATAAATTATTAAGTAATCAATAGTCATTATATTCTATCTCACTACTTTTTGATCCCTCCTCGTTTATGTATTATACATATTTGCAAAATATATGCCCAATTATTTGCTTCTGAAAAAATAGCACGAAAAAAACCGTCGTTATATACAACATATAAAGTCATTAACCTAAAACAAAAAAGTAGATTGTTTCAAATTGACAACTCAATTTTTTCCAAGTATTTTTATTACCTTGCATTTTATTCAAAGCAATTAAATTAGCTCCAATTGCTGTCACTAATTCTTATCAATAGGTTTCCTACATTTTGTAGTTAATTTTGTTATCCAAAGTTAATAAGATGGTAATTTATTCATTACAACTAAACAAATGGCTTCGTTTAAATTTGTAAAGCTATAATCTAATCAGTACAAAGATGTGACACTAAATTATCCCTGTCTACTTCAAATACTTTATAGAAAAGTGTAGAATAAATCACATAGGCTATATATACAGATTTTTGTTAGTTGTTGCGATTTGATCCTAAAATACGATCGGAATCTTGAAATAGGCAGGTATTTAGGCAAACAATATTTACGAGCTTAATCGAAATCCCCTTGATCTACCTGATCCTTGCAATAAATAGCTATTTATATTAAACGATGCTAGAGCTTAGTAAACTGAACCTAGGGTTTGTGTAAGTAATTCAATTTTTAGGTGAGTGTTTTCCAATTATATTACCTTACTACCGCGCAAAGGAATACTCTCACTAATCGAGATGAAAAAGAATGGATTATACCACTACACGGACCCAAAGCGCATTGATGGGGACAGGTTTGTGGTCACTCTAGAATGAATAAAAATAATCCAGAAGCCGCGGGTGCGCATCTATTTGAAGCAACAATTACTACCTGCAAAGCAAGTAGTCATACGTTTACGCGAGTAGTCACTCTGTGACCATCGTGCGGAATAACCGTAATAAAATTATGCCGTCTTGTGTTGTGTCTGCCTGTTAAAATATTGTTAAGATCAAAAAGATACATTCCGAATAACGGATGCGCTCAAATATGGAAATTCCACGGTCAACGACCACTATCTCAAGCTAACCGAGCCGACCCCTGCTTGCTAGCTAGGTAATTTGGCGTTCCTTACGAAAACTGAAATCACTCACCCTTATAAATACACTTTCAACGTTTTTTCTCAAGCGGATCGAAATGGATGTCCGCTTGGTACACTAGGTTTTACGTCACGTTTGTGACAAACAGGATCAAGTAGTAACGAATTCGATTCCACACAAGACAAATCATTGCGCATGCGCAATGTCGTTGTACTCATGCACCTATGGGTACACATAGGAATAAGACACAAGATATATATTTCACACACAGTAACTTGTTACCTGAACAGAAATATCTGAGCACTCTTTCGGAGATTTGTTTGTAAAGTTAAACATACTATGTACATGATGTTGACAACTTGAGAAAAAAATGTAACCTAAAAAATGACTACAATCAGTTTATCTGCAAACAGTTAAACTGTAAACAGTCGTTCTATACAGCAATAAATAATGCTAAAACTGAGTGAGAGGCCTTGAAGTGTAAATTGATGTGAATGTGATTAATGCGCCAGACTAATGACCCTATTAGCTGGAGACAATTGCATGTGCCGCGACTAATTTAATCCACAGCTAACTAACTAATCTAATGGCTGCTGCATAATCAATGAAATGGAAATAACCAATTTGTAATACGTCTTGAGGCGCTAGAAGTGCCTTATAGCGTATACTTACCGATCACCAAGGTTAACAGCGGCTCGGTCGGTCTGAGATAGGTGACTGTCTATGGCATTCCCATATTCAAGGGTCTCCGCATTTCGGAAGGCACGTTAAGCCATTGGTTCCGGTTGCCACTTGATGTGGGAGTCGTTAAGTCAAGTTGGAAGCCTTATAGATGGGTTAATCAATTCAAACAGCACGTGGCCTCAAACCTGCCATCACTAATGCGCACTGGGTCCACATTATAGAATATGTGGCCTGTTTATCCTCTCTCACCTCTCATAAACATATGATGTTATAAAAATTAGAAAGTGATTTTTTGGCTACAATCATCATCATCATCAGCATCTCAGCTTTTACTTGTCCATTGCTGTACATAGGCCTCCCCAATCGCTCTCCAGCGCAGCCGGTCCGATGCAGCCTGCATCCAACGACTTCCTGCGATCCTCACAAGATCATCGGTCCATCTGGTAGGTGGCCGTCTCAAACTCTCACCTCTATTCGTTTCGATTCAATTCGGGATAGTATAGGCCGCAAGGTACTGAAAAGTAGGTATAGACTGTCTTATTTTAACGCTAGGGTATATTATTTGGGCTTAATTGAGTTTAAATCACATAAATCGTAATAATAATGTCTTAAAAGTGTCTTAACAATTTATGTAATAATAATAATATTTTATTTATTTTTAATAATAATATTTTATTTGCAAAAAATGGTACAACAGTATGTAACAAACAGTGGTAAGTAATTAAGATAGAATACAGTATTACAATAATTGGTTGTACAGTGGCCTTTAACAATAGCACCATTGACTCCTAAACTGAGTTAATACTCGTACTAGAGTCCGTGGCTCTCCGTTCTAGGTGTATGATGACAAACCAAGTATGACCATTTATGATTTTGTTTTTACTTAATTAATGTTTACAAGTTCTTTTATTTTAGTACCGTAAGGGGTTTTTCAATATCCTCATAATTTTGCAACCGTAACCAATTGTTCAATTTGTTTTTGAGGTCATATTTATTTAAGTGATAAAGATTGTTAGCCTTGGTTATAGTATTATACAATCCAGATCTTAAAGCGTTATACTGTCTAGTCGCGAAAGCCGTTTTACATTGTACAGAGGGACATACGAGGGCACCGCTTCTTTTTTGCATGGTCTTACTGTCGAGGGGAAGTTGCGAGTGTGGTTCAACTACTTCCGTTTGTGACTGTATGTACCACACCCAGCAAATGTAACCGATTAGCTATTACTCGCGATTGTGCACGCGTTTATTTGTAATATCTTTATCAAAAATAGCCTCTTTATTATTCTCACGTATAAGCTATATTACTGTAAAGTTTTATCAAAATCCGTCCAATAGATTTTACGTAAAAGAGTAACAAACATCCATACACCCATCACAAACTATCGCATTTATAATATTAATACTTTAATCACTACATGTCATCAGTATTTCAATAACATAATCCCTTTTGTAATACAGATTAATATTTCTTTGTCTCTGTGATCTGTTCTATTCCGTCGCATGATCAATTGGAGCTTAATAATCATGACGAACAAAGGACTTAGAAACTGATGTAAGTAGAGGGTTTAGCACAAAAATATTGACGTTGGTGTGACGCCAGCGAGAAAGTGTGCTGTTACGTTTTTGTTTATTTAGTTTATTAGTAGAAATGGCATATCATGAAGAAGAATGGCATATCAATTCTCCATTTTTTGGTGCTAAGCCCTCTGATCGAAGAACGTCTAAATCTAAATGACAAATTTACTAAACTAGACTAACTTACCATGAACAATTAGACCGTGCCTTATCCAAAGGGCAAGCCAAGAGTCTCCGTAACCAGCGAGCGTGTATGAGACGAACTATGAGAGTAGAGGAAGCCAGAGAAGTACGTAAGGAAAGAACCTGTTGGAACTCTGTACTCTCTGCCTACCCCGCAAGGGATCTTGCGTGATGATATAGCATAGCATAGTAGTACAGGATATTATGGGTGGATGGATGTTAAGGATGTTATAGTATTTTAAACTTTCCTTGGTTCGAACCGTGCATGCCTGTCACCTCATAACTGGAGCACTCGTCCGGTGAAGCTATAGAGGTACAACAGTGTTGATCATTCACAAACACTCAAAAACACAACATCGTCGGCGAAAAGCGGGTGTACACAGTACACCTCTGCCACCCCCGCTTGGGGAATGCAGGCGTGACGGTGTGTTTATATTTTGCCAGCTGGCGTGATGAATGGTACAATATTTTGTAGAACATTGCATGAAAATTTGTTAAAGCTGGTCTGTTGTACATTTAAAGCAATACGTGGTTATATGTCTTTATATGGAATCTCATATAATCCAATTTGTTTATGTTCACGGATCCCTCGTTAATTGAAAACAAACACTGTACGTCATTGTGACACCCTCGCACCCGCGGGATTCACAATATTGACGCTTTGACCCTTTTGATTTATAAAAATATCACCCATTTATAGCACCTAAGAGTTATATGAGAAGAGAGAACAAGACTTTAGTTTTTCAATCAAGGCAGAACAATATAAATTATTTATGACAAAGTACAATGAGTGTTGCAAAATAGCTGTACAACACAGGTTATAATCGGGATTGTAATTGATTAAAAACATGGGTAAAGGCCTTCTCTGGAAATCAATTTAAGAGAGGTAAGGTTATACTCATCACATACTTACCACGCGGACCCAGTATCGGTAGAGGCAGGTTTTGTGGCTACCTGCTGTTGGAACTTATCAACATGCCTGTAAGGCATCCAAACTTAGCCTAATACATTAAATGGCAGCCGGACCAACAGTTCAACGAGCCTTTCGAAAAACGGAGACGCTCGTAAATGATGTTGCTACAAACACTAACCCATCTCAGACCGACATTTTCTGTTGTTGCTTAACTTTGATGATCGGCAAAAAACTGCGACACCGCATGCCTACAAGCATCCTGTCTAGTTACAATTGAAATATCATTGGTCCCAATACTTGTATACTTATAACTTAATATATTAAACTTACCTAAAAGTTTCCAATTATATATAAACTCGACGAAATTAAGTTCCTTGAAACATTTTTCCCAAATGTTCATAACAAAGTTTCACGGCAGCATGTGGTCCTTTAAAAGAATACTTTTATAATAAGCGACGAATATTCGATGGTTTTACAAAGTTTTGCACTTGGGACCCGTAAAATATGATTGAGGATAAGACTGGAACATCATTTTAGGTTCTGGAGAACTTCTTTAAATTAGCTAGCATTGAGTTAAGAATCATGTTTTCTTTATGATTAAATTGTCGCAACTTAGGACGGTTTTTAGGTATTTAGGCAACCTAATTTTTTAAACATACTCTTAGTAATTATATACTTTTTTTAAATATTAAGCCGGGTTTCCACTGCGAGCGGAACGGACAACGTACGAAGTCCGTTTAATTCGTAACAATAAATTTAATAGAGGTGCTTTCTTTCATCATAAAAAGTTAAGCAGAAAGTGCTAAGCGAATGAAAATAATTAAAAAACTTTTAAAAAGAGTATGTGTGCATACGAATGGTGCCTATAGGATTGCCGTAATACACACACAATCTCAATCTACACATTCGTGTTGTTTGTTGTTATGGAGTTTCCTAGTGTATCTTCAAGTAGTGTATCTTAAAGTAACCAGCGAGCGTGTATGAGACGAACTTTGAGATCAGAGGAAGCCAGAAAGGTCTGTAAGGAAAGAACCTGTTGAAACTCTGTACTCTCTGCCTACCCCGCAAGGGTTCTGGCACGATGATATAAATAGATAGACCTCAGAAGGCTTAACATGAAAATATTGACGTCAAGAAGCTAGAGTCACGTTAACGGCAAACTTTTCGTGCTAAGCCCTCAGTCCTATAGCGAATATATTTGATAGATACATAATGAATTATTACATACCTACTAACGTTGCCTAATATCTACTAATATTTACCTAAATTTCGCATTAATTAATCCATCGTTAATTAGGTGTTATTAACCTGCAAACACATTGTCATTGTACTAATATTTGATTATATGATTATCGATTATATATGGTGAAAAAATATGAGAGATACAGGGAACCTGAAAATATATTAAGTTAATTTAGTTAATGAAATATTAATAATTGATTTATATCTATATCTATCGATAATCTAGTATACACCCAAAATTCTTGCCCTAAAAAATAGTTCCTAGTACACTTAGAGTACTATTAAACACTAGCGAGGCGCTCGTAGCGCTGTGCAACCGCGGTGTTCTTACCGATTACCAAGGTTAAGCAGCGTTCGACTCGGTTGGCCCGAGATGGGTGACCGTTTGTGGCATTTTCATATTCGAGCGTCTCCGTGCTTCGGAAGGCACGTTAAGCCGTTGGTCCCGGCTATCGCTTAATGTGGTAGTCGTTAAGCCGAGTCGGAAGCCTTAAAGGCGGCTTGATAAGTTCCAACAGCAGCTGGCCACAAACCTGCCTCCACCAATCCGCACTGGGTCCGCGTGGTGGAGTATGACCTAATCTCTCTCACCTCGATTAGTGAGAGAAGGCCTTTGTTCAGCAGTGGGCAATATAGGCTGATATTATTATTTATTATTAATATATCTGCCCGCGACATCGTACGCGTTGACTTTAGACAGGAATCGAACATTTATCCGAGATAAAAATAACCTATGTGTAAATCCATGTAATTAACTATCTAACACGTGTCGAGGTCCGCCCACGGACCGAGCCCGCCGGTGCCACAGAGGTCATGCTGGTGACGATTCCTTTGGCCCGGCAAAAGGGCAGTGGGGCGCCGAGGGGTTTCAGTGGGTGCAAGCTCCACATGACCACCCGGGCCGTGCCCTCGGCCCGGGGGTATGCGTTAGGTATTTCACCTCGTAAAAAAAACTATCTGTGTGCCAAATTTCATTCAAATCCACCGTTTTTGCATGATTGAGTAACAAACATTCGAACATCTAAACATACAAATTTTCACAATTATGATATTAGTTGGATGCAGGATGTTAAGAAGGACAAGATTCTCCGTAACCGGCGAGCGTGTATTTGACGAATTATGAGAGTAGAGGAAACCAGAGAGGTACGTAAGGAAAGAACCTGTTGGAACTCTGTACTCTCTGCCTACCCCGCGAGGGATCTTGCGTGATGATATAGCATAGCATAGTAGTACAGGATATTATGGGTGGATGGATGTTAAGGATGTTATAGTATTTTAAACTTTCCTTGGTTCGAACCGTGCATGCCTGTCACCTCATAACTGGAGCACTCGTCTGGTGAAGCTATAGAGGTACAACAGTGTTGGTCATTCACAAACACTCAAAAATACGACGACTAACAAGCTAGGATGTATCTTTTATCCCTTGTTTTTTTATGATTTTTATTGAGACATACTAGTACAATATACAAAGTGTATCGTAAATTACGCAAGTCCTCAGATACCCCGATTAGATAATTACTTCACCAAAAAAAAAAATCAATAGAAAAACTAAATTTCCAAATTTAAAGGTATTACCGTTTTTCAACACTTTTATACCCCAATTAATGATAAAACGATATTTATGTGGTCGTATTGCGAAAAAAGTTTTAGAAATGCATTTGAAATTTCTCCATTGCTTTGAATTAAGAATAAAATTTAGTTTGATATAGCGCTCTGCATCAGTAACAGCATAAATTAAGTCATTACTGATTCAGACAGTTACAAATTATTTATTTCATTTTATTTTATTTTGACACACAACACAGATTACAATCGAAACATAACACTTAGTTCTAAAGTAAT